>VCCN01000432.1:8353706-8372405 GCA_006491835.1 Architeuthis dux | reverse complement strand
GATTCATAATTTCCCTTGGAATGCTAGTTCTTAGTGGTTCTAAGAGATGTAGGAAGAAAAATGATCAGGAGGCTTTATCCTCCTTTCCTGCCCATTCATTTCATTCCTTCTCTTCACTCCTGTCAATGTGCCTGTTACTGACATGTCATACTTTAGCAAATGGGGGATTCCAGAAGAGATCACCCAATAAAATTGGATAATAACACCATCACCCCCTTCGATTTGGCCGAAATTCAACATAGGATTAGATTATTGGCAAAAAACACCATTCCCAAGTTTTTAGCTAAATCCCACCAACGGTTCAAAAGTTACGATCAAGGTCATTTTGAGGTCAAGTGTTGACCTTGCATTTTTCAAATTACCATAACTTTCCCCCTGTTGGTTCTAGCTATATAAAAGTATACATATTTGGAATCAGAATGATCTGTAGATTCCAAAAAGGATATTGTTTTTGATGTTGGATGACAAATAAAAATTTCACTAATAAATGAATATTCTTGGATACAGGATTTCCAAAAAATTCATTGATGATAAAAATGTTCCTCAATCATTTCTACTAGAATCAGCCTTAAAAAGTTTGTATATAAGTCATTATACATGTCAAAGCATGTGTGACAAAATTCTTGAGTTTTGCTAATACGGACATTGGGTGAATTATCAAGAACGGCCAGAACTATGGCCACCAAATTTTCTTTGGTCCCTAAGGGGACCCCGGAGGAGGTTGCTAACAAATTTTTTTGAAAATCCCCCCGCCCCAAATTAGTTTTTATGGGGCCGGGGTGTCAATTTACAATGTAAGTTTATGTTAAATTGGTCACTCATCCGGGTTGACATTCTGATTCCAAATATGTATACTTTTATACGGCTACAACCAACAGGAAAAATGTTATGGCAGTTTGAAAAATGCGAGGTCAACGCTTGACCTCAAAATGACCTTGCATGTAACTTTTGAACCGATGGTCGGATTTAGCTAATACTTTCAGCAAAATCAAAGAGGTGATGATGGCATTTTCCATTGGGTGATCTGTCCTGGAATCATCCAATAGTAATGAGTATTAACTCTTGAAGTCCTAAAGAGCATGAGGCCGCACGTAAACAAACAAGCTGAAAATCCTAAAATGCACGATGCTGCACAAGTCTTTCTTGCAATACCGCCAATTTTCACAATAATCTTCCCACAAGTAAAGACACTATAAACATTTAAATAAATAAACCATTTTAAGCCATTTTCTGCTCAATCATTACAGGAATGTGCTTTGGACTTAGAAAATGTTCAACAGGATGTTAAGAGTTAAAGCTTATTCTAGTACAGTCTGAAAACTGTAATAAGGAGCCTTTGTATGGCTTTATCATTACCCATAAATGAATCCCAACCTAATAAAACACATAATAAATTTAACAATATTCTGACTTAGAATTTAGCCTCTCTTAACTCTTGAAGTCCTAAAGAGCAGGAGGCTGCACGTAAACAAACATGGCCAAAAATCCTAAAACACACGAGGCCGCACAAGTCTTTCTTGCAATACTGGGAATCTTCACAACAATCTTACAAGTAAAGACACTATAAACATTTAAATAAACAAAACATTTTTAGCCATTTTCTGCTCAATCCTTACAGGACTGGGCTTTGGACAAATTTTCCACAGGATGTTTTAAGAGTTAAAGTCTTAACAAAATTAATCCAGTAATGAAAAATGAATAATTCTAATTTTCACAAACTTCAGCTAAGAAAATATTCTACCTTGGTTATCACATCAATACTTTATTTATGAACAAAGGTATGGCTAGCTGGTTCCAGGTGTAAATCTCATAGCAAGATGGTGGGTGAATATGTTTATCGCAAATAAGTTATCTTCTTATATGATTTTTGAAGATATTAATCTAATATTGTTGGAATAAAATTAACCAATTTGAATCAATCATATGGAGCAATTTGATCCAGGTATAGCCGAGTAACCTTGCTAGTTAATGTATAAAACTCTGGTAGATACAAACCCATGAAAAACTGGATGAATGGCGTTGGAGTCATGTTCTTAAAAGTCAGGATCTGGACTTGGGGGTTCTTGTATTGCATTTGTGGAATGTGCCAGAATTGGAAAAGGCTAAGGAAACAAAGAAAAACAGAAGACATTATTAAAAAGCTTTAACAAAATATATCACAAATAGTTCTAACAAAATGTGTATGAGATTATATATATATATATATAGATATATATATGTTTATAGTGTGGATGTGAGGGAATCCGACAGAATGATGGGTATGGTTAGACAATGTGGAAAAGGAAAAACAGTGAGAAAGCTTGTTACATCTCAAACATGTTTATTATCACGAGGATAAATCTTTATGCATTTCGTCGCGGCTAGTGACGTCTTCAGAAGAAAGTTGAACATGGCAGAAGTCCTGCAATTATCCGTGTGGCCTGCAGCTAGCGATCCTGGATATGTGTGCTGTGTCTGTCATCCGTCTCATATGTAGTGGCTGAGACTGTTTTGTGTGTTTTTATGCCAAAGATCTCTGGTTTGTATGTGTGAGTAACTCCCACCTCACACACATTTAGGCCGCTCGTTTCGCTATTGCTCACACTGGTGCCGAGCAAATATAGGATTACTGCCCAAATATACAATATATATATATTTTTTTCATTAAGCTGTTCACAAAATTATATTACAAACTTTATAACAAAATATTAATAATATAATACACACACACGCTAACAAAATAAACTTAATCATAAAAAGCAGTAATAAATATTCAGTTCTAATTGTACATGGAATTTCTGTCAGGGAATCTAATGTTTCTCATAATGAACATTTTGTACACATAAGAAGCACTGAGACTAGTTCAAGTGCAATCTTATGCCTGTCATTTCCTGGGGATTTTTCTTAAATATAAAAGGTATCTCTGTTGAGAGATTCAACTGTCTGGTGAACAAGGGCCTTTCATAAGAGACATCGGTAATGCTTGGTTTGACAGCTCTAAAATGTGGTAGCATAAGACTGGCTTTAAAAATGGCTGAAATTGGCTAGACTTTTCATTTCCAGCCAGGGTTGCCAGATCAGTTTTCTCAAAATCAGACAATAGTACAAATTTGGTCATCCCTGCTCGAAATTAGTCAAACATGGACATAATAAACTTGATGGCTAAAAATAGCTGATAGTAGCTGAAAGTAGCTAGATTATTATCACAATAATGAAAATAAATAGCTAAAAGTGGCTAGAATGTTTCATTTTTTCATTTCTAGCTAACTTTGGCTAAAAAAGTATAATTATAACAATGAAAATAAATAGCTAAAATTGTTGAATACTCAAAAAGATATATTAGCCACATATTACTTAGTAGTACTTACAGTAGGTGGGGAAACCAGTCATTTTTTTCGGAATGATTTCAAAGATTTGAGTGAAGTGGAGTCATAGACTTGGGCATGGCAGTTGACCCTATCTGGGTTACCAGATAACAGAAATTTAGAAATATCTGAAATTGGTCAATATTGGATGTCCGTTTTTAAAAAGATTTAATCGGACATCAGGGCTAAAAAAGGACATAATGTCCGAAATTGGACAAATCTGGCAAACCTGTTTCCAGCTAACTTTAGTGCTAAAAATTACTGAACCATATTTTACATCTGTAAGACCAACCAATCATTACAATAAAATAAAATGTTTTTTTTTGTTTTTGAAATTTCCTCCCCATAACAGGTTTTTAGAGGGGTGTCCAATATGCAATGTAAGTTTATGCCGCTTGTTTTTTTGAAAATTCTGACCTTTTTAGTGATCACAGCCCAACAAAAGGCGAGAGAAGTAACTTATTCATTGATCACTTCTTTTTCCAACTTTTTAATAGATCACCCCCAACACAGCATATATAGATGGTGGTGATTCATAATTTCCCTTGGAATACTAGTTTTCATCAGTGTTAATATCTGATCAATACGTTCTATAATTATACTTCTGGGAGCCTTTGTATGACTTTTTGGAGTGTGTAACATTTTTAGCTATACAGTTATCTGGAAATCGAGCCAATTTTAGCTATTTTTAAAGTGTCTGATGCTACCGTATTTTAGACCTGTGAAACCAAGGATTACCGAGACATGTTTTGTGATTTAGTGTATTGAATTCTGATTAGGGATTTGGCAGTAAAAGTTATATTGATACTTTGTAGAGATCTGCTGTATTTGACAGCATATAAGATGCCCCACCCACCCAGAGGGAAATAGTTGGTGAATAATAAAGCATCTACAAATATGAAAACTCTCGACATATTCCAGTCTGTTCATGCCCAAGACTTGTACTTGATTATTTAATTAAAATTTATCGGATCAAAATAATTGAAGAAACACTGAAATTATGTTTCCGCTCTGAAGGTTGCCAGGCTGATGGCCAAAACAGTTTGTGGAACACTGGTCTAATGTGTGGATGGTAAGTGGTTCTCCAGATATGGCTGTTCATCAAAAAATATTTTCGCGCTAGTTTGACTGCCATATAGTGCTAGACTCTTTTAAAAGTATCCAAACATGGCCAAAAAACACCACAAAAACACTAAAAAAAAAAAAAAAAAAAAATGGTCACAAACAACCAGAAAATGGTAAAAAAAAAATGGCCAAAATGTTTTAGGCCCAAACGCGCTAATTTAGCATTTTTTGCACTGCCAAAGCAAGAAACACACTAAAATGGCAACACTGCGAGCAAAGGGCTTGATTTGCCAAAGATTTGGGGGATTAGTTGCCCCCCCCCCCAGCTTGTATGCCTATATTGATAAGATCTCTAATTTCTGTTCTTAACCCATAAGAACTCAGACTCATTTCTACTTGAAGGAAGATTATGTAGGATTCTGGTTAGGCAAATTGACACACAGTCACAGGACTGCACCAGGATGTTCAGTAGATGTGCAGATCAATTAAATTGTATGTGACACCGGTATCACAGTGGGTTCTTATGGATTAATAGAGAAAATGAAACGCTGTATACTTCCTTTTCAAATTTGGAGGAAAAGACTCTTGTCTTAAACAAAAAGGAAAACACGGAAAATTGTGGTACCAATAAAAGTTAACAAAACACTTAATGATGTGAGTCACAGTTGGACCAGAATGAAAATACAACACTTCAATATTTATCAACGACCAGTTTGTTAAGTAAAAGCAAATAAATACATGTGTGGTTGCGCAATAATAACAGAGAATGTCCTCGAACAGTGACGATGGTGAACCTGTGACATGCGCGTCAACAGTGCCACGCTGTGGGTTTTTAGGTGAAACGTGATGGACTTTGAAAAAAAATATTTTTAATTTAATTTTATTATCCTAGTTTCATAAGTATATTTTGAAATTTCAAATTATATTTTAAATAAGAAAAATAGAACACTTATCTATAAGCATTTACCTAAAACTAAAATACATGTAAGTATATATTTTTCAAGTTATATTTTTATTAAACTCCTAGTTCGAATATATAAACTCCTGGTTCTAATATATAAATATATCAGAAAAACAGGCCTCTTATCTATAAGCATTTACCTAAAACTAAAATACATGTAAGTGATACTCTGATAGCAGGATTATTCAAAAAATTAAAATTTCGCCACACCGTATTAAAAGGGTTTGCCATCACTGATCTATGTAGAAAAAAATCATGCTGTTTATTGTTTGTTTCTTTGTCATAACAATGGACTGAACTCTTCCACTTAAAGGTAACAATTTGGCTGATAAAAATATGTCCTACTCTTCATTTGAAACAAAAGACACTTCCACATAAACCAGTTCAGATGTTTCTTTTCTAAAAAAGAAATAATCACAAAAAAAATTAAAATTTTGCCCCACCACGTGCTAAAAAGGTTCGCCACTCACTGTCCAAGAACAATATAGAAGTCTCTATACTAACAGTGCATCATGCATTGTATGGGGCACAACAAGTTTGCTTATGCAAATGACACAATGTTTCAGAAACAAAGGTTAGGGTATAAAATTACGGAAATTTGATTCCATCAATAAACTTCTTACACACACACACACACACACACACACAAAGTGGGAGTCCACTTGACTGAGGGGGGGGGTGCAAATTGAGAAATGAATATCTTTGCGTTCGCCCCCCCCCCCGGATGTTAATTGCCCAAGGCTGTTCACTCACAAAAAAGTTGCTAAAATAAAACAATATTATATAAAGGTATAAAATAACAAGTGATTAAATTTTTGGGCGGATCCAGGAATTTGTTGTCGATTGAGAGATATTTTTCAAATTCTTTTTTTGTCATACATTTATCTATTTGCTCATGTCTGTCCATACAATATCTCCAAAAGTTCTCAATAAATTTTGTGGAAGGGTGAGCCAGAGAGCGCATACCTCTGCCAACTAAATCAAACTTAATCAATTGGGTAAAAGAATCCTGGATCTGCTCCAAAATATAATCACTTCTTCCCTAGCCCATGGCCCACCCTTCCACAAAAGTTTCAGTGAAATTAATTAAAAACTTTTGGAGATATTGTGTGGGCAGACATGAGCAAATAGATACATGTAGGAAAAAAAAAAAAAAAAAACATTTGAAAAATATCTCTCAATCGACAACAAATTCCTGGATCCGCCCCAAAATTTAATCACTTCTTCCTTATCCCATGGCACACTCCTCCACAAAATGTCATTGAGAACTTTTGGAGATATTGTGTGGGACAGACAGACAGAAAGACACAGGGGTAATACATATACCTCCCCAACTTCGTTGGCAGAGGTACATAAGGAAATAGAAAAGATCAATCAATTTATTTATTTTATAAACAGGTCACTCAATAGAAACCGTCGTGTTGGGGGTGATCAATTAAAAAAAATGGAAAAAGGGGTGACCAATGAATAAAGGACTTCTCTTGCCTTTTGTTGAGCAGTGATCATAAAAAAAAAAGTCTGAAATTTAAAAAAAAAACAATCGTGAATGCTGGACACAAACTAAGGGAAAAATTCAGAATAAACTTACATTGCAAATTGACCCCCCCCCCACACACACACACACTAAAAACCTATTTAGTAGGGAAGATTAAAAAAAACCCAAAAACAAACAAACTTTTCTAGACCTAATAAGGAGTAAATGCTTAAATTTTCAGCCCTCTAGCTCCATTGGTGCGGCCTGTACACGCCATACATAGCCAGCCATACCAACTTAAATACTGAAGAAACTGATGTTGACAGTTTCTAATACAGTCAATAAAATTGCTAGACTTTGCTCAGTGTTGCTCAGCTAAAATCTATCACAACTCTGGTTCCAGAGTTATCAAGAAGGCGGCCATTGATCATGGTATCTGGCAATACACCATTTGCATAGTAAAATAGCCTGAAAGTCTGACCATAGATGCATTAGTTCAATCTCATGGATTCCTTTGAAATCCCATTTCTTTCAAAAGCTCCCTCATTTAACAGCCCCTTCCTTTAAAATTTTGTTTCGGTATGTCAGTCAGTCAGTGACTTATAGGAGATAAATGCATCAAAAAGAAGCTAGATCTAGCTGCAAAAAAAATAAAAAAATAAATTGGCAATTTTTGTTTTGGTATGTCTGCCCATCAGTCAGAGACAGTCATAGGTACTAGGGATGCTAGTGCATCTAAAAAATTATTTCAGAAGGCAAAAAGAATTTTTCAAAGGGCAGGTATTTCAAAATACCATATTTCCCCAAGTCAAGGTCACTTTGACTACCATCGTAATTCTATGACAACCAAAATTTATTTCCGATTGCGCTGTTTACTCATCGCAAAATTCAGGTGTGTGTCCTTGAGGCCACACACAGAATTGGGGGAGTGTCCTTGAGGCTGCTCAAGGACACCCCCCCCAATTTTGAAAAAAAAGAAGTGGAGGTGTGTTTCATTATGATAGTCTTGTTATTATGAGATGTAGTGGCAAACCCTTTTAACATATCATAGTTTGACTTCTTTTGTCACTTAATGATATACTTGAAACATGCTTTTTTTGACAGCAGTTAATTGCATCATAAAGCCAGCTTCAGTGTATTTGGGCTGGGTTTAAACTATTAAGAAAAATGGTAGTTAAATTTGGTATGTCCGATATCAGAATAAAGATTATTTTTTAAAATATTGATATTCTCGGATGTGACTCTTTTCACTTAGGCTGTTCCATGCGTTTGCCACTCTTGCCGAGAGAAAATCTTTTCTAACACCAGTGGAGGTCTGAATTTGCAGTTTATGGCTGTGTCCTCTGGTCTTACTGCAGCATTTTCTTATCAGGGCATTTTGAGCAATGAACGTCAGTATCTACTCTATGTATGTTGCTCCGGATTATATAGACCTCTAGTAGGTCAGCACGTTTTCTTTTGTATTCAAGGGTCTCTAGATTAAGTTGTTTTAATCTTTCAGTGTAATGCAAAAAGAATTTTTCAAAGGGCAGGTATTTCAAAGTAAGTACCATATTTCCCAGAGTCAAGGTCACTCCAGCCTCAAGGACACGCCCTAATTTTGACTAGTAAAATTTTGAAAAAAAGAAAGAAGTGAAGGTGTGTTGGATTATGATTGTCTCGGAATGATCTCCTCTGAACTCTTTCTATGGCATCTGAGTTGTACTTCAGGTTAAAGTCAAGGTCGTTTGAAGAGAGTGAAAATACAGGTAATATGGATATTAAACATCTAAATTACTACTAGTCCGTTGGCTCATCTACTGTAGTATATTGATACTACAATAAATCTTTGTGATTATGTATATTTAAAAAAATTATTTATGATACTTTTATTTATTTACTATTTTATACTAAGTATAATTTATACATTTCATTCAGGGATCATATACAAGAGTTTGGATTACTGCCTACCATAGATTACATTCCTCTGGGGTTAGGATAGGCCTTATGAACAAAAGTAACCTTTGACCTGTAGGATGTTTTGAGACTTATTTTGAAAAAAAATAGTGCCTTTGATGCCGGGAAATACAATAATTCCCAGTAGGTTTAAAGTTACAAAAATTTTTTTAATTAAATTTAAAAAATAGGCTATTAGCAATATGCCCCCCCCCCCACAGTTCGTGTATAATTTTAGGTAAGTAATGTGATCTGTCAATCGTGTGAATATATTCATTCCATTTTTAAAGAGATATTTGTTAGGACATTTTTATTAAGTTTTAAGATATTATTAACAATCATTATATTTACATTATCCTGGAGGCCTTGTCATGGTGTAATGGTTAGCAAGCTGGTCTCACAGATCATTACTTCTGAGTGTGAGTTCGATCCTCACTGGGCACCCCATACTTGTTGCTTTGTGCCAAAATTAAACTAAGCTCAGTAAATAAACATTTACTTTATCCTTGATGATATCAAGTTGTTAAATGCTTTTTTTGAGGACAATGCAGTCAAAAGCAAGCAAGATATTTTTGCAACAACATTGGTTAACCATGACTAAGTTTGGAAAGTGAAGGGAGGGTTTTTTCAGGGGTAACCAAATCTTTATGCGGATCATATTTACAACAGGCACCCCAGAATTGATCGAATTGAAAAGAACACATTTTGACTCTTCACCGGATGACGTCACCTCATACATCAGCAGTCTTACAGACAAACAAATATGATTTGTTTAATTTATTTTTTATTATTGGATGAAGTATTGTAACACAATATTTTTATTATTAATTTTCATTAAGTTTTTACATTCATCCTAATTTTTAGTTGCTTTTTATCACAACATTGACTACCACCATAATTCTACAACAACCAATATTTATTTCCGATTGCGCTGTTTACTCGTTGCTTGACTAGTCAAAATTAATAATAAAAATATGATATCTCGATCAATGCTGGGGTCCCTTTATGCAATATTGGATTCCATATGTCTTGAAAAGGAGTCTAAAAATCTTAGTTGCAGGAAAAATGGTGATCAACACAGGAGAGATGTTGCGATCTATCCATGACCTCTTTAACATATAGTCATTCTATTTGATGCCCATAATTTTAAATACTTGATTATTAGACATGTGTAGTTGATTTTATTTCAACATTTAATTACATAATTATAGGAATAACAATTGAAATATAAACAAATTCATTTCTTAGCCATCCCTACAGTAATTTTATTTTGTTGCTCCAATACTTAGTAACATCAAAAACTCTGAAATCAGATTCATACACCATGTGATCAAATTAATTTTTTCTTTCTTTTCGGGTTAAAAAAAAAACCCCTCAGATCTTTCTGAATTTGACAGCATGTCTAATTGCAATGTGTGGAGCACAATTATAGTCGAGTAAAGTAGATTAAAATATTTGGAGATGACCCAGAAAAAGTAGCAAGGCAACATTTCTTTTTTGTTTTATAAGTACTTTCTCAGACTCAGTTGCTCTTGTGTTACACAACAACACACGAGGCAGTCAAGGTGTTCCTCTGTGTACGGTCCTCAGTCATTTTGCTGGTGTGTCGTTCAAACCTTCTGTTTAGCAGTCAGAGGTCCCTCTCTCTACTGTCTGTGATCAGCTCATCTTGGGCTACCCTCTCTTTCTCGGGCCTGTTAGCATCCATTTAACAGCTTGATTTGCAGGTCTTGGGGAGCCTCAGGACATGCCCCAACCAGTGGAGACTGTCTGAAAATGGTGATCAACATGGGGGAGCTGTTGTGATCTATCCATGACCTCTTTGACATATAGTCAATCCATTTGATAATTTTAAATAGGCATCTAGTGTCAAGGGTGTCCTACTTTTTCTCCTGGGCTTGCTTAGGTCCGCCAGATCACTGATATGGGTGGTGCAAGGGATACCAATCTGTATAGTGTGCAGATATTTACTTGTTATGATATACTGTCATGAAAGGTCATTTCTGGGTCAAACACCTGTGCGGAAGTGGAAGTGACCCCAGTCACCTTAGGAAATATGCATCCCGAAAACAGGATGTTGAACACACAAGCGTGGGCATTCGAAACCCCATAAAGCTCAGAGCCGAGACGAGAAAGCTCAGAAGAGACAAAGAAAACTCAGAGACCCAAAAGCAGAGATGGGGACAAGTAGCCAGTCAGAGGACCCAAGCAGACCGCCTAGGGCTGGGAAGGCATCAGACCAAGTTCCCCTGTTGTGAACGGTCTCTCGGCACCCTTATCTCTCTCCCACTCTCCGGCTGACAAAATGTATCTTAAGAAATAAAAATATGTCCCCGTGACTAGAGACTTGAGAGGAGAGAATCCCAAATCCCTGTCACCGAGACAAATGCCACGAGGACCGGATAAAGGGGGGAGGGGTGGAGATCCCCAAAGCTTCTCAGGACGAATCCCGAGCATGCTAATGATGATCGCCTCCCGACCAGCTGGCCAAGATATCCTGTGCAACTTCTCCCGGGACGATACCTGAGCATGCCACAAGAAACCCTGAAGGGCCGTGGTTCTCTGAACTTCGAGGCCATGGCAATTTCTAAGAACAGATACTACATTTTGATCTTAGTCAAAAGGCCAAGTTCCTCCTGGGTCCATGAAAATTCAAGAGATGTTGACAACTAAGATATCATCGTTACTCTGACATATTTCTGCAATTAAAGTATATCGTTTTTTAAAAGTAAGGCAATCATTACCTTTCCCGTTTGCATATGGGCTGAATATGGTGGCTGGGTAAACACCACCTTATTGCTAACACAGCAACCCCAACCGTTATGCTAAAAACACTAACCCTAACTTATCCTTTGTTCATTTTATCAAGCTTTTGCTTGAATAAAAAAAAAAAACCCTAGTCTCTTGAATCACATGAAATTGTCCGATATCATTAGACCACTTAAAAAAATGAAAATGCTGTTCTGAGGAATCTTACCATCTCTTTATTTGACTTTAAATTCACCATAATCAGCAGCGGCCATATGGGAACAGGAAAGGTAATGATTGCCAAAAGTAATTTATTACCTATGTAATGTATCTATAATAATATACAAAGGCAAATGAAACTAATTATTATTATTATTATTGATTATTATCTGTTTATATTCCTGTGGTCTACTACTATAACTTAATTTTTAGGCTTCAGACTTGTGAGGAGGAGTAATGAATAAATGACAGATATAGTGAAGGTTGAGTCTCTTTTGCCCCCATTCAAGCATAAGCACACTCTTTCATTCTTAACCCTTGTTCATTACATTACAAAAGTGGGCGGGAAGGGAGAAGAGAAAGGATGAAAGATATTTAAATTTTATTGCTGTGTTCCTGGAGACAGCAGTTGACTCCTCGCTTTCTTTACCCAGTTTGTAAGCGGTGAAACACCAAAAGGGGAAACGAGTAATAAAACTCGAGAACATGTTAAAACAAATAAATCAACAAGTATTACTGGTGTGAGAAGACAACAGAGAAGAAACGAATAATAATCAGAAAGCGTAGCGGTCGTACATACAAACAAGCAGAATATTAGAGATGATTGTACAATCATCGTATTTGCCGGTCTATAAGACGCGTGCTTTACAAGGGTATTTAGGGGACGACAGCTCACTTCACTACAACTCATCCGACCCCCGGAGCTGTCAGTGTCGAGATTTGATAACGTGCCTCTTAATACCAACGCATTGGACACAGTGTAATATTTGCATAGATTGTTTTAATTTCTTTTTAAAATTAGATCTTCGTTACAGGCATATGTGCATATAATTTAAATGTGCCGGCAAAATACAGTACCGTGTTAGAGGTAGTTTCTTGAGCTGAATGAATGAGTGTATTTCCCCCCTTTATATGACAGAGTTCGAAACACGCAATAGTTTAATTTTTTCGTCGATGATAAAAAGATTTTTATGTGGGGAAACCAAAATACTAAATTACTTGAATAATCAAATGGCTATTTTTCGATCGGGTCATACGTTTCCGTCAATATAAACCATTGGCGACTTTTGTTATGGAAGACCATACGCGTAAATTTAACTTTTTTAAAATTTTTTTTATTAAACCTGGTTTTGTCAGTATTCCTGAATGACATGATCGAAAAATAGCCAAAAGTAAACAGAATAACGTGATGTATATATCGTAAGTGGCCAATCTCACTAGAACATAAATAATTTTCTTTTCCAACAACAACACGTGTATTTGGAACATAACATGCATAAAAGGCAAAAAAATCAATGGAAAAAAAAATTATATATATATATATATATATATATACACACATATATATATTAGTTTTACTTACTATGTCCCATTACTGGGTTCATGACTCGTGTTATAATGAATGGTCATTATTTGAATGTTCTTCTTAAAGACGATGCCACCTTTTTCCAGATATTCGACGGTTCGACGAACCGGGGCACGGCCTTTCATGAACGGCATGACTAGACCTGAGATTGGTGTACACTCAAACTAGAACCTTGAATTTCTTTATACTTGTAAAATTAATATTATTGCTGTTCTAAACGACTTTGCATTGTTCATCGGCCGTGACCCTCCATTTTAGGCTTTTCACCGTCCAAAAAAATGCTTACCCTACCGTAAACCAGTTTGGCGAAAAAAGGTGATTTAACGTTTTATGAAAAAAATGATTATATATATGAATTAATTCGTTTGCTTGGTTATTTGTATTCAAAGAATGGTATTGGTGATTTTCTGCTTGTTTTTATGTGTATGTTCTCTGTTTCTTTTGTTTTGGTTTACGGTTCGTAATTGTTTTCTCTTGTTTTTACGACAGTCGTTTTACGGCAAAGCACGGAAAGCAAAAACAAAAACGACAGAGTCGAAAGCAGACGAAAAAGATGGCGGCTTCGGCGGCTTCTCCCGCACATCAAGGACGGCTTGTACTTGCCGCTGTTTTGGCCAGTGGTTTAATTGTACTTGGTCTTGTATTTGCTAGAAAATACCTCAATGCTAAGAAGAAATCAAGTGAGTAAACCATATATCTTGACAATGACTAACACCTTTTTTTGCCCTTTTTAAGGCTTCTTTTAAAAAGTCTATCACTACTTTCTTTACCCTTTTCTCTCCTTTTAACCCCGAAATCCGAAAATGGGGACTGGGTATGTTTTCCCTTGTTTCGTTGAGAAAACAGTTAAGAAATAATTTATAAAGTTATTTTTTGTGTCATTGGATTTGATATTCTGAGATAAAACTGAGGATTTCTGTTGTTTTTTTTGTCTGTTAAGAGAAAATGGCAAAACTAAATGATGGAACTTGCGAACAATATCATCTTCTTCTTCAAACTCTAAGACTTCTTTTTAGAAGATAGAGAAAAGGAGAAGAAAAATGAACCCCCAGTTTATGCCCATTCTCGTCCAAACTTTGTTATACCCTTGGGTGGATTTAGAGTTGCGATCAGATAAACTAAAGTTATGTTTTTGAGTAAAATAAAAATAAAAAGCTTTTAATGTTTGTTTACAATTAAAAAAGATGTATTAATGTAAAAAGATGTTGGAGTTTGGCTCACACTTTAAAATAAGTGAACATTGTATTCCACTCTCAAGGGAAAGTCTCTGGTTTTAGTGGGAAATTAAACACACAACTAAAACTAACTTCTATAAAAATGCATTCATTTATATATTGAAGGCCGGAGCGCACAGCGGTCGAAACGTTGTGGCTATAACAACAACCAAGATGAGGACACTAGTCGGGGTAAATCAGAGTAATGTAATAATTCCTCATCTCAGAAATTCAAACAAAAATTATTTATTAGTGAAAATTTCTATGTAAACGATTATTGTTAAAAAAAAACAAATTTTACACCCCCCCCCCCCCCTTTTAAAGTGAATGCAACGTGAAAAATCAGACACTAAAATATTTAAGACTTTTAATTTTCAAGTTTTTCCGTATTTTCTTTAACGAAAAAGGAACATTTTAAAGTGATTTTGATCCCAAGGTCCAACTTTTCGCAGACCCACTTACTAACCCCAGGACTGGGCATAAAATGAGGGATCAGATAGATGCCTTTGAAAAGTTATAAAACAATAGAAAAGGGAACCAAATACACAGAATCTAGTGTTTAAAACTGTCTTAGGTTAAAGTCAAACTTTTGTTTGATACAGTTTTGGATTTCATTGATGTTGTTAGAGGCTTTGTTTAAAAATCGAAATTAAAACATGACTGTTAATATTTACTTTTTAAAATCGACCCGAAACCGGGTACAGGGCACTTGTTCTAGATTAGCAAAGAAACAGACATGCAGCTGGCGCTAAAAAAACTTGCTTTTGTTTGTTTCTTTACTTTATTTACTTTCTTGTTGGAAATACTATGTGACTAATACTAGCAAGAAATAATACATTTATTGGAAATGTCTTACGGTTACATGTTAAAACTTTTAACGGCACTTTTCTCTCTAGGTCTGTGCGTATGACTTTGAGAAGAGCATTTTAAAAGAAAAGAATGTTTGAACCGTCTCCTGTGGCTACGAACGTAGATCCATCATGTGATTAAACAATCATTTATTTTAGATATATCTATTTTTCAACACCAGTTCCTTCATTGGCAATGCGCTTAATTAATTCAGTGGGGAATTTTAATTACATAGATCGAACATTAGTGAACATTTCAGACGGAAATTCAGTTAATTACCACGTGTCCTGCTACGGACTTATTGATCCACTCTCAGTTGTTCTGTCGAGAAAGAGAAACTTTTAATGTCAGTCGTATTTATTTTATTAAGTTGCAAAGAACTGGTTAAAAAAATGTATAGGGGTTCCCAATGAATAATGTCACTTTATTCAAACGACGGAGAAGGGTCTAGAATTGACAATTTTAATTCTCTAAATAATATTGCGTTGTTTTTAAAATAATGATTGAAAACGTTTTTTCAGTTTAAAACATGCTTTTTTTTTGTTTGTTTATTTCTAATCGTATTCAATTTCTGGTCGGATAAAATAAATCACTTAACATTGTTTATAAAAAGCACACATCAATATTCATATTTACACACTAAGCCTTTTTAGCGGTATATAATAAACATAATTCTTTTTAAAATCAGTTACATCTGTTGATATAGCATTACATATTCCGATCGCACGAGTAATCTATTCCATAGTCCTACCACTCTATTGCTAAACAAATATAGTTGATAGTTAAAAGTTTACCATCTTATTAAATAAGAACTCGCCATAGACAAATCTGTACATAATAAAACTTTTGACTTTTAGTAAATAAACTAGAAATGTTTACAGTTGAAAGAAAAAAAAAGAACCCCTTTTCTCCGCAATTTTATGCTTGGGTTTTTTATTATACAATTATTGAATGATTTATTTGCATTGTACAGATTTTAAAGTATTTTAGTGTGTGATCAATAAATAACTTAGTACTACTAAATTGTACCTTTTTTAGATTAGATTTATAAAAAAAAGTGTGTTAAGTGACATTTACTGTACTGACTTGAGCATTAAGTAGGATGTGTGATTTAAATTGTCAATCAAAAAGGTGGGAAGGGGTGCATTGCTTACAGTTACACCCCCCCCCCAGCAGGTGAGAAATCTACACCTGCTTTTTTACTTCCGCGTTGAAGAATGTTTTTGTGAATCTAAACATGTTATAAAATAATTGTTTCGTTTTTCATCTGAATATAATAATGTTTCGTAGCATGGCGATTTTAAAACCTGAAATAAGCCGTTGTATTAACTTGGTTCTTGCAGATTTCATTAGTAAATGCTTGGCTGTCGGTCGAATAAATTGAGAGATCAACAGTTACTTTTTTTTAAATAGGTGATTGCTTCTAGATTGTAATCGAACAGGTGTTAGCCAAGATGCACATCCATTCGAGTAGTCACAGGTGACTGTGAGGTAGAGTAGTGATTTTATCGAGAAAAATCAATTTTTGGTACTAAATTAATTGGTCTGACTCAAAAGCTAGAATGAGTAAGATCATGTCGCGCCAATTTTCCAAGTGGAAAGTGTCTGCTTTGCCTTGAAAATCAACGTTCGAAATCCTGGAAACAAACACCAATCACTGGCGCCAGTGACACAAATACGCAACTATTCAACCCACACCACTGGGCAAGCCAAAGAGAAAAATTAAAAAAGTAAGCACTGAAACCGTGTTCATTCATCCAGATCGTGTCACTCTATTAACGTAACCAGGCCATTCAAAGAGGAGGGGACACCAAAGGGTTCGGGAGGGGGCGGGGCGGTTGTACCCCCCCCTGGCTTGCGTTATTTAGCATGGTGTAGAGATCGGTCTCCTCCTATAAGGATTAAACAGGGATCGACACGAGAAGGTTCTCTACATGGTCCCCACTAAAACAGGGTTTCATTTCTACGGCAAGGTAGCTCTTCATCTACTGCTGATTTTCAAGGGCCCAAATAAATTCTAAGTCAACATAAAAAAAATTACAATTTAAAACCTTATTTACAATCTAAAATCCTAAAACCATAGCACCCTATTTACTAATTAATCAAATTAAATTACTGAAAACAGTCAATAAAATAAACTAATTAAAAAAAAAAATTGCCGTAGCCTAGTTTGTCACAAGGCCACAA
This sequence comes from Architeuthis dux, assembly GCA_006491835.1. Classification (NCBI taxonomy): domain Eukaryota; kingdom Metazoa; phylum Mollusca; class Cephalopoda; order Oegopsida; family Architeuthidae; genus Architeuthis; species Architeuthis dux. The sequence goes on along the minus strand of VCCN01000432.1, from coordinate 8,355,043 downwards.
CCTTGGAGCACCAAATGACAATCGTACTACAATACCACTCGACTAGTTTGGTGTTGCTAAGTTGCTAATCAAACATTGATCTACTTACTACAGGTGCCCCCACTATTTAAATGTGTATCGTATTTATTTAAATATTAAAAATTAAAATTTTTGACTTTGAAAGAATAGAAAAAAATAGTTAAATGAAAATTACTTATTGTCTGCCTGTAGATTTTTTTCAAACATTGTTAAAATGTTAAACGATGAAAATTCAAAATATCAACTTTACTTTAGGTAACTAATCAATCAATGTAGTTAAGTGTTTCTATTGATTTTCTTTAAAAGTAGTTTCAGGGATATCATACATTGAAGTGGCGTAAACTCACCATTCTTGTATGGACAGCATAAACTATTATATATATATTTTTTTACATATTTTGGCGTGACGACAGTTTTGTACATCTAGAACATATCTCTCAGAATTTCAATGACGAAACTACCAAACTAATGACAAGTTTGTTGCTTTCATTTGTTCCGTAATTGACTTGTATAACCTTGACCCTAAACACTAATCCTAACCTTGACCCTAACTTATATCCTTCGTAGTAAAATTTAATTAAATACAGTTTTAAATGGTCAAGTTTTCTGCTTTCATTTGTTTCGTAATTGACTCCTATCCTTTAGTTAAATGTATTGAAATGTATGTTTTAATATTAAAAAATACAGTTTTAAATGGTCAAAATAGTTTACGCCGCTTCAATATATTAGGTATACATAGTGAACTAGTTTACGCCGCTTCAATGTATAATTCCCTTCTTTTTTTTTTTTTAGATGAGTTTCCACACTGAAAAATTATTTAAACTTCATTTTGAGACACAGTTAAAGTACTTAACCCAATCTGGTCATGTTTCGTTGAATTAAAATCCCATATCTTACAAATTTTAACCTTTTGAGACCGCTGTCTGTCGTAATTATGGCACTCTTTATTGTCTAGTAAAATCTTTTAACATTTTGAGTATTTATATTGTTTTTATGTATTTTCATTTGAATAACCTATAGGCTTTAAATAAGTATCCTAACAAACATAAAAAATTTCCTCATAAAGCCAACTTTTGTTATGTAACGGAGTGCTTAAAAAGGGGGGGGGGTCTGAAGAACACATGCTTTTTCTCTCAACTTAGTTAAGACTTCTTTCTCTATGCAATGTATTAAATTACTTTGCCGACCCGAGATTGTCTGCCCGCCCGTCTACGATTGTAGATCATGGGGTACTTCTTCGTGTTAATGTTGCTCTATATTTTGCCTGTAAACCTGAAATTATATTTCTAGATAGTAGCATTCTTTTGCTCAGAATTTGG
>VCCN01000432.1:8181428-8193840 GCA_006491835.1 Architeuthis dux | reverse complement strand
CCCAACACAACATATATGGGTGGCGGTGATTCATAATAACTCTTATTTTTTATTGGTTAGCATGATTCTTTAGCCTTCTTCCCCAACTTGCTCACGTCAGATGTAAACGGGTTGTCTGCAACAGCCGAGATTATGGTTTCCAATTACCGGATATCATGTTCAGGTTGGATTCTTCTCTTTCTTGGATTATAATCATTTACCTTTGCCAACGAAGTTGGAAGAGATATATGTATTCACTCATGCGTCTGTCTGTCTGTACACACATTATCTCCAAAAGGTCTCAATGAATTTCAATGACATTATGTGGAAGGGTGGCCCATGGGCTAACGAGGATTGAATTTTGTACTGGATCCAGGAATTTAAAAAAAGTTACCTCCCATGTATCGTAACTATATGTTCACACAATATCTCCAAAAGTTCTCACTGAAATTTTCTGGAAGGTTAGGCCATGGAGTAAGGAAGAATTGGTTAGATTTTTTGGGGGGATCCAGGAATTTTCTTTTTTTCGACTGAAAGACATTTAAGAAAAATATTTCATACATTTATGTATTCACTAATGTTTGTCCATACAATATCTCCCAAAGTTTTCAATGAATTCCAAAGAGATTTTGTCGAATGGTAAGCCATGGACTAAGGACGAATTGATCAAATCGGGGGAGCGTCCAGGAATTTATTTTACAGTTTCCTCCCCTGCATCGTAATTATTCGTGAACTGATTTTCATTCGGTTTTAGTGATAATAGGGTTGGCAGAGTTAGTGATTTACTAATTCTATGCAGGTTTTGTGTTACCACGACGTTTTCGGTGGTACTTCTTGTAGAGTCGAGTTGCTGATGTGTCGAAAGTCCGGTGATACTACTGAGTCTCTGGTCGTCGAGATAGACCTTCTGCGAGGGATGCATCGTGTTCGTCGAAAGACTTTCAGCGGGTAACTTCTGTGGCCGTGAACAGGACTATGTACAAAAAGCGTTGTGCGTCGTGGTTGTAACATTTTAAAATCCCTCCGGGAATAAAAATGCCAACTCGCCGTATGGAAAAATATCGTAACTTTCGTTCAAGCGCACATCTAGGGTGGGGGCTCAGTCAAAGCACAATCAAAAAGTTTTCTTTTTTTAAATATCTAGATAAAGAAATTTTATAAATAAAATAAAAAACCCAAATAATCCTAAGTAATCATAAATTAACATTAAAAACACAAATTTATTATTTTGTTTTTCATCTAAAATATGTAAGATGCCTTTTTTATGTATTGGTTCTGTGGTAAATTTCTTCTTATTTTTTTTACTTTACTCTTTTGATAATTCTAGCCCTAAAATGCTACGATTCAAATTGTACCGTATTTCCCGCCACACAAGACGCGTTTTTTCCCCTAAAAAACCGCCTGCGTCTTATGACGCGATGGTAGGTTTGCGCAGGGGTTTGCGCAAGACGGCGGAAGTCTGAGAGTTCGGCTAAACTTGTGTGTATGACGCACCTAAACATCCCTTTTTGACAAACGTCTCCTGTCGATCTCAGAGTGAAATATATATATGATTAAAAAGTGATTTTGGTTTATATTCACACCCTGAAGTATTATTACAACCACAAATCTTGAAAATCGCCCACGAACATTGCGAAAACGCCACCATCCGATCAGCAGGCGAATGCAACCAAACTCTACATGGGTACTTGAGGCAGCTTACGCCACTTTCCGATACTGTTGTGATGGCGTACGCCATACAGTGTAAACAAAATGGTTTGTTCCATAAAACTTTCTAATTTTGTACCCATATCTTTATCTGAATTGAACTTTTGTGAGAAATTTGTGTATCATTAAGAACATATTTGAAGAAGGTAAGGAATAATGCCAACATGAGTTTAATAATTCACTGACATGTGGCCGAAACAATATATTGTGGCTGTCAAAGTTTTGGGACACGAGTTTCCACAGTAAATCTTGTATTTTTTTTTATTTTCCAAGAATTTCTTTGCTATAAAAGAAGAATTGGTTAAATTTTGGGGCGGATCCAGGAATTTTCTTTTTTGACTGAAAGATATTTTTATATGATATGACGTGTGGCGGGAAATACGGTAAGTGAAAATGCTACGACTTAAGTGAAAAAGCCGGATCACATATTATTTTCTTGTATTTGATGTTCGAAATTTGTTTTCTTTTTCTCGTATTTATTTGTCAAAACAGATTTTTCCATTTGGACCCCCGCCCTGCTCACAATCCATGATCAACTCCTACATTTATTTTCCGTATCAACCGGTAATCTCACGATTAGTGCTGGGTGCGAGAACGCGAAATTGTCTTTTCAGTCTTTTCGTGTGTGAATTAACTGGTGCTTAAGAGCGACTCTCAGACAACGAACCAAATTTCAAACGTAGCATGAAAGTTAAAAACTGACTTGTTATAGGGAAGAATCAGAGGTTCGTAAGAAGAAAGCAAAGCAGACGACCCTTCGTGTCCTTTTTAAAGAAAATCAAACAGTAGTGCTCTATCTATTTTTATTTGTTGCAAAAACTAAAAAAGAAAAGTGTGTATATTTGTTTGATTGAATTACATGGTAGATTTGATTAGACAACGTGGAAAAGAAAGATTGAGAAAAACGTGTTTATTATCATGAAGATAAATCTTTATGCACTTCGTCGTTGTGAGCTACATTACCAGAAGAGATTTGAAGAGCATGTTTATTATCATGAAGATACATCTTTATGCATTTCATCGTTGTGAACAACATCAGAAGGGATTTGAACATAGAGTCGTGCACATTTCAAGCTGTGTAGTGTAAATGAAATGAAGTGTATTTTGTATGTTTGGGTGACCTAGTTTGTTCAATGGGGAGTTACTTTTTAGAAAAGGTCAGTGTATGAGCTATGAAGTAGGTGGGGGTAGGAAGCGGAGTGTTTAGATAGAGTGGCTATTCTGTCGGATATAATTTTCTTTAAAGGATTTTTCTACATATATAAGCATACTGTACTTTAACAAAAGTATATTTCTTTCAATAATTAAAAGAACTCATCTGCGTAAAAACTATGTTTTACCTTTCCCTGATAATGAACTTTCTGATCTCTCTTCGTGTGCCACGCCCTTTCAGGATATTGGGCGATCATGGCTCTCCACAGTTTCCATTCTCATGTCGATTGCAGCAATTCTAGCCCCTTTACGCTTTCTGGTTCTCGTACTGCCATCTATTTGATCAAACATTTCATGTTGCCCACCCCTGCCTCTGATTCCTTCGATGCGCCCTGTGAGCAGTGTTGCCTATTTAGCGCGTTTTGCGCTAGATTTAGCGCGTTTCGTGTTTTGGCAGTGCAAAAAGCGTTAAATTAGCGTGTTTTCGCCTAAAACATTTTGGTTGTTTCTGGCTATTTTCTTAGCGTCTTTTTTTGTGGGTTCTGGCCATTTCTGGCAATTTTCAAAAATTTAGCGCTTTTTGGGAGTCAAACTAGCGCGAAAATAATTTTTAGTTGGCAACACTGCCTGTGAGCGTTAAGTTCTCCAAGCCTTACTCATTATGTGTCCCTAAAATTCCAACGGCCTCTTTCTTATTGTTAGCAGTGTTGCTAGATTCAGCGCGTTTCTTGATTTGGCAGTGCAAAAAGGGCCAAATTAGCGCGTTTCCGCTTAAACATTTTGGCCATTTTATGGCTATTTTTGACCATTTTTATTACCTTTTTGGCTGTTTTCGGCCATCTTTGGCTATTTAAAATTTTTTTAGCGCAATTTGGTAGTTAAACTAGCGCGAAAATATTTTTTGAGTTTGCAACTCTCAATTTGCAACAATTTGCAAGCGATCGATCTCAGTTTGAACTGATTGTTAGCAACAGTTTCTTGTAGTTCCTACTCTCCTCAAAACTTCCCAATTTGTTACATAACATTCTGATATCGAAATAAAAAATAGTGGAACACATTAATTTCGTTTAACAAGGTATTGATGTACTTTTGTTTTATCTTTTCAGACATCATTGATGACCGATAGGCAACATGTTCGCGAATCATTTCCTATTGGTGCTTGTATTTATATTCTTCTCAATCGTCGGCGGCGTTTCTTCATTCAACGAGACCAAAGCTGTACCAGAATGCCATATCAGGTTGAGACCAATGACCCAAGCTAAGGTCTTCACGATGAACGGCATGAAGCTGCCGACCAAATCGTCCGCCATCCTCATAAAACGACCAAAAGAAGCCGGCTGCGTCCTGCGAATGAGCAAATTCGCTTTAGAGCCCGTTGAGAGACAGCTTCTGATTTATTATTTCGTGTGTTATGCCCCACATACAATCATATTAGACACGGAAAATGTAACTACCGTGTCCTCTAACGTTGCGTATTTGCAAGTGAGAACATGCCTGATGGACGCGGCTGAAATGTCGAAATTTGAACAGTTGTACAACCTGAAAGTGCTGACCTTTTTCGAAGCAGTTCCGAGTAGTCGGTTGTGGCTTGGGGAAAATTCATCGTCCAGGAACGTAAGCAGTATCAGTGAGGTTGTCACTTTTACAGTATGTACCGAAAAATATTCAGACCACCTACCGTGGATATTAGAAGCGAACGAGACTTACCCACATATCCTTGAAATGTCTCTTACGGGACTCGGGCTTACTGAGCTTCCACCAGATATGAGCGTTCGTTTCCCCAATTTGCAAGCGATCGATCTCAGTTCGAACCGCTTTAGGCAGGTCCCCTTTTCCCCTTATACGGAGAAAACGGCTTTCCTTCCTTTAAATCTCAGTCGGACACCCAGCTCTCAAGAACAGTATGCAAGTTCGGTCGGTATCGACATCGGAGTAGACGAATTCCGTCGGGTAATAGTTATGGACAATAATATCATCAAAGATCTGCCTGATTATTTTGTTAATGGAACTCTTCATTGGATATCGATCAACAATAACGGACTGAGAAATATCTCGGATCAAGCGTTTGCTCGAGTTAACGGCCTGCAATCGTTGTCCTTAAAAAACAACTCCCTAGTTGCCATCAACGATAAAGTATTCAGTCAGTGTGGAGAACTACGGAATCTTGAATTAGACCAAAACAACATCGATTGGATTCACAACAAAGCGTTTCACAATCTCTCCAAATTGAAAGAATTAGATTTGTCTGTTAATAATCTGACAAGGATCGAACCAGGAACTTTTTACCCGTTGACCTCAATGCACACCCTGAAACTTAACAAAAATAATATAAATAAATTTGACCAAAATGTTCTGTATTTTTCTTCGACTAAGCTCAGATTTGTCGATCTGAGTCGGAACAAATTTCAAAGTCTGTCTGTGTTATTTTTTTTGATCCGTGGACTAAAGATGGTCGATTTTAGCCACTGTCAAATAACCATCGACAAGATGAGCGAGATTCTCGATTTGATCCCCGAGACGGATTTCAGTGACAGCATTGTAGTCTCTGCCAGTAGCGCAGATGTTGATCTGTACGCAAAACGAGAGAAGAAACGACAAATTAAATTGGAAAACAACCTTATCCGTCGACTGGACTTCTCGGGTTTCTCTAAAATTCATGAGACCAAAATGACCCTAATCTTGCTCAACTATGAGTTGATTCTAACCGGCAATCCAATTGAGTGCGACAGTCATCTCGTCCCACTTCTTGATTTTTTTGCAAAGGTTCGCTCGAACAAGCATTTTGACGGAACAGAATACTTTTATACCAAATGGCTGTGCCACTCACCTCCCGAATTTAAGGGACGTCCTCTGCTCTCTCTGGAGAAAACCGATTTATATTACCGTGAAGAAATGCCCGGATGTCCAACAGGCTGTACCTGTTATCGGCGTTATGTCTCTAGAGTGATAATTGTGAACTGTTCCCATAGCAACTTCATCTCATTACCGGACGAAATGCCCGGGGGTCAACTGGAAATTTGGCTGCAGTACAACAACATCACTGAACTGGCACCGAGAAGCTATCTACCGCGGATCGAAATCTTGAAAATAACGAAGAATTTAATCTCCAGTTTAAGCTTGCCAGTCTTGAAGCAAATGAAAGGTATAAAAAAAATGTTCATTGCGGAAAACCATCTGACGACCCTGCCGGAGGAAATTCAGAATGTCAGTTTCGAGCTGTTGGTCATCGATGCGAACCACTTGGTGTGTGATTGTCACAACCAGTGGATGAAATATTGGCTACTGACCGCTCAAAGCCGTGTCCAAAACTGGTACAAAATCCAATGTAGTACTAGCGAAGATACAGTGCTCAATATTATAAAGTTGCCCGATGAAGAGTTTGTTTGCATTGAAGAGGCTAATTTTATGAAGACCCTAGCTCTTGGTCTTTCACTCGGCTTTGCTATTCTCGTCATACTAATCTGTCTTTACCTCCTTTTCTACTACAGGCTAGAAGTTAAGGTTTTAATGTATATTTATTTTAACTTACATCCATTTGACTGTGACCCGCAAAAGATAGACGATGAGAAGGAACCGATTGATACCCTGGTGATATTTTCCAAATCGATGATCGAATGGGTAACAGCGAATATAACGGAAACGCTCGAATCTCTTCGATTCAATGTCCTCGATATCAATCGTGATTTTCTGATCGGCATGAGCGTAAGTGAAAACATGAGAATGGCGGTCCGTCGAAGCAAACGCAGTATCGTTATTTTATCTATGGACAGTTTCAACGACCCCATCGTAAACCTTGCATTAACTTTTACACATGAAAAGGTTTTGAGGGAGCGATCCACGTACATGGTACTGTTCTTGCACGATGTCAAGAAGTGCGTCATAGATACGGATAACCAGGATCTGAAGAAGTACCTGAGCAGCGGCCGCTACATCCGTACCGGGGATAACATGCTGAAGCAAAAAATGCTTTACATGCTGACAGGCTCAAACACAGATAAGAAACAACATATGGAACTGCGACGTAAAAAATCCTACAAGATATTCTTCCCGGAAATCATGGACATGTCCTTTAATTCTACTTCTACCAGCTATGACATTTTCATCAGCTATCCGGACCGGGACTACCAGTTCTCCACAGGGGTTCTCTTTCCGGCTTTACACGCGCGGGGTTACCGCGTTTGTCTACCCGACCGGGACTTCATGGTCGGTACCGCAAAGGAAGAGAATATTCTGAACGCCATCGAAGGATCGAGAAGGACGCTGGTCCTCATCACCGAGGGTCACGTGGAAGACGAGTGGCAGTTGTTTACACTAAGGACGGCCATCGAGCGTTCTCTAAAGGAGACGTCCAATTACTTGCTCTGCGTGCTCGACCCAAAGGTTGATCTGAATACGCTGGACCCAGAGACCAAGGCCTTTTTGGCCACGCACGTGATCATCTTCCAGGACGATCCAATGTTCTGGCAAAAGCTCTATCGTTCGTTGCCACCACCCGCCTTTAAGAACACCGACACTGACATGATCATCAATTCAAAGGAAACCTTCACCTCAAACTCAACGAATAAAACGAACTCAGTATTTGCAATCATGTGAAAACACAGGCAAAACACCACAGCAATAACAAAACCAAAAATCTTTTGAGGAGTCTTTTCTTAGCTGGGGTTAGAACTTACTATTTATACATAGATCCATAGAACCTCGTGCTGTGAACCAAGACGGATTATCTATCGGGACCCTAGGCAGAGCTTTAATAGCCCCCCCCCCCCTGACCTTGCCCCTCTTTCCCAACTTTCGTTGAATAGAATAAAGTAACGTTATGTCACGTTAAGTAACATATTTCATTTTACTATGTATAATATATACGCAAAAGTACCGAAATATCATCGAAAATACACACGTGTACACTCAATTAAACCATTTTTGGTACACTCAATTAAACCATTTTTGGTACAATCAATTAAACGATTTTGGTACACTCAATTAAACCATTTTTGGTACACTCAATTAAACCAGTTTTGGTAAACTGAATTAAACCATTTTGGTACACTCAATTGAACCATTTTTGGTACACTGATTAAACCATTTTGGTACACTCAATTAAACCATGTTCTCGGGTCCCTTGGCTTAAGCCTACTCAGCCTAATGGTTGATCCGCCACTGGTTGTGAATATTGAAAGACGCGGTATCAGTCAAACGTGTCCAAAGCATTAAACATGATAATATAAAAAACGTCCGATACTGTGAAAATCAAGAAGAACAAACTTCGATAATGCGGTAGAAACAGTGTACCCTGCAATGTTATCGCCCCTCACTTTGTATTTACATTTTTATGCACACTGGGTGCAAAAGATCACATTGAAGCATTGTTCCAGAACTTCATCCGACATAAAAGCCCCCATGTCCTACTCATTGAGAAACTCACCATTTGAATGGACTCGTTAAATACTCGTACAAAAACACTCCTTAACCTATTATTGAATCATTGTGTGCACACGCACGTACACACACACACACACACACACACACACCGCAATACCTGCTTTCGTCAAATTATGCTGGCGTATCATGTTGTTGTATACTTGCAGAAGATGAAAGTCCTGAACTTGAGAAAAAGGAAGGAAAGAGGAAGGAAGACTCGAAAGTTGTTTATAAAAATATCCGGACATATTTTTTATTTCATAAGATACATTTTGTCGGCCGGAGAATGAAGAGTGGAAGATAATGAGAACCGACAGTCTGTCCCCAACAGGGACACCGGTGTCGTGCCTTCCGGCCCGACCGCTGCTGCTTGTCTCTGCTCTTTGTTCTGGGTCCCGAGTTTCTCTCTGTCTCTTGAGCTTCCGTCTGAGCTGGCGGTCTGTGTCTTCTTTTATCAGGTATCACGCTTGTGTGTTCAACATCCTGTTTTCGGGCACCAACGCATATGCATCTTTCCTAAGGTCCCCGGGGTCACTTCCACTTCCGCCCAGGTGTTGGCCCTGAAATGACCTCCTGTGGCAGTATATCATAACATCATTCATTTGGTATTTACATCTTTATGCATACTGGGTTAAAAAAAATCATTCTGAAGCATTGTCCAAAAGTTTTTCTCGGCATAAAAAAGAACCCATTTTCAAATCATCTCGCTAAATTCTCGTAACAACCCGTTAAACTATGTTTGAATCACAGTGTACACTCACACACAATCAGCCCAACCCCACACACATACACACTACAATACCCGATTCTGTCAAGTGATCGACCCTGTCGGCTGGGGCCCAGAATACGCCGACTGCATCCCCTGCAGCGGGGTAAGACGCCCTCAAACAGAGGCCACCTGGGTTTTTTTTCACCAAAGTAGCAAGACTGTATTTTTTTTGAATTTGTGGCGACGAAGTGGAAATGAACTCGCCCGAGGAAATGGCCTGCTTGAGGTACGGCAGGCAAAAGGCCAAGCGAAACGGGTCGCCGATATATATAGACGAAGTAGAGATTCGGTGATCCGTATGTTGATCGCTAGCAAACCGGATGTGGTGAGTTTATGGCTATAACAGGCCCCGGCCGCGTAGGCTCGGTAGTTTTCTTTTGACTCGCCACCTGAAGCCACGCTCGAATCGTGTTTGGGACTTATATTGTGAATGACGTCGGAGCAGCTCGAAGTTCGTGATAGCTTACCGGTGTTAAGCGAAAAAGTACACCCTTGCCGCATTGACGTGCCGTTGGACTCATTGCATCGAAACTGTGTCGGTGTTTTCCTTCCACATTTCTACTACAGAACTTTAAACTGATTTCGGTATTCAATGACCCATCAAGGGTCGATGTGCCGATAAACAAGTCAATGGTGTACCATGTACAAAGTCATTGTTCGAAAAGATAACCTCAGAAACGAATTCTTCTTCTAAATTATTACATACTGTGTATTATTATAAACGGTGTATTATTATAAACGGTGTAAATGGCAAATGAGACGAAGATCTGACCAGGACAACGTAATCTTACCACAGTGGAGTATAAATAAAAATATGGCTAAGCATTTTCTGTGAAAATTGAACACTTTACGGCATAAAACTGCAGGTAGACCACTAAAGCTGGCGACCTAAGTAATCTTTTTAAACATTTAAATAATACCAACATTATTTACTACAAACAATTCGGTAAATCATTTAGCGATAACATATGTAATGCTGGACTATATGACGAATGCTTTACAAGGGTATTTCGAGGATTACTGCTCACTGCAATTCATCCAAGACTCATGACTGTCCATATCAAGCTTCGGTAGACGGTCTCCTAGTCATAACACCAGTGGATTGGACGCGGTGTAAAATTTACATATAATAGGTTTTTTTAAAAACATTAAATGTACGTCTTATATACCAGCATATGAATGAATGGCTTGGCTTCGCGGACGAAGATTTTGGGTGGGTTTTCCACGATTATGGGATCCTTAGAAAGCAGGGCCATTGCACGATGAAGTTTTAAGGTGAAGTGCGACATGAGCCGGACCGACCCCACCCTTTAAACCATGGGTTTGCATCCCGTGGTCAACATCTGTTTAACCCATCACACTCGAATTTTACACCTGAAGAAGGCCAAAGAATGGATCGGTTGAAACGTCGTGTTTACAACACAAATAACAAGAAGGAGTTCAATCGTCCGAAGAACCATTCTATTAATGACCCTTCTCAAAACTATAGAACCATTTGAATATTAATGACTCTTCTCAAAACTATAGAAAATATCGAAACATAGTCGTTTGACCCTTTCAAGACAAACCTATTAAGGTGCTTAATCTATTGGAAGATTGATAGATAGATTGATAGACGCAGACTAGACGTCAAACCAGTTCAGAAAAGGAGAGAAATATATAGATTAATACTTATAATAAACCAGAAGCCGATTGCCAGATTGTTATCAGATATGAGATGCCCAATTATGATATCTGGTAATGGATTTATGAGCTTTCTTCACCTAATTGTAGGTTTATGTTCAATATACTGAGTCTCAGGCTACACGCGTCCATTTTGGATGCAGATTCTGCAATCTTGACGTCATTATGTACATACCGATTTTTAAAAAAAATGCCTTTAGGCGGGGCAGGGTAGCTGTTTTAGCTTACGTGGTAAAGACGTTGGGTTTTTTTCTAACTTGCCATGTTGGTATAAACATTGTTGATTTAAGCTCTCCAGTGTTTCTCAAACTTTGGGGGCCAATGAACATTTTGGGCCTGGCAACCTTCGGAAACATAATTCCAGTGTCTCTTCATTCAGTTTTATCCAATAAATATGACAGAATTTTACTTTAATTTAAAACTTCTGTATCAGTATTGGACGCGAACAGAATGGAATACGTCAAGAGTTTTCATACATTTGAAGATGCTTTATTATTCACTACTATTTCCCTGTTCTAATGTCTCAATGACGCTTTATATTCCGAAACCAGGCCCTGTCGGCTGGGGCCTAAAATGCGCCGACTACATACCCTGCAGCGGGCTAAGAACCACCCTCCAAACAGGGACCATCTGTTTTTTCACCGAAGTCCCATAACTCTAGTTTAAAAAAAATAACCTTTTACCAAAGTCGCAAGACTCTAGTTTAAAAAAAACCCTTTGAAACTATACTAAAACATATAAAAAACGATATACATACCTTGACAACAAACTGTCTACAAAAATGTGGCTACAACAATTTGTCCACAACAATTCGTCTACATAAATTGTGTATTCATAAAGAAACCGAATGACCCACCAAGGGTCGATGTGTCGTTAAACAAAACAATCAATCAATCTTTTGAAAAAAAAATAACCTTTCACCAAAGTCGCAAGACTTTATTTTAAAAAAAAATGTTAAACTGATTTCGGCATTAAATGACCCATCAAGGGTTGATATGTCGCTAAACAAATCAATCAATCAATCATATTCCGAAACTGAGATGTAAATATATTTGCAATATACTGTTAACATTTTTAAAATTTAGTTTTTAGTTTCTTTCAAACTATCCTGCGACTCTAAGGAACATCTTTGCGACCCTCATTTGAATTGCGACCATGGATTTGGGAACCACTGCTGGTCGGTCAGCACGAGTATTTAGACCAGAGACATACATTATTTGTACATTGTTACATTCTTTCTGTTACACATGGGTTTATGTAACGCATCAATATCACAGTACGTCCATTTTTCATTAAAAAATCTCATTAAAATCTCTTCTTTCAAAGATGTTCATCGCCAGTTCTGAAAAGAAAACTCATCTTCCAAAAGGACGTCTTCAAATCTTTTCGGATAAAAAAAAACATTACCTTTTCACACCGTGTTATGAGATTAAAAAGGGCTTAGTTTCTATCGGTGTCGCTGGGTGACATACGATATTGAGACATTATTCAGAGGAATAAAAGTAAAATGGCGGCTGGGGACTGTTTTTCTCCTGGAGAGATTTTTCTACCAAGATACTCAGCGTTTCCCGTGTCTCGCCAAAAATCATCAAGAAATAAAGAACCTCATACTTTCTATCATTATTTTTCTCTTTCTTTGAGGAAGTCATTATGTGCTTTAAGTTCCCCGAACATTTGGGTAACTTAATAAGTCGAAACATGTTA
>VCCN01000432.1:8142016-8153882 GCA_006491835.1 Architeuthis dux | reverse complement strand
ATATATATATATATATATATATATTCGGTTTTAGCATTTAGAATTGTATATATTCATTGATATTGTACTCATTTCTTTCTGTCTAATTGTAGGAAATGGTTCTTCCGATATAAAAGAGGATCAGATCTTAGACATCAGGGACACGGGATGGAAGGAAATGCCAGGACAATTTCAAGAAAACGATCAATTAATTCAAAGGTTGGATTTACAGACTTTGGATGCTTCACCTGGATCTGGTCCAATACACGAATCTGGAAGACTAAATAGTGAAAACGATCTCAAAACATGGGCAGAACAATCTAAAAACGACCGGATGACAAATCGGCAGCCCGTCATTGTCATCAGCAGAAACGAAAACGAAGATTCTTTCCAAAGTGTTGAAAATGGCAACCGGAAGTTGAGCCAAATGGACGCCATGTTAAAAGAGAACAAGAAATTAGCATTAGTCGAGAATTCTGCGTCTGATGGAGATTCTGGTATTGAATTTAAGGTTAAACCATTAGAGAAAATTAAGAATCTAATATCAATACCAGTAGATTCTTTTCTGGATATTGCATCAGTTAAAAATAATCTCGAGGTAATGCCTGATCTTATTACCGGAGATCAGCTTGAGAATTCATTGTCGCTATCAACGAACAACTTGTTAAATAAAGGGAAGAAAAAGCTTATAACAGTTGAGATAAGAAAAAGGCATGACAGAACGAACCATAAAATGCCTTTGTTTAAAGGAGCAGTTAAACAAGTACTTACACCAAAGCCCTCTAAGGACTTACATAATTCTTCAAGATTTTTGTTTCCGAAAAAGGCTAATACGACGATTTCCGGTCTGCGTGACTCTCAGATTCTAACCGCCAACCAAGACTCAGATAAGCAAATTTTGCTTTCGAATAGGTTCAGTTCCAATATAGTTCCCGGTGATAGGGTATTTCGTCGCAAACGTTCGGTAATTGGTGTTACGAGTGATAATGGTCTGCACACAACTAACGACGATCGTACGACTGATGACGAAACGTTGACGATCAAAAGTAATGATTTGAATATTCATACTGCTGCAACTATAAACCTTAGCAGCGATAGCGTCTCATCCACCTTGAGCGGATCAAAGTCATATTTGAATCTGAATGATAGTCAAGTCAGTTTCTCTTCCTCTGTACCTGTGATAAGTACAGAAGCCGAAACGCTTTCTTCAAATCCCAGTGAATTTTCAACGAAAGGCAATTTGGTTGACCGGTTTAAGAGATCATCAGTGACGTTTGGGAGCGATTCGTCGGGATCTTCTTTATCGTCCCCCTCTTCTTCTTTATCTTCCCCCTCCTCTTCTTTATCCTCCTCACCCTCTTCTTCTTTATCCTCCTCCTCCTCCCATTCTCTATCCGCCTTCTCCTCTTTGTTATCTTCTTTCTCCTCGTCCCCATCTTCATTACCCCCTTCCTCTCCTTCTTCACCCTCCTCCCCTTCGCTATCGTCCTACTCCCATTCTTCATCTTCCTCCACCACCTCCTCCTCTTCACCACCCTCCTCCCACTCATCCTCTTTATCTTCGCCTTCTACCTCTTTCTCTCTTTCCACGAATACGCCACTATCATCTTCACCTTCAAGAGATGCAACAGCAACAGGTCTCTCATTACAAACAACATCGCCGTTTCCAGACTTCCCAGTTTCAGAACCATCTCTCTCTTTAAAACAATCTCAGCCATCATCAGCAGCAGCATCATCATCCTCACAGATGCTAGATACAACTACAACAGCAACAATTAGTCTATCAAAAAAGGTCAGTGAAATGGATGCGACAACAGATTCAACAAACCAGCAAACAAGTTCTCTGGACGCGCCCGGCGAATCTTCGAGTTACTCTTATGCCCAATCTGTAAACGCGATGACGTCATCTTCCGAAGACGTCTTTCTTTCATCAACCTCAGCAGCAGCAGCAGCAGCACCACTACCATCGAAACCGTCAACATCATCATCATCATCATCATCATCAAATCCGCTGCCAGCATCGACCTATAACGCAACCACGAGAACCACAACCGATGCAGAGATTCCGACGACGAATACAACCCCCTCGACAGAAGAAGATTCCACTAAATCCGAGATGAAAACCCTTGAATCGATTACGACAGCATATCACGAATCTACACTGGCTGAAACTCATTTTAGTGAAGCCAGTACTGAACCAGAGTTAGAGGCATCAACAAAAACAACAATCATAACTGAAGAAAGCTCAAGTAGAGGATCAATTACTAAAACATATGAAAATGTAACGCAGACTTCTGCTATTTCAATCACAGATACCCGATCACAGACAAGCCAATTTGATCCCGCAATCGAAACTAGCTCAAGATCAACTCATTTTGATAGTTCGATTACAACTAAACCGACAGGAAAAGTAACTATGACAAAGTTACTATCACCAGAAATATCAACAGACAATTCTCTTATTAAGATGGCAACTCAAATGTATAATAATACACAGGAAACATCCAGTCAATCTTCTGCTACAACACTTGCAGAGAAGAGCAGCGTTCAACCAAAAACTCTAAAGAATCTAACTTCGTTATCTGAAATATCCACCATTTTCCCCGACTCAGAAGCCACAACTGACTCTATAAACCAAAGGACGATAGTAACAACATATACTATCGGAAAAAGCAAGTTCTCAATGAAAGATTTAAAAGGTACAGATCTGGAAACTAGTACCGTAAGCAGCAGTTATAGCCCCGGATTAGGGACATCAACTATTGGAGAGGTATCAACTAAAATTAAATATAATCTCACGGAAGAGCCGACGTTAGCAGCAAAAGGCGAACCTCAAGTTACTACTGCTGGCGTCGTCGCTCAAAGTGTGGCTTATAAAGACAAAATCATTAAAAGCTCAACTCTTACTTCGGAGGTTAGAACAGATCCAGTAAGCGCGGCTCAACCTTTGACTGATTATAACTTTGAAACGACGTCCGTTGATACATTAAATGGAGAACAGAACAGACTCACATCAGTTTTAGCCCATACCGTTGTTGACCCTATGAAAACTGATCCGATCACAGAATTCACAACCAAAACAATGATTCCATCGTCAACGACAAGTAATTCACCGTCATCCGATAGGTTTTCAACTGATAGGTTTTCAACTGATACATTAAAGGGGATCAAAGAACACGACATAACTGACAAAGGCGATTGGACTACATCTACACAAGTGACAGTTAACGACTTGAATAATGCACCGGTTATAACAACTTGGGATGATCGTACTTCTGTTGATTATTTGAATTTACCGAGGAGTTCTGCTTCTCAGACGAAAGGAAACAGCGAAACAGTTACTGAAACAATCGATAATCTCGTCTCTCCCTACGCCCAAACCACTGCAAAATACCCAACTATTAAGAATATAGTGCGGACAATTCCGATCTCTACGAATAAAAGAACTGTATCTATCGCGAATACAGAATCTCCATTAGATCCACAAACAACAGTAAGGACTCAGTTGAATTTTGCGAGACTTCCAGACGATAAATATACATACGAGACCACGTCATCAGTGACGTCACAAACGACACCTAATTTGATAAATGAGAAAATAGGTACGGATTCAAGCCAAACGGGTTCCTTTACGAGCAGAAAAATATTTTCTAGAAATACTGGCAATTTACTCGTGAGAGAGGAGACTTCTCCGACAACACATTTTCTCGAAACGACCGGTGATGTCGAAGTAACCACTAAACCGGGCCCTGAAACAACTAAGGCTTTGAATGAATCAGAGATTACTGTTTCAAACGCGCCCGCGACAGCCCTGAGCACGAGCGAACAGCTCAGAAATGGCACTAGCGGTGCGAGTGTTATGTCTACGCTTGCAGTAACCAAGGATGACGAGTCGCCGTTAACGACTCTCTCAAGCCATACAGATGGTAGCGTTTCCGTGACAGCTAAAGACGTAGCAGCCCCAGCCTCGTTGTCAGCAACAGCGATGAATGCATTCACAACAAAGAACGGAATGGTTCACACAGAAAACAATACTCCCCCTGGAGGTTCCCATAGCGGCGAACAGATTGACATAATATCAACACATGCATTTGAACAAACAGAATTGAATAGAAAATCAACCGCAAAAGACTCTTTGGTAACTACAGCGAATAAATTTCCTCAGAATTACTGGAAAACAGAGCGATTCGAGATATCCCCAACAGCTGATAGCATACAAACGAAAAGCATAAATGTGGGGCAGACATCTTGGTTCACTCCAGATAACAGGAATATGAGTTTTATGGAGACGCCCAGCACTATTTCACAATCGGTCGGTGTCACTGAGGAAGAGCCCTGGAAGAGCTCCGGACTTCCAGATACCACTAAAAAGGGATTCTCTTCAAGACTACCCACGGAAAAACCTGTAACGCCATCTATAGAAACTAAAAGAGCAGAAGTAACCACAAAATATTCTTTAATGACGTCTAGTTTGCCAAATATCTCACCAAAAACATCTCTGAAAACTTCTTCAACTGAATGGTTAATTTTGACTCCGTCGTCGCAAGCCACAACTAATATCGAAATTACATCAACAGTCAATCAAAAAAGCCAGGAAAATTCTGCTTCCACAACTGAATCTCGGCGAGAGATAAAATCTAGTGGATCGACGTTAAGTTATATTTCAGAACAAACCGTATCTACTCAGCTTGATGCAAGTACGACTCCCAGTGCTCCGTATTCTACACCAGCAAATAATCCGGATGATTTAACTACAAAACCAATGACAACACAAAGCAACACTATTCGTTATACAGTGAACTCTTCCCACGGCCATATTGCTCTTTCTTCACCGACCTCAACAACAGAGCTTCCGGTAACAATATTGAACTCTGGAAATGAAACTACGACAAGCAGTGCAGTTCTCGTTTCATCAGAATCAAACGATCTTGGACAAAGCAACATCATTATTCGTAATACGGATGCGCCAGCGAAAACTCTCCCGGCCAATGAAACAACAACCAGTGTTTTAACAGAAATACCAGAACGTTCAACCAAAGTCGATGCGCAAACTACATCAACGACAAGACAGGATCTTTCAACAAAGATATCGGCTGCTCCCAATCTTCAAGATAGTATAAGCCAAACTTCACTCGAAAATGCGACCCCCCTTACAAAGTCATTCAATTTTCACTCTACGCAGCGGAATAAAAGGACTTCTGAAGTAACGCTTTCTTCCTCTTCTGTAAAGAGTACTAGTGATGAAGGGAATAGCATTACCGATTTGTTCACGACCGAATCACTGGTAAGGACAACATCAGAACAACCGCCGATTTCCTCTTCAACAATTCCTCAAGATTTGAATGTGTATACTTCTGCAGAGACTTTAAACACGTCAGGAATTGAAGAACCAGTAGTGAACCAGAGGTTAAGTACTGTTACGACACAACGAGTAGAAAAGCTTAGCACTAACAGAATAGCGTCGTTTACAACTGTCAATCAATTCAATATGGCTGCTAATAATGAAAGAAAGAAGACGACAATGAGTGCAAAAGAGAGCATCTCGGGAAATATCGTAATCACAACAGACGAATCCAGTACCATTTCCAGTCCAATAACCCGAGCTCCACCGATGACCAGAAACGGTGCTACAGAACATGTGACCCAAGAAATTGGTAGTATTCTGTCAAGCACGATTACAATGGCTGGTCCCGGTGGGACATCTGAAAACAGTATTGACGCCAACCAAGAAAAATCTTCCACTGTAATTAACAGTTCGACAAACCCCGCTATTAACACGGCCCCCAGTAGACCAGTGACTACCACGAGTCCACAGTCTATTACTACGATAAGCAAATCAACTTCCTCGAAAATAAACCAGAAAACGATATCCACCGCTGAACCGACCACCGTGGGCTTCGCGTCCGTCGAATTCAAAGGAGTCATACGAATCGAACATGGTTTGAAATGGTCTTCGAGTCTGGCCACGAAAGGCACAGAAGAATTTAAACAAGCCGAGGCCTACATACGGAATATGGTTTGTAGCATGATGATTCTAAAATATGACGAGTAATAATTTTATTACTATTTTTCAAAATGAATTTTGATTTATAAGTTTTTATTTAGGATATCAGCATTAGAGGTAAACTATTTACGACGAGTACTCGATAGTTCAGGAGATCTTGTGAATATAACACCGTGCAATGCGATTTTTGTTCCTGGTTAGTGAGTGTTATTTTCTAATTGCTTATGTGTAAAAAGTACAGAAAATATCTATTATTCCCTTCAAACGTTGCTTTTGTGGCCAGGATAATGATATTCATATGTAATTGATTTTCTTACATTATGTAAAAAGTAATTGTTTTTCTTACTTTATGTAAAAATGTGCAAATTTGCCCATTGTCCAATTGAAAATAAGTAGATTTCAAATGATCACTGCCCTCGTCACAAAAGCAAAGTTTGAAGGGAATAATTGACATTTTGACATTGTCTATACTTTTTACATTGTCTATACTTTTTGACATTTTCTATACTTTTTGACATTTTCTATACATTTTGACATTTTCTGTACTTTTTGACATTGTCTATACATTTTGACATTGTCTATACTTTTTGACATTGTCTATACTTTTTGACATTGTCTATACTTTTTAGACATAATCAATCGGAAAATAACACTTGTTACCCAGGAACGAAAAAAAATACGGTAGCAGTGAGACAGGGAGACGTGGATTCCCAAGGGCATCAGTGTGAAGTGGAAATAAACAGCCTCAGTCAAAAGTCGAACTGAATTCGCTGATTACGTTTTTTGTGCCGATATCCGGTTTCTGATGAACGCCCATTCCACCCAACTGGAACGTGCTTACGAATAAAAAAAATAACAAAGTAATCGGGTCATCTTGTTCCTGCTCATTCATAAATATTTATGAATGGAACAGAAAAATAGACGAGAGGGGTATTCCTATATCTTATAGTGTAGTTCAAAATAATTGAGAACAGCGTAGCATCTGTTTTCCCCAGTTTAATGAACATGAACATTTTAATATTATGTTGAGTTTATGATTATTAGATGAAGCATTGTCAATAATTATTTAATTTTCGACTAGTATTTCTTTCATCTTGATAAAAATCATCTGAAATTAAGATGAAAGAGATACTAATTAAAAATAACTAGGGCAGTGCCCGTTCCAAAGGTGTATTTTTGAAAGGGGCCGGACTTTATGGTGGTTGGAGCAGCCTGACATAATTGTCATGTAATTATTTTCCGTCTTTCCGTATTTCGGTTACTTCTCTTCAGTGTTGCCTATTTTGATATTTTATATCTAAATTTAGATCATTCTAAAGAGCGGCAGTCAAGGGAGTAATAGAGTCTATGAAGAAAGATCTATAATCTGTCATTTTTTATTCATTTCTATTAAATCTCTCTCGAACCACTGATCCAAAAAACTTCAAACTCAATGCACAATGCACTTCCTTGTGTACTGACTAATACATCGTACAATGGTCAGTTGTCAAGTAATCGTGGTGCACACACACACACACACAAAAGAAAACCCACGAATTTCTTCAATTGTAGTTGGATGAACATTTTAAGGTTAAAGGTTCCAATATGATCACTCAGGATAAAATACAAAACAGTGGGGTACATCACTTTCGTCTACATCACTTTAGCAAATATCAGTTTTGTCTAAATCACTTTGGTCTAAAATCACTTTTGGGTAC
This sequence comes from Architeuthis dux, assembly GCA_006491835.1. Taxonomy (NCBI): domain Eukaryota; kingdom Metazoa; phylum Mollusca; class Cephalopoda; order Oegopsida; family Architeuthidae; genus Architeuthis; species Architeuthis dux. The sequence goes on along the minus strand of VCCN01000432.1, from coordinate 8,146,202 downwards.
ACCCCTTTCGTCTACGTCACTTTATAAAATATCAGTTTTGTCGAAATCACTTTTGGTTACATCACTTTCGTCCACATCACTTTAGACAATATCAGTTTTGTCTAAATTACTTTGGTCTAAAATCACTTTTGGGTACATCACCTTCGTCTACCTCACTTTAGCAAATATCAGTTTTGTCTAATTCACTTTGGTCTAAAATTACTTTTGTATGGGGTACAGCACTTTCGTCTACATCACTTTAGCAAATATCAGTTTTGAGAAGGGTCATTAACATTCAAATAGTTCTTCGGACGATTGAACTCCTTCTTGTTGTTTGTGTTGTTAACTTCAAAAACTTTTTTAAAAAACTTCTGTTTACCCCATCACATTCGGATTTTACACCTGAAGAAGGCCGAGGAATGGATCGGCTGAAACGTCGTGTTAACAACACAAACAACAAGAAGGAGTTTAATCGTCCGAAGAACTATTTAAATCAGAACCAATTCAACACTTATATGTTTACAAATTTTCCAAGTGAAGAATGCCTGCATGCCTGCCTAGATAATCAGCATTCGAAATCGTAGCTTTTACCTGGGCTTTAAAACCGATCACTAACACCAGTAGGAGGAACTCAACTATCTCATCGTCCAAGCAGACCAATCGTATGCCTTGTTCTTAATTCTGTTCGTCCTGTAACCATTACGACCACTGATGAAATGGATATTGGAATTAAGAGCAGAAAAGGTCAATTACCCAATTGTTCATTCCACGCGTTAATTCCATTGCCGGAAATCTTTTCAAAACTATTTTGACGATTACTAAACACAAGTTAAACTGGCATTCCAAGGAAAATCATGAATCACCGTCACCCATGTATGCTTCTTTTTACCTCGTGAATTAAGCAGTGGTGGTGGTAAAATTAAGTTACCTTGATGAAAGTGCTGCCAGTATGGTTTGAACCATGAATTCGTGATTTAGAAAAAAAGGGTCTGGTTAGTCACTCAATAGAAACCGTCACGTGACCAATGGCTTTAAGCAGCAAAAAAGGGGTGATCAATGAATAAGTTACGTTTTTTCGAATTCTGTTGGGCAGTGATCGCTAAAAAAGTCAGAATTTTCAAAAATGAATGCTGCCAAACACAAACCAAGGGATCAATTTAGCATAAACTTAGATTGCAAATTGAACCTCCCGCTAAAAGAATCTATCTATTATCTTCAAAAAACAAAAAAAAATATTTCCCCAACTCATTGAGGGGAGTGTGTGACCAAGTTTCTACTATGAATGATTAGGGCTCGGCTATATAGATACATATAATTGTCAGAACACATGAATAACCTTGTCAGAACACATGAATATGTTGACGATTACTAAACACAGGTTAAATATACAATTAGGTTGTCACATGTGAAATATCGTTTCCTGAATAGTAAGATGGAGGAGGATACAAACAACAAAAACAGTAAATGACCCATTTGGAGCAGTACCCCCTTTCCAACGATCCTTTAATGATAATATACCATCTCTATGAAATCCTTTAGGTTTAGTGGTCACACATGAAGTAAAAGCACGAATTATGGCTTCCCTATTATTGAACCTTATATTCATCATCATCATCATCATCATCCTCATCATCATCATCATCATCAGCAGCAGCAGCAGCAACAGCAACAGCAGCCGTTATAAGTCCACTGCTGGACAAAGGCCTTTCCCATCTCTTTCCATGACGACCTATCTTGTGCTAACCTCTGCCGATTCTTACCGGCAAACTTTTATATCTCGTCCGTCCATCTTGAGTCTGGTCTTTTCATACTTCGTTTACTGTCCCATGGGCACCAGTCGGTTAGTCTTTCCCCCCCCCATCTATTGTAATCTGTTCATGCTAGGTGGCCAGCCCATCTCCATTTTTGCTGCTTAATTAGTTTAATAATCTTTCACTCTAGTCCTCGCTCGGATTCATGTCGATCTTTTTCTATCTCTTAGAGTTTTCCCCTAGCATTGCCCTTTCCATTGCTCCTTGTGCTATTCTGAGTTATGAAATTCAAAATGTTTGAAAAGATGATAATCTGTAGGAGAAATGTCAGGTGAATATGGAGAATGCTGCAGGACTTCATATCTCAATTCTCTAAGCTTAGGCACAATCAGCCAAGAGGTGTGGGGTGTGGCACTGTTATGGAGCATTTCATTCAGTTCACGTGGGACCCAATTCTCCAACTCTTTAACATTTTATACTGCCTTGAGATGACGTGTATGGTCGCCGTTGAAGTCCTAAAGTCTCCAGAAAATGCACGAACCATTGGCCACAGCTGTCAATAATTCTTCATCATTAAGAACTAGTTTCCATTTCAAGGTTTACTATTGGTATCCATATTTCCAGACATAACTCTAGTGAACCAACGCTCAACAGTTCTCACTGTAGTAGTGTTCACTCCAAATGCTCTGTTGACGTAATCATTATGTCATAATTTGAAATCGTACTTGAAAATTGGTCTAACTTCTTGGGTGGACCCGATTGCTGCTAAGGGCTCAAACACCTCCAATAATAACGAATTATATCACTATTTACATTAAATATGCAAAAGAAATGCAATTACAGTACGGCATTAGCATTAATCTCTATTAGGGCAGTGTCCGTTCCAAAGATGCATGTTTGAAAGGGACTGCACGCCTGACATAATTGTCATGTAAAATAACTTTCCGTCTGTCGTACGAAATTACTGCTTCGAAGTATTTCGGTTACTTCTCTTCAGTGTCGCCAATTTAGATATTTTACATCTGAATTTAGATAATTCTATAGAGCAGAAGACAAGGCAGATAATTTATAGAAAGTATGAAGAAAAATCTATAATCTTTAATTTTTTTAATTTATTTTTTATTAGATTTCTCGAGAACCGCAGATCCAAAAAACTTCAAACTCGACATTGCACTGCCTTGTTCTGACCAATATATCTGGTGAATGTCAACTTCGTACAATTCCCAGTGTTCAAGTAATCGTGGTACACACACACACACACACACACACACACACACACACACACACACAGTTATTGATATAATAAAAACGATATTTCATGTGTAACAAACCAATAGCCGAAGGCCACTTTCCTGGAGCACCCAACGGAGAACGAATCTACAGTCAACAGTTTGCTGAACAAACCGATTAGTTCAAGACGAAAAACCAGCAATAATCGTAGTTATGGCCGTATAAAAAGAAACATCTGTAGACATAAATCCAGGGAATTATACTTAGTCAATTACCCTCTTTAATAGATCACACTAGTGAATATGGCCGCCGTCTCCCATCGTGTCTCCAGTCGGGTGTATGTCACAGTTTGACTTATGGTCAACAGTTGACTGCTTTTTCATTTAACCCCTGGGGTTTAGGGTATTTACTAAACGCGACACCGGAAGTGGGGCGTCGTCTGCTCGGCCCCTGCTTCCGTCGACTGTAAAAACAGGCGGGAAATAATGCTTTCCTTAATTGCGTATTTCTTTAGATGGAGACTGGCTTAGTTATTGTTTTTCTATTGTCTTTTTTTTATTACCTGTAACATTTTCTGGTTTCGGGTATGTGTATTTATGTGGAGGTGAGTGGGATTAGTCGCATGATGACGATAACGAATCTATTAATATGTCCGCGTGTATGCATTGCGTCCAATGGGCAATGACAGATTGACTTTATATTGTTTTACATACACATGCAGTCACGCACACACCCATGCAGGCTCACACACACAATACGTGTAAACTATATAACATTAATTGTAAAAATAGGCTTCCGATTCAATAACCATTGAATCCAGACATGCGTTCTCTTGTACGTAAACAAGAAAAATAAACTGAGGATCTTTAAGCAAACACGCGCGGACGCGGACGCGGACGCGGACACACACACACACACACACACACAAATATATATATTCAAATGGTTCTTCGGATGATTGAACTCCTTCTTGTTGTTTGTGTTGTAAACACGACGTTTCGGCCGATCCATTCTTCGGCCTTCTTCAGGTGTGATGGGTTAAACAGAAGTTATGTTTAAAGGGGGGGGTAACCCTTACAGCACATGGCCCGGGTGTTTCTGTGTCTTTGTCTTGTCGGGTTTAGGTCTGTTTAGAAATGGAAGCCACATCGGGATGAAATCCGCACTTGTCTGGCATTTAGTCGACATTTCAAACACTAGAGATATCACAGAGAAAATCTTTTTTT
>VCCN01000432.1:8122671-8133122 GCA_006491835.1 Architeuthis dux | reverse complement strand
CCTTTTCGTATCCATGGTAATTGAGTTTTGACTCTTTATTTTAAGTTTTTAAATTAAGGTTCTATTCTAAAATATGATAAAAAGAACGACAATGTAGAGACTCGAAATCTTTAGAAATAATTATTTATTTACAGACATGTTTCAGCATAATTATTTCTAAAATTTCGAGTCTCCACATTGTCTTTCTTTTTATCATAATGTCGCTATCCTATATAAGAAGATGGAGCTCATCTAATTGTGAAAAACAATTTTCAAGGACGAAGTCTAAAGTTAGACATGAAACAGCGTGTCACTAGCCGTCCTTGAAAATCTTTTTTTCACAATTAGATATTATATGAGCTCCACCTTATAATTTTCATATTATCAGGTGTTGAGCACTCTTTGATTGAATATTATCAGCAACGTATATTTGTCTTATATATGATAAGCATTTGTATTGCTTATTCACACAATTCTGTTAACTCTTCATTATTGTTTTCAGAAAAGGGAGTATTATTGTTGATTTTGAAGTCGAGCTGAAAAATACTTCACTGGATGCAGTCAAAATGAAGAATTTGTTCTGGGACGGTTATAGTAACATAACCAACGCCGAGTTTGCAGTCACAATGGACAACGTCGTTTTTGCTGGTAAGTGACATTTCCCAAACAGATCTATGGCACAAGGTCAGGTTTATGGAGCACTTTGTGGAGAACAAACTGACCATTTCTTGTTTTACGCGTGTAATTATTCAGTTAATGTGATCTGAAAGACGGGGATTCATTTTAATTACCCCTATTTAAGTATGAACAAAAATGAAAAAATATTTCAATCGTGTAAGCCACACCTGATTTAAAAAGAATGTATGGTAGACAATGTAGTACACATATATTTGAGTGGACAAAATAAACAATATTAAAATGCACGACAGCTGTGCAATAAAAAAAACGCATGTTGTCGTCTGTACATTTCCAAAATTTCGGAATAAATCGATAAAAATGATGAAAAATCTTTTTTTTTAAATATTGAGTGAAAAAAAATGTTTTTTTCACAGCTCAAAAGCCTGAATAAAAAAAAATATTTTACTTAATTTTCCTGTTTTTTTAATCCCAAAGTAAGAGTTCCGTTCCAGCAGTTCCTTGATATTATTCTAAAAAAGGTAAACATAATTAGTATCTCCATGGATATATCTGAAAAATGTGCAAAAATCAACGAAAGCATGATTATATAAAATAAATCATCAAATTAATAAAGATGGGATGAGAAATATATGGGGAAAAAAACGATTCTTCTCCGAAATTTGGAATGGAAAAGCATTTTTATTAAAATTCGTCCTTTAATAAATAAGTATCGAAAATTGTATTAAAATAGAATAATATACTGATTTTTGCCAGATTTTAAAATTTCTCAAATTTCTGTATTAGCCTTTATGGGACAAGTGGCTATATATGATCACCCGAGGACCCGTCAGCCACATGCAAATATTGTAACCACAGAGACAACATAATCCGCACCAATGTGGTCTGCAAGTTTTGCAAAGTTCACTTGTGCTTGAATAAAGACAGAAACTGTTTTGAGGCATACCACACCCCATTAAATTAGCCTGTTTTGGGCCCGCACAATAACATTTTAAAATCACCCCGGAGGTGTTATTTTTTTTGTCAATATCAATTTTTTGTATCTATTCATTATATTGAATGTTATTCTTTAATTCTATGTTTTATTTAACTTTCTACTTTAATTTTTAATTTTTTTATATTTTCCATTTTTGTTCACTTTTTGGGTGAGGCACCATATATGATCACTTCATCAGAGGGGGTTTTGCCCCCATAAATAGAAAAATTTCAGAAAACTTGCAACTGAAATTATCTTGTAATTAGGTCTAGTTTAACATACAAAAAGGTCGTTTTGATATCTAAAATATTTTATGGGGTTCCTTATGAAGGGTTAATTGCTTCACGTGATTTCGTCTTGCCTAAGCGGGTTTTGCCTGTATTAAGATCGCAAGCAGTAAAAAGATCGGGGTCGAACAAGTGAAACGCATTCATTTTCAAGAAAAACAGTTGTATTATTAGAAACCGCCAACCAAAACTGTCAACATAGGTTTGTTCACGCGTACAAGCGTTTTTTTACCCCCACCCCTATAGGTTTTTAGTGTGGGTTCAATTTGTAATGTAAATTTATGCTAATTTGATCCCTTAGATTGTGTCCGACAGCATTCACGCTTGTTTCTTTTTTGTTGAAAATTCAGACTTTTTTTAGTGATCACTACCCAACAAAATGCGAGCGAAGTAACTTATTCATTGATCACATATTTTTCCAATTTTTTTAATTGATCACCCCCAACACGGCATGCTGCCAAAAGACATTGATCATGTGACGGTTTCTATTGAGTGACTAACCGGACCTGTATTTCCTGTAATTTAATTTTCTGCTCAACCCATAAGAACCCACTGTACCGATGTCACGTACAATTTATTTGAACTGCACAGTCTCTTATATAATATCATATTTTATCCTTGATTTTATCTCATGAAGTGTACTAAGTGTCACATACAATTTAATTGATCTGCACAGTCTCTTATATAATATTATATTTTATCCTTGATTTTATCGCATGAAGTGTACTAAGTGACATCTAATGAACGTCCTGGTACAGTCACGTGACTGTGTGTCAATTTGCCTACCCAGAATCCCACACAATGTTCCTTCAAGTAGAGATGGGTTTGGGTTCTTATAGGTTTTAAATGATGACCCTGCTGTTGTGGATTGGCTAATAGATTTATAACAACCATAAACAGTGACCGTCACGGAGGCAACCTTAACCCATAAGAACCTACTGTCATGCTGGTGTCACATACAATTTAATTGATCTGCACAGTCTCTTATATACTATTATATTTTATCCTTGATTTTAACTCATGAAATATACTAAGTGACATATAATGAACATCCTGGTGCAGTCACAATTGGTTTGGGTTCTTATGGGTTAAGTTCGTCTGCGTATTTTTGTAACGTTGTGAAGCTGTACATATTTTGACGGTAACAAAATATATAAACGACTATGACTATATAAACGAAATAATAAATGGTGTCTTTTTCGTTAGTCGCACCAAGAGGTAACGTCCATAATTTTAAAATACGGAACACGTAAAAGGAAAAACAGGATTGAGTTTTCTTTTTCTCGCCGAAAAGACCCCAAATGCTGGATCTTTTTCGTTAGACCCCACCACAAAAACAAAAACACTAACCTTAACCCTAACCTTTTCTTTTGAGGCTTCCGTACGTTAGAATTGTGGACGTTAGCTTTTGGCGGGGGCTAACGAAAGAATCCCCCAAAAGACCGCTACAAAAGAAGTGTGTAGTTCTAATATTTAGTTGATTTATTTAATTTCAGATGCCTCTTTTCTTTCGTCTACACTGAGTGGCGAAACAGTGGTGAACACCTTAGTCACTGTTTCAGACATTCTTTCGATGTCGTGGTCCAGCACTATGGTTCTACAGCCAGGTTCAAGCCCTGTCGAAACACCTGGGATGCCGATCACATCTTCCATAACAAATACCCTCCCTTCGGCCTCTGCTACTTTAGCGTACTCAACAGATAGTTTAAATTCTTTAAACCTCGACTCAGTCTCTTCAGATACTCCTCAAAGTAGTTCTATAATTCCATCAACGTCAGTGTTAATGTCATCAGAATTCGTTGCTAGCGATCTGACAGCATCATTGCAGGAAATATCAGTAAGCGACGTAGAAACTACATCGTATTTTTCTCTGCTTTCACCAACAACGTCATTAAGAGTGTCATCTCCGGTACTGGACTCCAGCGATATGCCGACACCATCTTTTTCGGACATTTTTGTTTCTACGTTAATGGCTGACAGTAGTAGTTCCGGCTTTTTCCGTTCGAATCCGGCAGCTTCCGATTCTCTCTGGTCGTCTGCTTCTTTCGATTTTCAGACTAACAATGAATTTTCTTCGTCTTTTTATCTCACAGATTCTTACCATTTCCTTAGTAGTATCAAAAGTGAAACCTCAAGCAGTATTAGCGAATTTAGCAGTCAGTACATTCCATCAGTATCAAATTTCCCTCCTGTGTCATATTCACAAGTCAGCGACGAATCATTTATCAGTATAACCAATGCTGACAGTACAAATATCATAAAATCAACACCTTTTCCATCGTCATCCGAATTTGTGAGCCCTGTTTCTTCCTTTCTTGAATCTCAGATCGGAAATACTGTTGTATGGCCCTCGAACTCAATAAATGATTATAGTTCAACAATTTCAGCCAGCACTTTCTGGTGGAGTTCGGTTTCATTGAGCGCCGTCCAGAGTAACCAAGCTAGTAGAGTGCCGACACTACTAACGAATTCGTTCAGTGAATGTTGTTCGTCAACCTTGGACCAAAGTACAGAATGGACATTATCGGGTAACACCGTTTCGGATACCATCAGCAACATCGACTCTATCTTTTCTAACATGGCTACTGTTCTAGAGTCGCCCCGTTCCGATTATTCGTTCGACAATACGTTTTCAACCATCTTGGAAACGTCCACGGATTTTCTACAAACAAGTAAGTATTTGATTATTAGTTGGGAAGTACTTTAACCCTTTCACTGACCACAGCTTGTGTATTTACATACAACCATCTAATTATAATTACTGATCACTGGGGGCTCTTTGCAGCTTTCTAGACTGAATATTATGGATATTTATACCTGGATTCTCTTGAATAATGCAGTCTGCTGGTAAACTAACTCAAATCCCATAGTGTAGTTTGTTAAGTTAATACTCTTTAGAAGGCATGTGCCTCAAAATTCTTACTTATAGCAACACATATCTTCACATGAATAAACGCAGAAAGGGAATAGACAAACTCAGTTTCAAATGCAGCTGAAGGTAAAATATAACTTATTTTAAACCAGTGGTTCTTAACCAGGGGCGGGGGGCGTAAGTAAGGGGTACATCATTTTCGTCTACATCACTTTAGCAAATATCAGTTTTGTTTAAATCCCTTTGGTCTAAAATCGCTTTTGTCCCACCAATATCTCCAAAGGTTCTCAATGAATTTCAATGATATTTTGTGGAATGGTTGGCCATGGGCTAAGGAAGAATTGGTGACATTTTGGGGTGGATCCAGGGATTTTCCGATTGAGAGATATTTTTTATAAAACTTTTGGACAGATCCTGGAATTCTTTTCCGCTCAACCACAAAGAGAATCCTTGGATCCACCCCAAAACTTCACCAATCCTTCCTTAGCCAATAGCCCACCATTCGAAATTCATTGAGAACCTTTGGAGATATTGTGAGGACAAAAGTGATTTTAGACCAAAACTGATATTTGCTAAGTGATTTAGACGAAAGTACTCTAACCCAATGTAAAGAGGGAGCGCGAGCCCGCAGGAAAAAAGTAAGAATGTTTTTAATTATTTCAGGAATTCTCTTAATAAGTGTTTGCGTATTATCGTGATGAACAGAATATATTAAAATTGAAACTTTTCACAGATTTGCGGTACACATTTCGAAACTAATCATTTGGTTGAAGATGTGAGGTGGGGCGGGAAGGGCCTGATTAACATATACCAGGGCCCCTAGGCTATTAGCAATATGCTCCCCCCACCCATCTTGACCCCCCCCGGTTTCGTGTATAATTTTAAGTAAGTAATGCGATCTGTCAATCGTGTGAATAAAGTGGATTGTTATGTGCTAATGTGTAATATATTCATTCCATTTTTGAAAGAGATATTTGTTAGGACATTTTTATTAAGTTTTAAGATATTATTAACAATATCTTAACAATTATAGTGAGCGCTCAGACTTCACATCAGGGAATGTTCTTATTTTGACAGTTTTATTGTTTAATTCCATGTAGTGATACATGTCTAAATTGCTATTTATTTTGGGGCCCCTTCAATGTCTTGGGCCCTACGCCGTAGCATAGTTTGCGTATAGGCTAATCCGGCTATGGTCCTGTCAAAAATAAAATTAAGAAAAATACGAATATACCAGAATTTTTTCGGGCCCCTGTTAGCTACGGGCCCCTAGGCTTAAGCCTACTCGGGCTTATAGTATAATCCGGCCCTGCTTAAGGGGCCGTGATGGTAAAAAGGTTAAGAACCACTGCTTTAAAACTAAATAGTCGAACACTAACCCCTAACTGTCTATAGTCTTGAGAAGGGTCATTAACATTCAAATAGTTTTCCGGACTATTGAACCCCTTATTATGTTTATGTTGTTAACATGACGTTTCGTCTGATCCATTCTACGGCCTTCTTCAGATGTACTATCCGAATATAATGGTAGTAAACAGCAGCAACGCTTATGACGTGGGATTCGGGTGTTTTCCTTTCCTTTCCTTGTAAGGCCTGGATTTCCATCCCTTGTCCCTGTTGAGTAGCGGAAGCCACATCAGGTTGAACTCCACACTTGTCTGACTGATACATTCAGTCGACATACTGATGTATGCTGCTTCTTTGATTTTTTCCCCACTTTTCTCGTCGTGTTAGCAACATAAACAAAAACAAGTCCAATCGTCCGACTAACTAACGTTCCAGCTGCAGAATAACAGACGCTGATGACGAATTTCAAATCAAAGAAGCAGACGACAAGATTCCTCAGAACGGAATTTTCAGTGGTTTTTTTTCTCCATTTTTTAAGTGGTCTACTGATATTAGGCAATTTCATGTGGTTCAAGAGACTAGTGTTTTCTTCACTTTAAAACAGAATTAAAGCAAAAAAAAACTTGATAAATACAAAGGATAAGTCCGGGTTAGACTTTTTTAGGGTTAGTGTTATATGGTTAGGAGCTGGAACTTCAGCCATTTTAAAACGGGAAAGGTAACAATTAGTTTACTCGCGCCTGGGTAAACTAGGATGTTACCTGAACTAGAAGAAACACCCAAATGAACTGATTTCAATTACGTCCATATACAAAAATATAGTTAGTTTCTTAATCCATATTGAGAAGTCTTTTGAGCCAACTTTGTTTAATTCGGCAAGTCCTTGTTACTTTAATCTCCAATTTAATCGAGTGAGCGAGTGTGTGGTGCAGAACCTTACAGTTTAAAATCGGGATCGCCATTTTATAGCCATTTACAATCAGGATCGCCATTTTATAGTCATTTGTAATCGGGGTAGCCATTTTATAGCCAACTGAAAAGATGTTTGAATTAACCCCCATCAAATTGAACATTACGAAAAATAATGTTTCTAATGACTTTAGAAGATTTTGTTATAAATTTGGCTTCTCCGCGATCATACGTTACATCGCTTGTTGTACTACTGAGCCGTTTGAATTAACTCCCCATAAAATTGAACATTACCTTTGGTTTGAAAAAAAAGAAGACAATCCCACTACTAAATTATTTTTAATTCAACTGTCGAAACCTGGCCATAGTCATTCAGTACTTTTAGTAGTTAGTAGTCACTAGTCAGCAATCGTTAAAGTGGTTATTAGCTTTCTTTCCCCTCTGCCCACTCACCCCAAATCATTTATTTATTTTAGAACAAAATGACTTTAATGACTTTAATGACACGTCGAAATATATGTGAGTCATACAAGTCCAACCATCATTTTAGTTTTTATTCATTTTTTGCATTACAAATAATATTTATTTACGGTAATCTTTGGTCCAAAATACGGTAGCATAAAACTGGCTTTAAAATAAATGGCTAAAATTGGCTAGATATTTCAATGACTGGCTTGGCTTGGCTTTAAAAATGGCTTTTATTTTCATTATTTGTTATTGCCATTATTGTGTTAATATCTGATCAATAAGTTGTATAATTAGACTTTTGGGGGAGAGCGTATACATATAACATTTTTAGTTATCTGGAAATTAAAAAATCTAGCCGATTTTAGCTATTTTTAAAGCTAGTCTTCTGCTACACCGTATTTTGGACACGTCAAACCAAATCGGTTAAATCAATTGATAGTTACCTCAAAGCTGTGCGTGTGCGCACACATGTTTTGAAAAAACCAGCGCACAAAAGGTTTCACATTCGGTAGATAGCTTACTGAGATTTTATTGGAAGAATATTGATACCCTATGTCGAATTCAAAATTCTGTAGATAGCTTACTGAGTTTTCACTGAAAGAATATTGATTCCCTATGTCGAATTCAAAATTCTGTAGAGAGCTTATTGAGTTTTACTGACAAAATATTGATTCCATATGTCGAATTCAAAATTCTGTAGATATCTTACTGAGTTTTTACTGAAAAAATATTGATTCCCTATGTCGAATTCAAAATTATGTAGATATCTTACTGAGTTTTTACTGACAAAATATTGATTCCCTATGTCGAATTCAAAATTCTGTAGATATCTTACTGAGTTTTTGCTGACAAAATATTGATACCCTATGTCGAATTCAAAATTCTGTAGATATCTTACTGAGTTTTTATTGACAAAATATTGATTCCCTCTGTCGAATTCAAAAGTACGCACATACTTTTGGCACTGGAAATGTTTTTTACACAACATAAGATTTGGTAAAGATCTACGTCCGATAACCAAGTCGAAAAAAAATAAATAGAAACAACATATCCTTGTTTCTATGATATATGATATATATATGTCCGGGAAATCCCTTTCAGAAGACTACTGTGACGTTTGTCTCACGAGAAATTGAAGCGAATTAAATTTTTAAACCGCAGAATAGTTTACATTACCTTATTGAACAGGAATGACGTCTGCTCGAGGGGATCGGCTGGTTCCGTGTCTTTCATTTGTCCTGGGATAAATGTCTAATTGAACAAATGTATCACATAATGATTTTGGTTTTTCAAAATATGGAAGATTTTATTTAATAAAATAGTTTTCTTGATAAATATCTACATTCGAAAAAAATAGAAACAATTTTTTTTTCGCCAGTAATTTTTTGTGGTTTAATCCGTTAGGCCCTAACAATTTTGCTAGAAGTTTTTTTAGAAAAAGAAGTTTTTTAAGGTTTTACGAGGGAGGTTCTATTTACAATGTAACTGTATGATAAACGGGACTGTTACTTTCCTTCCGTTGTATGGAAGTGAGGCTTCGAAGTATTCGGTTACTTCCCTTGTAAGGCTTCTTTGATATTTTAATGACGATTTGTCTGTGCTTTCATTAAGGATTTTTGGATGGGGCGCTGCCCGAGGGTGTGCGCGTGTCCACCCGGGAAGGGGGTTCGCATGCCCCTACCCCAAAGAAAACCTAATGAAAGCACAGAAAAATCGTCATTAAAATATCAAAGAAACATAGTTAACAACCATCTCAAGGGAAATAACAACATGCTTCGAAGCCTCACTTCCATACAACGGACTAAAAGTAACGGTCCAGTTTACCATACAGTTATATTGTAAATAGAAACCACCTCGTAACACCTTGAAAAACTTTTTTTTCTAAAAGCTAACAACGTCTAGGAAGATTGTTACGGTCTAACGGATTAAAAGCACAAAAGAATCACTGGCGAAAAAATTTTTTTCTATTTTTTTTCGTTAACGAATGTAGATATTTACCAAAAATTGTTTCTATTTTCTTTTCGACTTGGTTAACGGATAGAGACCTTTACCAAAGATTGCTTCTATTTTCTTTTCGACTTGGTTAACGGATGTAGATATTTACCAAAAATTGTTTCTATTTTCTTTTCGACTTGGTTAACGAATGTAGATATTTACCAAAAATTGTTTCTATTTTCTTTTCGACTTGGTTAATGAATGTAGATATTTACCTAAGATTGTTTCTATTTTCTTTTCGACTTGGTTAACGGATGTAGATCTTTACCTAAGATATTTACGCACGCTGGCTACAAGACATCATAGAGAATATTGTTTATTATGATATCGCCTTTACAAGATTAGATGCAGTGCACCGAAAGACCTCTAATAGTTAATAAACCCTTTTCTCGTGTGTTAGTCTCTTTTGCCCTTTGTTCTTTCCCTCTACCAATCCCCCTATTTCCGCCCGGCATCATTACCTGTTTTTCGCTCTTTGCAATCTCAATCTTTGTATAAAAACTTATAACCCCTGTGATATTTTCCATTAAATAAACGCATAGAGAAATTACTGAAGCAAAAAAGAAGAAATATTTAAAAAAACAGGTTTGGCTAGTCACTCAATAGAAACCGTCACGTTACCAATGTCTTTTGGCGTGTTGGGGGTGATCAATTAACAAATTGGAAAAGGGGGTGATCAATGAATAAGTTACTTCTTTTGCTTTTTGTTGGGCAGTGATCACTAAAAAAAGGCAAAACTTTCAAAAAAACAAGCCTGACACAAACTAAGGGACTAATTTAGCATAGAATTACATAGCAAATTAAACCCTCCCACTAAAAACCTATTTAGGGGGGGATTTTCAAAAAAACCTTTTTCCTATACATAATAAGGAGTAAATGTTTAAATGTTAAACCCTATAGCTCCATTGATACGGCCTGTACGCGGGATACATACACATATACTGAACTGAAGAAACCTATGTTGACAGTTTTGGTGACAGTT
>VCCN01000432.1:7951857-7971796 GCA_006491835.1 Architeuthis dux | reverse complement strand
TCTCTCTCTCTCTCTCTCTGTCTGTCTCTCTCTCTTTCTCTCCACACGTATGAAAAAATATAGTTATTTAGTAAGTTTAGAATACGTTCATCTCTCTCTCTCTCACTCGCAGAGGTTAGCACAAGATAGGTCGTCATGGAAGGAAATGAGAAAGGCCATTGTCCAGCAGTGGACTTATAACTGCTGCTGCTGATGATGATGATGATGATAATGGTGATGATGATGTTAACTAAATTCTTTATTTGGTCCTTTTTCCTTTCTCTTTTGTACCCGCTACAAGCAATATCTTCCGAAACGCTACTTTGACCCCTTCTAGTTATCTGCGTGTTTTCCCTCGTCTTAGTGGACAGTTTCTTTCTGTTTTCGTCTGATACTTTGTTTATAATAGGCTTGCACTTTGGGCCGCGTGCACTCTCGCCATAGATTGTCTCTTCTATGTTTTAATGACGTGCCCTTTCTGTACTTGTTTCTCTCCGGTCTGCCTGCCTTATAAACAGTCGTATAGTCACAGTCCCCGTCAGAACTAACTATCGGATTATACTTAAGCTTTCTGGGTCGGTTTTTACTTATCTTACGCAATCCCCTAACGTCTGCACTGTCAACCGTGTCCTTAGATACCGTATAGACTTCTTTGTTTTTAGCGAATTTCTGCCTCCTACTTTCGCCTATTTCCATACTTTCAGCACTATTTGATGAATTCAAATCGGCTACAGTTTCCATGCTTTTACTAGCTAGGCCTCCGTGTGAGTGACCAGATAAAGAATTATCTTCTACGTCCTTATCTGTACTAATCTCGCTGTCTTCCGCCTGACATCGGCGCGTTACTACTTGACGTTCCATCAACGGGATATCGGATTCATTGTCCGAGTTATCTCGTTGACGTTTGGAAATTGTCAGCTCCGATATTAAATTCCCCATCAGATTCACTTGAATCATCCGGAGCGGCTAACGTCACCTTACGTAATGATCTGTCAGCAGTCGGAATAAATCATTCAACCATGTTAGCAGATCGCAGGTGTTCCACGTGTGCTTTGACGACGGAATTTGTTAACTGGTCCTTAATTCTATAAGTAGTACAGTTTCCATCTTTTATCTATTTTCCCTCGCTTATGGTGGTTTCTGTAATACACTAGATCTCCTATCTGAAAATCTACGTCCTTTGTCTTACTGTTTGATCTGTCTATTTGTCGTTTTGTCGTTTTCTCGCTTTCTTTAGTATACTTCTAATAAGGGTAAATGCGCGGTGTTGCTCTTGAAATGCGATGTCATGATGCTCCTCACCGTAGTACAAGCGGTGTGGCCTAAGGATGTTATCCACTAGTAGTATAATGTCCCTGTTGTAAACTAGATAAAATGGCGAAAATTTCGTCGAGTCATTAACGTTAAATCTGATAGCTGCAAGCATTTGGTTGATGTGTAGGTCCCACGCGTTTGCATTGTCACCAATCTTCTTAGCTAAGATGTCATGCATCGTCCTATGTAATCTTTCTACCTTACCGTTACTTTGCGGGTGATAAAAAGAAGTGGTTACAAGGTGGATATTCATCTCTTCTAACGTTTCTTTCCATGATTATCAGTTACTAGTTGGGGTGGGGCGCCGGATCTGGGAAAGATTTCTTCTCTTAAGAAGTGTGCAGCCACTGTACATGTTTATAAATATGACTATATATTGGTTCCCCGAATGGGCCTGAGGGTAAGGGCCAGAGATATCTAATGCTATCTTAGTAAAGGGGAAAGGTGGCATATCATATTCCTGCATACGAGGCTGAATCTTACTTAAGTTTCTAGTTTGACATGGCATACATCCGCTGACGAAATCAACTACTTCTCTAAACAAACAAGGCCAGAAATATGTTGCCTAATCGCCTGGTATGTCTTGTCTGTGTTTTCTGAGGTGGGAAGGGACATAAAGTATAACTATAGGTTCGTCGTCAGGTTTCGACAAATAATAAATTATTTCATCCATAATTACGTTTTTCTTTGTTCAAACTTGGTAACCTTACCGTTTCTAATCCTATGCTTTAGTTCTAAAAATATCCCTGTCTAATTCTTGTTCCCTAATTATGTTTATGTCCGCTATCGTTGGCCGTTCGTATTCTGTTGTAGGTCCAACGTCATCTGTGTACGCAGCGAACTGTTTGGGTTCGAATTCATTCGGATTTATCACACTGACCTCATACGTTCGTTCATCTACCTCTTTACTGTCGTCAACAGACACATTATCCTTACCCTGTAGATAATCTATTCTACAATTGTATCCCGCTATGCTTAAAGCCCATAACTGAATGTTTTATTCTGCACGGGGGAATTAAGTAAGTATTGCAGAGGCTTATGATCGGTGTAGATGTCGAAACTTGCACTATGCAGATAGTGGTTAGGCTTTTGCAACGTATAGTGGATAGCATAGGTTTCCTTCTTTATGGTCGACCACCTCGTCTGCGTATCATACAACTTGTGAGATGGGAAATAAATAGGTTTTTTCTATTTCCTTATTCTCACCCTCATCATAATCCTGCTGCGTTAAGCATGCACCAATACAAAAGTCCGATGCATCAGTATATAATCTATATTCCTTATTTTGGCCCGGGTATGCTAAAGTAACCATATCAGAAACCATTTTTTTCAGGCGCTCGAAAACTACCTGACAAGCGTTGTCCCAATGGAAACATGCACTTTCTGGTTAAATTAATTAACGGCTCAGCTAAACTAGAAACACTTCGGATGAACCTCTGATAATAGGAACACATCCCTACGAAACCCCTGACCTGCCTGACTGTAGTTGGCGTTGTTACTGCTTGTATGGCCTTAACCTTATCATAGTCTGGCTGTATGCCCTTATCGCTAATTCTAAAACCTAAATATTGAGTCTCTGTTTTAAATAACTCACACTTTGCTGGTTTCAATTTCAAGTTATGCTTCCTTAAACTACCTAAATATTTTCCTATGTGCTCAACATGATCTTCTACCGTCTCTGAGAACACCAAAATGTCGTCTAAATATGCTAGGGCGAAATCGTCCTGACCCTGTAATACGATAGACACCATTTCTTGGAACACAGCGGGTTCGTTAGCGAGTCCAAAAGTCATCACGTTAAAGTGGAATAGCCCCCGGTGACAAGTGAATGCATTTTTCTCTTTATCATCCTCGTGCAATACAACTTGCCAGTACCATGACTTTAAGTCTAATTTTGAAAAGTATTTCGCTGAGCCTAGGGACGCTAAAATGTCATCAATAACTGGAAGTGGGTGGGCGTTATTCTTACTAATTTTGTTTAGTGCCCTGAAATCCAAACAGAATCTTTTACTACCATATTTCTTTTCTACTAATACTATTGGAAAGCCCCACGGGCTTCTGGACCCCTCTATGACACCTGCCTGCATCATCTCATCTATTGCTGTGTCGACTAGTTTCCGTTGCTTAAGTCGTGGGCGATACGGCTGATTCTTTATGGGTTCGTGCCCTTCCGTGTCTATTTGCATCTCCACCGTGTCTGTTCTACCTAGATGTCTATCCTCGGTAGCGAATAAGTCCCTATTTTTCCTTAGTAGTTGATCTATTTCTCATTTAAATCTTCTGGATACATCTACTTTCTCTAAATCTTCGTCAGTGACTTGATGTGGTTTTCTATCAGACAGGGAGATTTCGTTTAGAGTAACCGCCCTGCTGAGCCTAGATATGGCGCACATTCTCTTCAAGGTGACCGTCTGATTGGTATTATTCAGTATAATTAGTGGGAGCCTACGTGCCTTACCTATTTTTACTACTGCACTAGCTACTGATATACCATATAACTTGCTAACATATCCTGAACCTAATTGTTCTACCTCAAATGTCTCCCCCGACCTGTTCCTTAGTCTAGTCTTTGCCACGCCTGTGCGCATATTTTGTGGTTTAATTTAATTTTACTGTTTAACCTAACTATTGATGAAATGTGTATGTTGTCTTCTAAAGCTACATGTTCACTATTGATTCTTAGCGCCCCCAAATCGAAATACAGTCGTATCCCATTCTGCCGTAACCAGTCTCGACCAAGAATAATATAGTTTAAATTTCTAACTACGAGGAAGCTGTGAGTGGTTGACTGATTCCCTACCCTAACCTGTAGTCGCGTCTGTCCGTCTACTTTTAAAGATGACCCATTAGCTGTTTGTAATTTTATGTTTTTATCTATCAGATCGGGTAGCGGATGTAGCGTTTTATATACCATTGTGCTCATGTATCTACTAAGGCCATAAAGTTTCTCGATCCTAACCTGATAGTGATAGAATTTGGTGAGCCCATAGTACCGATTATATGTGTCGGTACCCCGTTCTTCCGTTCGCCGGGCGTCTCGCGAACGGACCCATGCCGTTTCCCGGGGCTCGCCGTGTGCAGTACCTTCGTATGTGACCTGCACCCCAACATTCCCAACAAATAATGCCATAAGGTGGCTCATTTATCCCTCTGTTGTCTCCCCCACCCCATTCTATGTTGTCCCCTCTATGATAATTTATATTCCCCCTTCCCCTGTAACTTTCATGGTGACTCCTATCTCTACCCCAACTTTGTCTTTCCCTATTGGGATTTACTGCATTCACCTGTAGTCGTCTCCTAGCGTGGCACACTTCCATAGGCTCGTGGTCACTGTGGGAGTTCAGTTTGTCCCTAATCTTCCACTTATTCTCCGATAGAACTTTCTGATAGCCAGCCTCTACGGTTGGTGGATCGTCTTTTAAAACGGTCAACCTAATATACGTGTCTCTTAAACCCTTTACGAAAAGGTTCTTAACTTGATTCCTTACTACAGGTTCGTTCATAGTATTCCCAGCGTATGCACCCCCCTACTAAGCGAACTATCATTCCCATATACAGGTGAATACCTTCGTTTTTACCCTGCCTAATATTGGCTAATTCTAAGAATACTGCATGAGGGTCGACCACTTTGTGGATTATTTGCTATCATTCTATGTACGTAACTCCCTATGAGCCCTTTTGTCGTCAGTAATGCTGCCTGGCATTTCTCCTGTTCCTGCGCTAATGTAAATATGTCTCTAATTCTCCAAACCACATCTTGTCTTCTTTGCTAACTAATGGTGTAATACTTTTTTTTAAAGTATCAACTCTTAGCGTGTTTGATACTAAACACGCAGCGTATTTTTTTATCTCTCTGGACAGTCAATCTTGTAACCTGCTGAAAACTTGTTTATTTATTTAAGTTTTCTATTTTCTAGAGAACGCTGTTGGAAGCAGAGAAAAATCAAAGAGGCCGCTCATATCAACATGTCGACTAAATGCATTAGTCAGACAAGTGCGGGGTTCAACCCGATGTGGCTTTCGCTTCTCAACAGACCCAAACCCGACAAGACAAAGACACAGAAAGAGAGGGCGGCCCGTTTCTCCGGTATAGACAATACCACATTTACAGGGGATAACGTAAACACAGCTGTTCACCAGTTTGGGGTCACGAGAAGGGGCAACCTTACTTAGCAGACCTCGGAGTGTGTGTGTAGGTTTGAAAATGACTTTGATGCCGTATTGTGTGCCCATACACTCGGATTTTACACCGGAAGAAGGCCGAAGAATGGATCAACCGAAACGTCGTGTTTACAACACAAATAACAAGAAGGAGTTCAATCGTCCGAAGAACCATTTGGATATTATTGAACGGTCTACTGATCTATTTGCTTGATCTCATATTACGAATCCTTTTTTTGGTGGAAAATGTTCAATCACATTCTCGTTGTGTGTGAGTGTGTGTGTGTGCGTGTATAACAATCATTATTTGCCTGACATAATATTACGGTTTCAATAAAATCTCCAAATTAACTTCTGAGGTTTACGAAAAGGTTCTTAACTTGATTCCCTACTACAGGTTCGTTCATGTTATTCCCCGCGTATGCCACCCCCCTACTAAGCGAACTACCATTTCCATATACTTATGACAACATTTTTAAAAAGCCATAAAAAAGAAATTTCCAGCAGATATTTTTGTAATAAAAACAAAAAGTGTACACTATATTTTAAATAAAAAAAGCAACGAAAAACTTTTAAAAAAATAAAATTTCAGTTTGATTACATTTCGTTTTTTCTTTCCAATTCAGGGTAGGGTAGGGCGTCATTGTACATTTTTTTGTTCTCATCGAAGATCTTTCTGTTTGAGGAGTTGTTACTTATTCTATTGTTTATCGAGTTTGGGATTTGTCTGAGTATGGTTTTTGGGTGGTTAGATTTAATGTTGACGTAGGTGGGTAGTTGGTTATCTTTGGAGTATGGTCTGTAGGTGTTATTATCTATATTAAATGTAACGTCTAGAAAATGTACTATTCTAATGTTTGAAGTCTTTGTCTTGTCGGGTTTGGGTCTGTTGAGAAGCGAAAGCCACATCGGGTTGAACCCCGCACTTGTCTGACTAATGCATTTAGTCGACATGTTGATATGAGCGGCCTCTTTGATGTTTCCCTGCTTCCAACAGCGTTCTCTAGACTTCCTCCCAGAGAGGAAGATGATCGCCTTTCCCTCTCCAGATGTGGTCGGTCATAGCCGATTTTTCTATCTCGCCCTTGATTATGGCTTTTGTGTGTTCATCAAGTCTGACCTTGAGAGGAGGCCTGTTTCTTCGGTGTAGATAATACCACATTTACAGGGGATGTTGTAAACACAGTTGTTCACCAGTTTAGGGTCACGAGTAGGGCCAACCATACTTAGCAGACCTTGGAGCGTGTGTGTACGTTTGAAAATGACTTTGATGTTGTAGCCGTTACAGATTTTTTTTAATACATTCCCCAAACTCGGGCCCTGCGTTAAATAAAAACTTCTGTTTACCCCATCACACTCGGATTTTACACATGAAGAAGACTGAAGAATGGATTGGCCGAAACGTCGAGCTTACAACACAAACAACAAGAAGGAGTTATATTTTATTCTTGTTTTGAATAATCTTTGAAAACTTCTCTGACGATAACTTGTGATAAAACATTTACTTTAATAATTCAAAAGAAATTTTAGTTTCTTTCACCCCCACCCCCATTCTTTTCTCCGACCATCAGCGGTTGACAGACATGTTTGCATTTTTAATCTTTTTTTAGAATTTATTTATTTTTTGTTTCCAATGAATATCAAATAAGATTTTTATTTCACGCAAAAAGGTCAAACTTTGATTAAATATAAATAAAAATCCCAATTTAATCCTTGAAGTTTTATTTCATGTCAAGCGAAGTAAAAATATATTTAATGTTAATAAAAATAAATCCCATTTTAATCAAGTCCTTGGAATAAAACCTTTGATCTTTCATCCAAAAGACCCCTATTTTATGACAGCTAAATCCACAAGTGTGATTTAGTCAAGAATACATTAGAGAGAGAATTGCAGACATTCAACCAGAATTCCTAAGGGTTGAGGAAATTATGGCAAAAGCAGATTTCAAATCTACAGCTTGTTTGTGAAAATGGAGATAGGGCATGTGTAAAAGTAAGAGAAGCTAGCAAGTTCATTATAGCAAGATAATAAAGAAACACTAATTTGTAAGTGGGAAATATTCAAAAGTTCATCATGCATGAAAAGGTCACATTTTCAAAATAAATGATCGTATGTTTTCTCCATTCACCCGTTAAGGAATTTATCATATGACCTGATTATATTGGTCAATAGGCATTTCTAGTTTCTACAATAAATACTTAATAAATATTGAAATAGGAAATGTTCATTTTAAGGTCTGATGAATAGAAACAAATGTCTGTTCATAGATCCTTAAATAAATATACATAATCAGGTAGGAGGTGTTTGTTTACATGTTGTGCATAAGAAATGAGGTCATTTCAAGTTGAACTGAAGTTGATCTGCCTCGTTCACATAGTTGGCCATGAGGTCCACAGCCTCCCCACATGTACACCTCACACTTCCCACCACTTCTGCTCTTTGGGTGGCCCAGGCCATTATTTAGGTATTTTGGTTGCAATACAGTATGGAATATTCTGAAACAGAAGAAACGAACAAGTTTAATATCATGTACAATGAAAAAAAAAGAAAAGATTTCATATTGCCTACAAGCAATATTCTCTCTAATGTTTAGTAGCCAGTCCGTGCAAAAATCTGAATTGAATGCTTTTGCAAATGTAATCTTGAAATTTGTTTAAATAAAAAAATTTGTTTGGCACAGCCTGTCTCTTGTGGCTAATAACACCGTGTTAGCATCTTTTAATATAATACAAGCATCCTAGAAAGTAATCATACTATTATTATATTTATAACTATGAATATTAGTATAATTGCTACATTATTTTAGGTAAGTAACCTTTTGTAGGCACGTTAATATCCTGTGTGCACTGTTTGCAAAACTATGCCTACAGGCATTTGATGTGTTGTTTTGGAAGGATTTGAAAGGTATGTAAATTTTCAGCAAATACAAGCATCAATACAATGAAATAGTATTGCTTAATTATTGAACAATTACATAAAAATACTATTTTAATTATTGTTTCATTTCCAATATGGGACATAGACGTGATACTGACATTATACAATTACACAAGAAATCTGTCTTGTATATATAAAAGATATATATTCAAACATGTTTAGAGAATGTAAATTGAATTTTTGAAAAGTCTAAAATGTCCAACTTACAACTAAATAAACAAGAAAGGCCATTATAACTAAACTGACATCTTCAAGATTATTTCAATTTTTATAAAGCGAATAAAGACGTGAAACTTTTCATTTAACAATGAAATACAAGACAAGAATATAAAATAATAGCAAAACAAAGTAGGAAATTGAAAATGAGAAATATTGTGAAATTATTGAGAATTCAATACAAATAACACAGTTATTTCCCCCAATTTTGTGGTATGTGGCGAGTCGAAGCGGAGTTGTCCCCCGTGATTAAAGATTAGTTCCCTAATTCCCCACACGGTCTCATAACCTTCGCGTCCCCACGTAGCAACAGCCAACCGGGGACCAGCAATTAATCACGTGACAGGCGCAAGATCTGAACCAGCCTCTTTTATTCCCAGCCTGCCTCCCTGACAAGACGTGCGTGACACTGCTGCTCCTAATGTTATGATTTTGGCCTGTCCGAAGCCAGTGGTCTTCAGAGTATTAAAAAATACACAGAACAAAGTAAGCAAATTCCTAAAATGTTACGTACACAGTTTAATATAATATGAACTCTTTCTCGCATACACATTTTAATATAACTGAACTCTTTCATACACGAAAACAAATATACTCGAACAGAGTACTCTTACATATTTACACACATACACACGAACAATGGACTTTTACATAAACACACACATAAACGCTAACCAAATTAAACCTCAACTTTTAAATGAATAAAAATGTTCGTCTCTTTCAAGATTGTCTGTTCGTCTCTTGTTGCTAATTCCTTTTCCAGCCATTGATCGTATCTAAATGGAGTCAATTCAACACACCTAAAAAAACACAGTATTATGGAGAAATATAATGCATTCGAACCGGCGCGCCACAAAATCATTTCTCCACAAGAAGGCCGAATTATCTCCAATATATCCCGCTTCTTTTCCTCAACAAATTCCGGCGCCAGCAACAATTCTTACCCTGAATTTGCTTACTTTGTTCTGTAAAATTAGTAGCAGCGGTGTCACGCACCTCTTGTCAGGGAGGAAGGCTGGGAATAAAAGAGGCTGGTTCAAATGTCGCGCCTGTCACGTGATTAATTGCTGGTTCCTGGTTGGCTGTTGCTACGTGGGGACGCGAAGGTTATGAGATCGTGTGGGGAATTAGGGAACTAATCTTTAATCACGGGGGACAATTCCGCTTCGACTAGCCACAAGGACTTTTATTCCTAAAACCTGACAATTACAACTGGATTTGATCTAATCCTGAAGTGTGACATAATTGGCCTTTGACCTGAAACTGTAGTTGATTATAATGAGTGACAAAGTTTAGATTCCATCTATATATAATAAGCTTCACACTTGATGATTTTGATATTTAAAACAATCTAAATAAATCTAGATGCATGAAAAGACAAAAGAAAAAAGGAGACATGAAAAAATGAACTTAGAGCTGCCAGGTTGTCAGACTCAGCTTCTAATCCATATCTAAACAGAGGAAAGGAAGATGGTAAATTTGTGCCCCTTCTTCTCAGTGTAGGGGAATACTTCATAGCAGTTGAGTAAGTCAACAACCATTCCCAATCTACAGCAAAAAAGGATTCACCTATAAAATAAAGAAAAAGGAAAAGATACAGTTTGAAATATTTCATATGTAAACAATTACTTCCATAATAGTAAAATGTCATGGCGAGTAAGTTTCACATTTGAAGATGGTTTTAACACTTAAGCATTTCCAACCTTTCGATAAATTAAAGAAAATGGAATTGAATCCATGAAAAAAAGGTTTTATTGATAGAATCCCAGAGGAGCCACAAGGGGTACTTGAAAATAAACAGCAATATTTACACCTTGAGGTACCTCTGGTACTATGGGTATAACATTTTTGACAAGATGATTCTGAAAAATACATGAAAAAGAAATGAAGAATAAATTATTTATACTCCATTTATAAATGTTACTTCCTATCTATTAAACATTTGATGTTGCATGTCTATTAATAAATAGAAAAATATTTCAATAGTCCCCACGTTCCTTATTCATATCTTAAGAGGTTTCAAAAGATGAATGCTCATGAAATTGTTAATTAATCTGGATTAAAATCCTTATCTTTTATCACAAAAATAATACTGAACTATCGTTATTAATGTTTGATTACTATTTTCCTTCAACCTAATTTTTTTTTTATCGCAACTTAACTCAAGCCATTTAATCTGTAACGGACTCATGCGTAATTTGCACTCACGCATACGGTCAGCAAGTTGAAACCACTTGACTCAATTTCCTTTGGAACAATCCAGATGTTTATTCCGAGAAAATGGGTTATCTTGTCTTTTAGATAACCCAGCAATTCTTCATCTTTGTTCAGTCCATCTAGATTGTGTTTGCCTAAACAAATCCATAGCTGTTCCGACTTTCGATTACGTACGTACACATTCATACACATTCATACATACATACACACACACCCTCTTTCCTGACATCTTCAACAGACCACAGACACTTTTACTAAGTAGAATACTTTAAAAAGCATTCCTTCCTTCTTCTTAGCTGAGAAATACTTTTTGTTAGATTATCCTGTAATAAATATACTTATTATCATTGCAGAGTATTTTGTATTTCTTTATTCACATTGCATTTTGTTACCATGTGCAAACTGCATCCTTGCACATGCATGTAATTTCATTTCCTTTTACTACTGCAGAAACAGCGGAGAAAGAAAGATCTCTCTTATGCGCAACGTTAAACATTACCCTCTTTCTTTCTCTAGTCTCATCAGCACTCTAGCTTTACTTACGGGCAGTCAGACCCTTAAGGCTTCTATCCACTGCTACTACTGCTGCTACATACGGTCTCACTGTTAGAGATTACTACGCTTCTACGACGCCCTTATTATAGTTATTGTTTATACCGTAACTTTTATAAGGAGTCAGATAATTTTTAATAATGGGAGTTAGCTAGATATAATATTAGTTTTAAATCCCATCTACATTAGCATCCTATTTACAGATCTATGGCAGTGAGCAAACAGCCCAAATCGGATATAAAGAATGAGCATTCGGTGAGACTCGAATTCACATCCTTTTTGACACAGGGAATCCTGGTTAAATAAATAATAAGAAAGAAAAACTACTGAAGTCTCCTCAGTGGAAGAGTCCATTGTTTCAAATGGTGGGTAGGAGATATTTTTATCAGCGAAATTGTTACCTTTATGTGGAAGAATCCATAGTTACGACAGAGAACTAAGAAAATCACACTGTTCATTATTATAGTAGGTAAGTGTTTAAAGTGTGATAGTAATTTCTATCACTAAAAAGACTTATTATCAATGTAATAAAATTCTTTCCCTTTACACTATTAAAATGTTCATGATCTCTTAAGATAATAAACCAATATATAACATTTCTCCTTCTCTTTTGCTTGTTACAAAATCTGTTTTGAAATATTTATAGGGAATAATAACATCTTTGAAATCCTTATATTGGTGATGTGGTTGGACAGGTCCATAGCAAATGAAGAGAGAGAGAGAGAGAGAGAGAGAGAGAGAGAGAGAGAGAGAGAGAGAGAGAGTCCAATGACAAGAATGTTTCGGACGCGGATGTTTTGGCCTCGTTTTGTTTTTCAAAGGAGAAAATGACAAATTAGAGTTAATTTAAAATGAAATAGAATCACACCATCAATGTACAATAATTATATAATGTATGTTTGTTGTTTAGTGTTTTATAAATCTTTTTAAAAACTTTTTATACCTAAGTTTGGTTTATTTATTTTTTTTAATAAAAGGCAAATCAAATGGGTTAAGATTCAGTTTTTACCAAATGGCTAAAAAAGTAGAAATTGTTTTTTCCTAAGTAAGTAACTTTATGAGTATGAACATTCCCCAGCCGTAAATTTTATAGTTACGGTACTTAACACTTGATGTTAAAAATGGAGCATAAGTAAAAATACATTTTTCCTTTTCCTTTTCGCTCAAACTAGGAATACACACCTCACATATAGGTTCTAGGAGATAGTATGACCAAGAATCAATTTAGTTTCTACTAACACAGGCTAGCAACTAAGTCTTAAATTTCTTCTTGTTTGGAAACTATCCTTCCTCTATACCGGTATCTCTTTCCTTTCAGTCATATGCCTTTTTTGTTCTTAACCGATTTCTTTGCCTCGATAAACATATCTCTTGGTGCATTCTATAACCAGGTGTTATGGTACTTTAAATAAACCTCTTTATCACAGGCAAATACATTTCGATACGTAAAAACTTACCTTAATTCTGCACTCATAACATTACTCTCCATCGTACGATATTTCAATTATAAACATACATATATGTACCTTCTTTTAATTGTACCCTTATTCATTTTATGTTTTGTTTATTAAATGTAACATTTCATTTCTATGTGACGCCTTTGTTAATTCTTTATCTATTCTTACATGATCGTTTCTTTTGTTTCATATTTGCCCGCCATAATCCAATATGGCTGATTTCGTCTTTCTCATTTCTGACCACGTGACCTACTTTTTTCCTCCTACCTACTCAGCAGAATAACTGCCACTTACTACTGGCTACTGTTGCTATAGTCACTGCTCACCATAACAGCTATATACTCTTACTACAACATTCGACCGCTACATTCAAATCGAGAACCCATCTACATTCTCTCGCAACTTACAACTTTAATTAACTCCTTCTTCTCCCTTTGTTATCAACATCCACACCATCCTTACATCTTTGCCATAATCTTGTAGCAACATTCAATCATACAAATTGGCGACCCCGACGTGATTAGAACGCACTTTTCTGATAGAAACACGCATACTTTTTCTTTAGCAAACCACTACTAAACCAATCTCAACCATACACATACATATATATACATAGCCAGCCTAGCCAGCCAGCCAGACCAGCTTAAAAAATAAAGAAACATATATTGACAGTTTTGGTGACACGGTTCCTAACAGTAAACCCATGTGATTGTCTTTATTTTAGGTATTCAAAATCTCAGGCAAGGCTGGGTATTTCAGCTAGTGTTTAATAAAGCCAAACGCAGATCCTTTAATTTCACTAACATAATTCCATGCATAGCTTGACTGTAGCTAAAACTAATATAAGTACATATTTTCATAGTGATGTTGTATTCATATCGAAATGCATCAAACTGTGACCCCTTGTATAAATCACCGCTACCCACAACACTGGCTTAAATACTGTTGCTGGGTTTAGGTTATTCACGTGTTCCCACATTTATATGTATCTATGTGTCTATCTATGTATCCGGATTTTGCCCAGCCCTAACCGTTAATAGTAGAAACTTGAAATTTTGCACACACTCACAGAAACACCCCCCTCAATGAGTAGGGAAAATGTTTGTAATCCCCCCCCCAAATAGTCTTTTAGAGGAGGGTTCAATTTTATCTATCTATGTATCCGGACTTCGTTCATAGTAGAAACTTGAAATTTTGTCAATTGTCTTTTTTTAACACCCCCCCCCATAAAGGTGTTTTAGGTGGTGGTTCAATTTTCAATTGATCCCTTAGTTTGTGTCCAGCAGCATTCACGCTTGTTTTTTTTGACAACTAAGATTATTCATTAGCTTATCCGTTCCAATCTGTGTTGCCAGTCCATGATTTCTTATCTAAATATTATACAAACATGAATTAGTTTTAATCTATATGATATCACCATTTACATATTCCCATGCAGTAGGACAGGCTCATTTTCAGTCCAATATCATAACTATTGAGCTATGCAGTAGGACCTCGTCATTTTGAGTCCAATGTTATAACCATTGAGCTATTCTAATGCATTTGGATCTCATCATTTAGAGTCCAATGTTATAACCATTGGATTATTCCCGTTCAGTAAGAAGTCCATTGTTATAAGTATTGACCTATTCCCATGTCGTTAGAACTAATCATTTTCAGTTGAATGTTATAACCACTGAGCTATTCCCATGTATTTGGACCTCATAATTTTCAGTCTAATGTTATAAACATTGAGCTATTTCCATGCAGTAAGACCTCATCATTTACAGTCGAATGTTATAACCATTGAGCTATTCCCATGCAGTAATACCGCATCATTTTAAGCCCAAAGTTAATATTCTATTTTATACAAAACATTCTATATTTTATTTAAAATATTACTTATTTTATTTAGAAAACAATTGGGGAGAAAAGGAATTTAAGTAGTTTACTGAAGGTGTAGGAAGAGAGAGGGTGAGAAAAGGAAGTTAAGTAGTTTAATTAGAGTGTAGGAACGGGGCAGGCGGGAAAGAAAGTTGGGTAATTTACTGAGGCTGTAAGAACATGTTCGCATATTAAATTAATCCAGATTTGCATAACATGTAGATAAAATGTAGATAAAAGCATGGACCGGCAACAAAGATTGGAAGGGATAAGGGAGAGAATGAGATGATACGGGCATTGGGTTAGAGAACAGCAGAGGCACATGAAATAATGGATAATCTCAGTTATCAATGTAAGGTTGGTTTAATAACAGATATTAACAGATTAAAAATGCAACAAAATAGTACGTACTTACAGGTCCTTTATTCATAAAATGACTGCGGTCACGATACACACACGTGTGTTCTGAAGCTCTCTCATCTACTAATAACAATATGGCTGCTTGTTTACCAGAACGTAAAACAGCGCCCCCTAGCGGAGGTCGATAAGAATTCACTTGCCTAAGGGGGATAACTCAAAATACTTAACAGTCAACGCCCCTAGAGTTTTCATTGGGTCCAACTAGTTTTTTTTTTATTTATTTCTATTTAAAAATGAGCATTATTTTGGCTTACAATTGCAGTACCCGTTGAAAATTACGGGCCACAATTTAAAGGGAGGCCTAGATCGTATAAATGAATAAAGAAACGAGCGCCGTGCAGGGATCGAACCCGAGATTTTTACTGTCAAGGGAAGTAATAAAAATTATAATAATTTGAAAATTACCTCCTTTGGTAATTTAAACAAAAAAACTTTAATAATTTATTGGAACCAATTTAAATCAATAGTTCCCTAATTATGGTTACGGTTAGAGGTCAGGGCTTAGAGGTTTGGTGTTAGGTTTGGGTTAAGGGTAAGGGTTAGATGCCTGTATAAAAAATATGAATATCCATAATTTAATGTAATCTAACTACATTTGAAGAAATCTGCGTGTATGCACCGTGATTACTCGACAACTACCATTATACGAAGTTGACATTCGCCAGTGTTGAGTTTGAAGTTGTGTGCATCAGCGGTTCTTGATATATGTAATACAATATATTAAAAAAACTACAGATTATAGATGTTTTATCTAAAATTATCGATCTAAATTTAGATATAAAATATCTAAATTGGAAATAAATCTAATTACCCCCCTTAGATACATACAAGTTACCTCCCTTGGAAGTAGAAATTTAAGACTATCTGGGAGGATGTGGCTAGTTGTTACGGTTCTACTATCTTTGAACTTCCCATAAGAAACTACAACTGGTAACTTAAAGACATTTCTGCTGAGAGAAGGCTATCGTGTTTATTTTCATAAACACCAAACAGAAAAATAATACATTACTTCATACTCGAGATATAACAGAAATTATCGTTCAAGGTAACTGTATACAACCTACCCCATATGTGGTGCATGTTGTTACATGGCTTGGGGTAAGTTGTTACTAATAACAAAAAAGAAAGAATTCCTTAGGAGACTACTTACTTAAGGCTACTTACAATTTCACTATTTTTGCCACCTAATCAGAAGCTTCGCAAAATAACTTTAAAACATTTGTTTCTGTTAATCATAAACATTGAAAAAAGAATTAAAAAATTCTCTCATTTACAGAGGTGGCATAAAGAGTCTTCCCCATCTGTACATTCCTCATGGGTCCAAGAAGAAGAAAGTATGCATTTAAATAGTTCGTCTACTACTTAGTTAGTGAGTGTCCTTAGTATGTTGAAGATGTTAAGGAAGAGAGTGTGTGTGTGTATGAATGAATGCGTACGTACTTAATCGAAATTCGGAACAGCCATAGATTTGTTTGAGCAACAAATCTGGAACTGAACAAAGATGAAGAATAGATCGTCTTCTTATGGGAAGAGGTGAGTGGTGGATGTGTGGCTGTTGAAATATGGTCCGTTGAACTAGCTATCGTCAAAATCTCAAGATGAAATTTAAGGTGACAAGCATACAAGAGTTTGGCTTATTGTCTACAAAGGGTATAATGTTTCGAGTCAAGTACCGTATTTGAATGTTCCGAAAAGTTGTTTATCTAAAAGCACTGGCGGACAAGATAACTTTATTTCTCGGAATAAAAATCTGGGTGTTCCAAAGGAAAATGTGTGTGTCAAGTGGTTTCACTTGTTGACCGGAGTATGTGAGTGCAAAAATACATATGTGTCCGTTACACATGCATCGTCCCGCTAGCAATTTCGAAAAGATTGTACAACTCCATCCAGATGGAATATTCTGTGTACAAGTCTGATGCTCCAAGATTCAGTTGGGTAGGTGGTGATATTTGTGAAAGTGCATATCTTGCTTCGTTTCCATGTCTCGCCATCGTGCTTCTTTCGAGCCATGTTCAAATTTTCCGCGTGAAAAGTTATATGTAGTTCTTTCTACTCACAGTTTTTGGTTGTTTCGGAGTTTCATTCAATTAATTAATTAATTAATCTCGTCCTCGTCGCCATTATTTGGTGTCGTATTAAAAAGAACTCGTGTCTTGGTTTTATTTCTTTTTTTATTGTATTATCCATAACTGTATACAGCACAGTTTCTCGTGTGTACGCCTTTCTTACTCTTGTGATCGTGGCCTGCTTCGGTATTCTCGTATTATCTCCCTTAGTCCATCTTGCACTATACTACAATCATCAAAAAAGAAAGTATCTAAAATTAAATTAAAAACATTTAAATATCGAAATGATGCTGAACTACGACGTGAAAAATCAACTGACGAAAACCTGTTTAAACTGCAAAGATACCACTTAAATGTTTTGTATTAACGTTTTTAGCGTAAATAAAAACAAAAATGTTTGTATATACTTTTATTTCATTTTGATCTTCTTAGTAATTTGTATATCTCGATAAATTGTACATTTCCTTAAATTGTTATTGGTATATTGTCGGTGAATCTGCTTTAAAATAGCTTATTTTTCCAGTCAATGAATACATTTTGAAGAAATCTAGATAGATTCCGACGGTAAAATGGAGTTTACTCCTGTTAGACTTAAAATGAATTATCTTCCCCTGGAAAGTAAAACAGATTCTTATTGAGATAGTTTCTGTAGTTTTGAGAAGGGTCATTAATCTGGTGATAGAACGGCGAGCATCTTTCTCTTTGGGAGGAAGTCCAGATTATTGACAGAGAACGATGTTGGAAGCAGAGAAAAATCAAAGAGGCAGCTCACATCAAAATGTCGACTAAATGCATTAGCCAGACAAGTGCGGATTTCAAACCAACGTGGCTTCCACTTCTCAACAAATTTAAACCCGACAGGACAAAAACACAGAAACACCAGGGCCATGCGCTATAAGGGCTACCCCCCCCCTTTAAACATAATTTCTGTTTAACCCATCACACTTGAATTTTACACCTGAAGAAGGCCGAAGACTGGATCGGCCGAAACGTTGTGTTTACAACACAAATAACAAGAAGGAGTTCAATCGTCCGAAGAACCATTTCAAGATTGTTATTGCTTTGAATAAATTAAATTGTTAAATTGTTTTTATTTGTGCGCCATTTTTAACATTGAGTGGGCGAGTGTGTGATAGGTTGTTATCTCTATTTTATCGCTAAATTCTTGAAATCAACCGAAATCTAATGACAGATATATTTTTAAATTATAATTGCAGTAATTAATCATTACAAATTTGAAACAGGTTATTAATATACAAGTCCACTTTCGACCTTCCCGTTTTTGGAAAAGCCCAAACGGCACTACTAAAAACGAAATCGACTTCATACTAACTAACAAGATCGATAACATTAAAAACATCACCGTTATAAATAAAGTAGAATTAGGAAGCGATCATAGAATGGTAGCGTGCAGAACTAAATATAACTTTAAAACTGAAAGGAATAAAAGGATTCTCAAGAAGAAGAGATGTCCCAATACGATAGAGATAGAGAACATTAGCAACTTCAGAGTAGCGATAGAGAACAGATTCCAGGCCATGTGGACAGTGTCATAGAGGGAAAGACTAATAGTCTGAAAAATATAATTATGGAAGTAGCAGAGATGGTAGGCAATTCAAATGAAGATATTAAAGCAGGGAAATACTCCAAAGCAACATTAAAACTAATCAAACAGAGAAGAAATGCGGATATAGAAACTAAAGAAGACGAAAACAAGAAAGCAAAACTTAAAAAATTAATAAATAAAAGGACGAAAAAGAAAAAAGAAAGAAAAACACGAAAAGGATAGTAGAGGCTATCAGAAAGGGAAAGAGCTTAAAACACGCTCGATCCGCAGACCATACCGGCAAACAACAGATGCTTTCCTTAAAGGATAAAAATGGAAAAATTATCAAGAATAGGGATAAATTGACAAAAGTAACAGAAGAATACTATACTCAAAATTAAACATACCACAAACAAATAGACCTATAGATACTAGCGATATCCCAGATATAAAATTAGAAGAAGTATTATCTGCACGACGTAATATGAAACTCGGTAAAGCCCCAGGCGAGGATGGCATAACGACAGACCTCCTAGAAGGTGCAGGAGAAATCTTGCACAAAGGACTAGCACAGATATTCACGCAATGTACAAGAGAAAGAAAAGTTCCTAAGAACTTTTGTCTAGGAATAGTAATCCTACTCCACAAGAAAGGAGGTATGCACGACCTCGGCAACTACCGCCCAATTACACTACTACCAAACATATATAAACTATTCACAAAAATACTAACAAACAGATTAACAGGAGCTCTAGATGAAAACCAACCACGCGAGCAGGCAGGCTTCAGAAGCGGCTACTCGACAATAGATCACCTACACGCAATAAACCAACTAATCGAGACATCCTTAGAATACAACAAACCACTCTATTTGGCCTTTGTAGATTATGAGAAAGCATTTGACTCAGTAGAACACACGGCAGTCTTCAACGCAATGCGTGAACAAGGCGTAAACGAAAATTACATACAAATTATCCAAAACATATACGAAAATGGCACAGCACAGTGATAGACTAAATAAAGATACAAACAAGATAAAGATAACAAAAGGAGTAAGACAAATGGATACAATATCACCTAAACTATTCACAGCGAGCCTTGAGAGCATCTTTCGGAATACTGATTGGGAGGGAACGAGAATAAACATAGAGGGAGAATACTTAAGCAACTTATGACATTTCTATGACGTCGGAAGCATCCGACGAATTAC
>VCCN01000432.1:7912495-7925121 GCA_006491835.1 Architeuthis dux | reverse complement strand
GTATTTCTTAGTATTTGGTATGTCTCCATTGTTTTTTATGACAGTCAGTACACAGCGTGGCATATAGTCTGGGGCCAGCAAGGCCTATACCATGCACCCCCCCCCACCATGATCGTATGAGTAGGGTACCAAAATGTTCCAAGGGATGTCTTCTTTCAGAAAAAGATGTTCCCAAGAATATCTTTGTATATATGTATATATATATATATATGTACATTTGTCTGTATGTATGGTGGTTTTGTTTGCATAGCAAAGAACTACCTCATTAGCATAAAACAAAATTCTCATCTCCCAGTTGACATATCTAAATCATGGTTTTCAGACATGAGGAATTCAAAAATATACTTTATTTTACCATAAACATAATTAATTTATAGGTATTTCAGTATTTTACAATGAAATCTCAAGTATACTTTATAGGTCAAAGTCTATGGATTGTGGATTTAATTTATGAAGGAGATATATACATATAAAGAGAATTCTATCAGCTTTCCAAGGGTGTATGTTCACAATTTGTTTCTGTTGGGCTTAAAAAGTTACAGCCCGAAACGTGAAGCTAGGTGTTGAGCATTTACAATAAAACTTCAAGTACACAGTCCAATGTCTAATCGATTATGGAATTAAGACAAAAGACAAAAAGTAAATGAATAATGTCTAGCTGGCCCAGAGAAAAGGCTGATGCAATAATTACATACAATAAAAATGTCTGATGCAGTCTAACACATTTTATTGCAAAAATTTTTTTTTTTTAATGGAGGTCTTAAACTGTTGGGAAGCACTGTATAGTCAATGATGACACGCATTTTATGAATACTTATTTTTCATTGGTTTTCATGTACTTTCAACAAATGTGGACATACATTTTCTGTATCAAATTCACAAAAGAACATTCTTGTTTGCATTGAAATCTTTGTACAATAATATCATAAATATTCTTTTGTTACTTCCAAAAGAAAACCTACTAGTGCTATATGACCCAAGTAAATATCAAAGAACTGGGAAATCATCTGGTATTAAGAAACAAATCAATGATAATTATGAGGGACAGAATACGATTTTTTGTTGAGTGTACAAATCTATTAAATGTGACAAAGGGATAGTCCTGTTTGTAATAAAACCATTCTCTGATAATTTTAATATCATCATAAAACTGTTAAAACCAAAGAGATGGTATTGATATGCAAGAAATTGATATTTATGCTTATTATTTTTATACTTAAGACATGCTTCAGTCCTGCCTGGCTGTACGCGTTAACATATGGAATAATGAAACTAACAGTGTGTATGGAGGAGATGGCATTTGCAGACTCTTTGATTTCAACATCAGTGGGACTCTGGGTAGAAAAAACAACATCCAACCAGTAAGTGACTGTTTTTGGAAACCACACTTTTGTGATCTTCAAATCAATGAACATATTTGCATTTCCTATTTTCATTATAGATATATATATGTGTGCATATATATGTTCATATATGAAATCAAATGATGGATAATTTTATACCCAATCGACAGAATATGATAATTATAATGACACTTATTAGTGAGAGCCTATATTTGCCTGGCGTCGGTGTGAGCGACTGCTAAACGAGTCTTTTATATTCATGCCTAAAACCAGAACGTGAGAATGAAGAAGCCAACAAAGTGTAGGGTAAAAGACTTCTGCCTACCATCTGATCTTCGTTAGTTCAGTCGGTAGAACAGAACCGCGTATAGGTGGCTTCCAAGGTGGACGCGGGTTCGATCCCCCCACAGAGTTTGTTTCTTTATTCTCATTTACGATTTAGGCCGCTCGTTTAGCAGCCGCTCACACCGACGCCAGGCAAATATAGGCTCTCACTAATAAGTGTCATTATAATTATCATATTCTGTCGATTGGATATAAAATTATCCATCATTTGATTTCACCTCACCAGTCTGCAACACGTACGCACCAGATTTCCAGTGCAAGAAGGCAGGCGATTATGTGACTTAGCCATGTAACCAAAATGACTGAAAACCCCTTAGGCCGGAGTGCAACTAACCCCAGTCTCCCATATAATTTCTCTGTTCATATGAAGCAAAATTCCTTATGACAAAATTTTATAGCTTGGTCAAGAAATGATTTGTATGCACTAAAATTGGATCACTTTGATTTGCTATATTATGATAGCTACAATGCAATTTTTGCAACCAAAGGTCTCCTGTCTTTCCTACAAAAATAGCAGTATTTTCTTTCAATTTAAAAAAAAGTAAAAACTAGAAGAAACCAAAAGGAAATTAGAGATCTGGATGAACAACCTAAAACCTTAATGAGCAGCAGATAAGTTAGGAAAGAGGAGGAACATCTGCAGCATAAACAATAGACATTTGTATGTGTCTGTGTTTGTGTGTGTCTGTATCTGCGTCTGCAAAACAATGAATTAGTGTAGTTGGTAGTAATCTGGAAAATGTAATTTTAAAAACTATGTTCATTTTTTGTGCAGATGCCTTGAAAAAGTAAGCATTGAATTCAATCCTCTACGTGCTGTGTAGAATTACCGAACATAATCTTGTAACTGGCATGATACAGAAGAATTCTGGAAGAGGAGGAGGAACGGGAGAGGAGGAGTAAAGTCATGGCAATTGACCTACTCCATAATTATCTTGTTTCTTCTTCATGCTCTTTGCTGAGCATGGAGAGGAAACAGCTTTGTGAGTCAAGACCAAGTGAGATCACTGTATGTATGTGTGTATATTCATATGAATAATCATACACACAGACATACATATAGTACAGGGCCGTCGGAACCGGGGTGGGGCTGGGGAGGCTTCAGCCCCCCACCCCCCACCCCCAATAATTTGCTAATATGTGTTCCTTATTTTTTCGAAAAATGCTACAAAAAGCTAGCTTTAAGATTACAGAAAGAGTAAATAAACCATTTATCCCCTTCAATTATTTTTTGCTAGTTCATAGGTGTATAATAGACCTATCCTGAGTATGTGAATGATTTGAAAAATACATTGTTTTCTGACATTTGAATGGGTAACTATTTGAAAATAACATATATTAAACTTGTTGATTTTTTTTTTAATGCTACAAAAAGCTAGCTTTAAGATTACAGAAAGAGTAAATAAACCAATTATCCCCTTCAATTATTTTTTGTTAGTTCATTGGTGTATAATAAATCTATCCCGAGTCTGTGGATGACTTGAAAAATACATTGATTTCTGACAGATTTTGAAGTTCTATTTTCAAAAATTCCCAAAGCAGCCTTTTGTTCATAATTATCTTCAGCAATTAGATCTCTGAATATCATCATATATCAATCAATTAAATAGTGCACTGTTTAAAATAGGCGTGTTTTCCAGCGATCTAAAGGGTGTGGTCTAAAAAAAAGTTTTTCCGCTTTGCTGAAAATATGAATTTTGTTCCAACAGCCCTGTAGTATGTATGATAAGCTATGCAGTGAGGCAAAACAAGTATTTGGACACTTACAAAATATTCATTTAATATACTTTCGATGCTAACATTTACTTTAAATTCACACAGGTGATGTATTTTGATATAAAATTAAGAATTACCAAGAAAAAAATACATATTCTCAAACATACAATGCAGAATGAAATATAAACAAAAATGATGATGGAAAAAAGTATTCGGACACATTCATTTCATATTTTAATACTTAGTTGCATAGCCCCTGTTTGCAATTACTGTTAGGAGACGTTTTTCGTAACCCTTCACAAAACCTCCATAACATTCTTTTGAAATCTTGGGCCACTCTTCCTTGCAAAAGACCTTCAAATCATTAATGTTTCTGGGGTCCCTCTGATGAATTCAAACTTTCAAACATCGCCATAAATTTTCAAATGGATTCAAGTCAGGAGATTTACTAGGTCACTGAAGCACCTCTACATTGTTCTGAACAAACCATTCGCGAGTTATTTTAGCTGTATGCTTTGGGTGGTTATCTTGTCATAAGATCTAACCTTCTTCAAGCTCCAGTTGTTGCACCGAGGAGATCACATTAGCTTCCAAAATACTCTGATACATCGCTCCATTCATGGTTCCTTCAATCACATGAAGTGCCACCGTGCCATTGAAAGAGAAACACCCCCAAACCATGATACTTCCACCTCTGTACTTTACTGTGGGGAGGGGTTTTTTTTGATCATAGGCACATCCATCTTTTCTCCATGTATGACAAGCTGGGTTTTTGCCAAAAAGTTCAATTTTTGATTCGTCTGACCAGAGAATGTTCTTCCAAAAATAATTAGACTTATCTAAATAATCACGAGCGAACTTCATACGAGAATCTCTGTGCCTTCTTTTCAACAAAGGTGTTTTTTGTGGCATACAGGATTTTAAGCCATTCCTGTGTGGTTCATTACTAATAGTTTTTTTAGTAACCGATGTATCAGCTGCTCTCAAATCCTCTTGGATCTCCTTTTGAGTTACCATTGGATTCACTTTGATTGTTCTTAGCATTTTTTGAGTTGCTCGAGTAGAAATTTTCCATGGAGCGCCAGTTTGACGGAGGTTTTTGGTGGTGCCAAACTTCTCCCACTTCATAATAACCGATCCAATGATACTGACACGGATATTTAACATCTTGGCAATGGCCCTGTAGCTCAAACCTTCATTATGTTGCTTAATTACAACATTTTTTGTTCGGTTGAGAGCTCCTTTACTTTAACCATGACTGCCCCGTTTCAAGAAGGCAAAAGTAGCGAATGATGACTGTGATGAAATCATACCTTTGTTAAGTATTGTTGGAACATTCCAAAAGTTTTTATGCAGGTACAAAAACGTCTAGACCTGCATTCCTTCTTAAATAACATTTTATTTTTACTTTTTTCCACCATCACTTTTGTTTATATTTTATTCTGCATTGTATGTTTGGAAAACTTTTCTTAGTAATTCTTAATTTTATATCAAAATACATCACCTGTGTGAATTTAAACTAAATCTGAGCATCAGAAGCATATTAAATGAATATTTTATAAGTATTCAAATATTTGTTTCACCTTACTGTATTTTCATTAACATGCACAATTTTTTAGACATTATTTTATATATGTATTTAATTTTATATACTCTATGTGTGTGGAAGTGTATATGTACATTCACAAAAATTCTTTTATACATACATAATGCACGTAAATAAGTGTGTGTATATATATATATTTATATATTTAGCCAATGTCCTGTCAATTCCAGCATATATCTTATGCTGCTATCTTGTCTTGAGAAATTTTCCTAACCAGTTTCATAGTTCCTTGGAGTTCCACATTTCATGATTGATATGCAGACAATCTCATGAGTGATTTCAATTTCTATTACAGGCTTATATCAACCACAAATGCTTCACAGCTATAACTGCTAAAAATTACTTTCTGAAATTTACAACTTTGCCATATACCACAAAGATTATATACAGCATCACCATCAGTAAGTCAGGCTTACAAAATTCTTTTTTAATAATGCATTTCTTTCATTGAGTTATTTTTTAATGAATTTTCATCTTTTTCTTGCTCTTTCTCTCTCTGTTTTAAAAATGCTTCAATTTTGAAATTACTAAAAAATACTGTGTACATTTAGCATAGTGACTATCTAGGGCAGTGGTTCCCAACCTTTTCAAGTCATTCCCCACTTTCGTCAATAAGATTACTAATATTCCCCCCTTCCATTTAAGTAAGTTGCAACAAAGTATAATTTCAAATAATTATGTTGTTTGCGTATTATTAGACAGCTTTATAATAAGAATATTTCAATAAGTTTTTCTTAAGAACTACCCTTCTCATAAGAAAAATCATTCAAAATTGAATACATCCTGAAAATTTTGTTGAAACTGGACCATTTAGTACATTTTTGGTGAAATTTAAAAAATTGTGTGAAAATGGGCTGAATTTTCCCAATGCAAATTCTTATGATTTACAGACTTCATGACTGCGAAATAAAACAATGCATAACGATAGGTTGGAAAGCATTTGGTATGAACAGAGACATACTGAAGAGCACCTTGCAAATGTGCTTAAAGCATAAAGCATACAACGGCTGCATAATACCAGCCATGACATACTGATGCGAAACAAAAAAAAGAAAAGAGGTTAGCACAATCTAGGTCGTCATGGAAGGAGATCGGAAAGGCTTTTGTTGAGCAGTGAACTTATAATGGCTGCTGCTGCTGCTGCTGATGATGATGATGATTATTATATATTTTTTTTTTTTTTACTTAATAGTCTTATTCTCCCCTTGGACTAACTAAATTCCCCAATTTAGGGGATTCCCCCCCCCCCCCTGTTTGGAACCACTGATCTAGGGAAACCTTTTATTTAGTATATGGTTACACCTTTTCATAGATTCAGAAATACTTGCCAATTCTTTCTTTGATGTGAACATTTATACAAAATTAAATTACATATATAGAGAGAGAGACAGTCAGACAGGTGATAAATCAACTCAAACTAAATTGTAACCATACAAGTGGACTGCTACGATTTCAACAATTCTTCCTACAAATACAAATCTTACCTTGGACACGTGGGAATCTTCATCCATCTACGTTTGTAAACTCAGCAGACATTTTTTTTCCCTAAAAACAACCAATGAAAAATGGCCTGGCTTAACACATTTTTACTTGGGCTCCACACACTTACAGACACATTTCATACGCAAACACGCGCTAAAAACATTTAACTTAACACATTCATACAAATAGAACTTTCAAAAGTTTTTACTCTTCTATGCACAAAAGACTCTTTTCACAGAACAATCTTCTATGACTTTTAACACATTTTACACAATGGAACACACAAATATTATAACTACATGCAAAGACTCCTACCACAGATCAACCTTCCTTTTAACTCTTTCTTCCCTGATAACGCCTCTAGGCATGATAATAAATTTCACTCATGCCCTGATCACGTGTAGAAGTGTGATCTCATATTTGCATTATTTCCCGGGCAACAAAAAAAAGTAAATTACTAAAAAAACATGTTTAAATTTAAATCATAACGATGCCAATCAATCAATAATAATACCCTTTTCAATGGACTTTTTCATGATTTTATTTCACTGGACTTGGAAGTGATACATTGGGAATAATCACTGAAAATTTGGCTGTCAGGGAGGAAAG
This sequence comes from Architeuthis dux, assembly GCA_006491835.1. Taxonomy (NCBI): domain Eukaryota; kingdom Metazoa; phylum Mollusca; class Cephalopoda; order Oegopsida; family Architeuthidae; genus Architeuthis; species Architeuthis dux. The sequence continues at coordinate 7,918,020 of VCCN01000432.1, read as the reverse complement.
AGTTAATCTCAAAAACAGACAATTTTTATTTCACTTCCATATTTTTTGTGTGCTTCAAACATAAGCTACTATTTGGCTTAAGCAAATCATTTGGTTTTTCAGACAAACCATTTCTTATGCTATCATTTCTTATGTTGCTTGTGTAATCTTTATCAATGATATTTTTCCCCTTGCATTACCGTCATACTTCCTTTCTAGAAATGTAGTTCTGATATCTTTCTATAATCTTTACTTTTTTGTAGAATTCTCATTCTATCCAGGGTGAGAGTAATGTCATGACTCATTTTCATTTAGCTCAAATTAATACTAATCTGCTAAGCTGAATACTTTGATAGATAAAATACCAAACTATAATAAGCCTTTTATCTTCTGCTGACGTCACTTTTAGCTCTTCTCATAAATAGGGCAACTTCCCGTTGCCTGATGCTCACTGTTTGGTTAACACTGGTTACTCAGTTGATACCAGTGAAGCCTGTATGCACCTATTATACGTATATTCCTTTTCTTAGATTACCCTTTCCCTTATAGCTTCTTCCTTGACCCACCGCAGACAGAGGCCCTGGTCTTTTTTGACCAGTATATTTCCTTTTTGCAGTGTGGCTATATTGTTGTATACTTGTCTGTTTTCCAATGTTCTGCCGACACGAAACGTCTCGTCGTGGGTTTGCTCATTTGCAGGAGGAAAATCGTGAAAAAAAGGAGGAAGGACTCGAAAAACTTGTTTATAAAAATTTGGAACATATTTTTTATTTCTTAAGTTACATTTTGTCGGCCAGAGAGTGAAGAGTGAGAGAGAGATAATGAAAACTGACAGTCTGTCCCCAATAGGGTGTCCGAGACCGCTCCCAAAAGGGGAACCCGGCCTTGTGCCTTCCGGCCTTGTGCCTTCCGGCCCGGCCGCTGCTGCTTGTCTCTGTCTTCTGAGCTTTCGTCAGAGCTGGCGGTCTGTGTGTTCTTTTATCAGGTTTGAACGCACATACTTGTAGGTTCAACATCCTGTTTTCGGACACCTACGCATATGCATATTTCCTAAGGTGACTATGGTCACTTCGACTTCTGCACAGGTGTTGGCCCGGAAATGACCTCCTTGTGGCAGTATATCATAACAATATGAGGGAGAGATACTAAAGAGAGAATTAGTTAATTTGGCTAGCCCTAAAAAATGAGAACGGAAATGGAGGAAAAACGTGGCGTATCGAGTTTAATTGTTATGTTTTCATGTTGTTTCCGTAAGCCAAGATTCTCGGCTGCAAACAATTTCCCAAAATATACCTCTAATGAATACAGATATATTTCAGAAATTAAGTGTAGTGTTAAACATGATCACGCCTGAAGGAACTAACAAGAATAGATTACAGAAGATGGGTATCTTGTCTTCAAGTAAATTCAGCACATCCAAAGCATTCAAGAAGAGGGGACAAAAGCGAACAAAATGTTCATTTACACAAAGAAAGCTTTTGTTAAGATATGGAATTTATCCTTTTTAATAAGGATTAAAAAGAATATGTATGAAACGTTTCACGAAAGTCAGAAGTACTGAAAGATAACACAATAAAGTGTGATGCTTCAGTGAAATATGACCAGAAAGGGTCACTAGTTCCTGTAATTACATGGGAGTAAGTCTTTGGAGAAATGTGTATGTATCTGTATGTAAATGTATGCAAAACTAAGAATAGAAAGGATTGCGCGGCCTTACCTTGACAGCACACTGAGCAGGTGAGAGTCTGAATCTTGCGCAATCTTTCATTACAAGATAGCTTTACTTTTTTCATTGTATTTAACTGTGTAAATAAATTATTCCTTTTTGTAAAATTACTTGGCAGTGTGAAAGCTGTGATTTAGTTCATTCCATGGCAAGGAGGCTGGTCAAAAATCAATTGAATATTGTTGCATAACATTATGTAAAGTGTTCCAAATTTAAGCATGATATACTGGATTACATATAAAAATGAATGTTTTCTATGATGTTGTTTAACCCTTTATGGGGCAAGTGACTATATATGATCACCTGAGGACCCGTCAGCAACATGCAAATATTGTAGCCACACAGACAACATAATCCACACCAATGTGGTCTGCAAGCTTTGCAAAAACACAGAAACTGTTTTGAGGCCTGTTTTTGGCCCACACAATAAAATTTTGAAATCAACCCATAGGTGTTATTTCTTTTGTCAATATCATATTTTGGTATCTATTCATTATATTGAATGTTATTCTTTAATTCTATGTTTTATTTAACTTTCTACTTTAATATTTAATTTTTTTTTATATTTTCCATTTTGGGGCGAGGCAACATATATGATCACTTCATCATCGCCCCCAAAATATATTACAGTAAGATGACATTTTTCTCAGTTGCCAAAAGGAAAAGCACGAAACAGAGAAACCCTGGAATAAGCATCAAATAAAGTCATTAACAGACAGATTAAATAAATTACAATAACACTGACAACAATTCCCAGAAAAGGAAGAAAACTGAGGGAAGAGATAGTTTTTTTTTCTTACACTGCCCAAAAGTTGAAAAGAGATAAGGTTGGATTTATTCTGTCTTTTAAATTACAAATAGAATCTGCCATTTTCTTTCCCTATCTCTATGCTTTGTAGTATCATTTTGTGTCATTATCTGGCAGAAACAATAGTTGCTTTATCCACTGAAAGCAAATGGTTTTCAGACCATTTTCCTCTCTTTTTAAATTCTTTGTTTCATTCCATCCACAGACCCCAGACAGATCATCCTTGCAGTTGCTCCTGTGCATCATTGGCTTGCAATAAGTATCATCTTGGGAGTTCCGATGACTAATAAGAAATGTAAGAATCATTTCTATTTGGCAAGTTTTAAAACAGCAAAAGAAATCATCAAATTCTCGGTAAGAATGTTTTAACCAGCAATTTTCAGTAAAATATTTCACATTAGTCTACTCACCTTTGTTGTATTTTGGTTTCATAAATGACAACAATTCAAAACTTAATCTTTGATTTCAATGGAAGTAGATTTATAGCAATCTATTTTATTAAATGAATGTACCTTGTTTAATCAAAACTAGTAATTGTTGGATACCTTATACCATTATAGTTAGTGGTCAGGAAAGTCTTGCAATATAAGATAAAAGAATTCAACAAATTAAATGTTATAGGAAAAAGTGGAAAATTGACATTCTTTTCTTTTAATATCAGCATTGAACATTATACAAATATGTATATACAGACAAGAATTGTTCTTAAATAGCATAGCCTTATTGAGTTATCATTTATAAGTTATTATTTTTGAAAATGTATTCATTTTTACCAAATAGCATAGCCCTATTGAATCATCATTTATAAGTTATTATTGTTGAAAATTTATTCATTTTTACCAAATAGCATAGCCCTATTGAATCATCATTTATAAGTTATTATTTTTGAAAATTTATTCATTTTTACCAAATAGCATAGCCCTATTGAGTCATCATTTATAAGTTATTATTTATGAAAATTTATTCATTTTTACCAGTTCAATATAATTATACACAGACATTGATTAAAAGATTTTCTGAATCTGTTTTGCAGACAAATAACAGTGTTCTGTTTGAAAATCTACAACCAGGATTTTTCAAAGTCACGGTAAATGTCAAACATTTGTTTTTTGATTGTTCAAACTTATATGAACACAATTGGTCTTCTATTAATCATAGTTATTAGGCCACATTGAATCTTGTCACTATTTGAATGGGTAACTATTTGAAAATAACATATTAAATTTGTTGATGATTGTATATGTATAAATTGGAACAGGCGGTCTTTGTACACTTTTCTATACAAAAACAAAATTGGTATGCTGGGCCGTTGGAATTCACTATTCCTCTCAATAATTTACTAATATGTGTTCCTTATTTTTTTTAAAAAATGCTACAAAAAGCTAGCTTTAAGATTACAGAAAGAGTAAATAAACCATTTATCCCCTTCAATTATTTTTTGTTAATTCATAGGGGTTAAGGTGTATAATAGACCTATCCTGAGTCTGTGGATGAAAAATATATTGATTTCTGACAGATTTTGAAGCTCTATTTTCAAAGATTCCCTAAGCAGCCTTTTGTTAAAAAAAAAAGTTTACCACTTTGCTCACAGCCACCCCAAATATGTATTTTGTTCCGACAGCCCTGATATGTATACATTGGAACTGGCAAACCAAATTTGAATTCCAACTGTAACTTTTGCATTCATTCACAAGCTTAGGAAAGCATAAGTCTAATTTTCACTTTACTTTCTTTTACCACCTGTCATCCCTATATGGTCTTGTCACTGGTATGTCATGATGAGACCTGAGAAGAGAAGGAGTGAAGTTCTCATGTACATGAATATATTCTAGACAATTCAAGATTATGAAGAGATAAAAATGAAAGATAAATAGTATAGAATATTTATAGTGTGTCTAGCATATTCAAATTGTTCTTCGGCGATTGAACTCCCTCTTGTTATTTGTGTTGTAAACACGTTTCAGCCGATCCATTCTTTGGCCTTCTTCAGGTGTAAAATCTGAGTGTGATGGGTTAAACAGAAGTTATGTTTGAAGGGGGGTAACCCTTATAGCACATGGCCTGTGTGTCATGTTTACAACACAAATAACAAGAAGGAGTTCAATTGTCCGAAGAACCATTTGAATATTAATGATCCTTCTCAAAACTATAGAACAACACAAACAACAAGAAGGAGTTCAATCGTCCGAAGAACCATTTGAATATTAATGACCCTTCTCAAAACTATAGAACAACACAAACAACAAGAAGGAGTTCAATCGTCTGAAGAACCATTTTAATATTAATGACCCTTCTCAAAACTATAGAACCATTTGAATATTAATGACCCTTCTCAAAACTATAGAACCATTTGAATAGTAATGACCCTTCTCAAAACTATAGAAAATGTCTAGCATAGTTTTCAACACTAATTTAATCTGTTTATTTGTTCTTTAAAGGTTGAATCAAGCTGCTTGGCACATGGCGAACATATAGAGTCAGAAGTCATCTTGCTTAAAGATATTTCAGGTAATATTATAAGCATATATAAGTAATATGATATATCATTCAACTGATTACAGATTTTTTCAGAAATACAATTGTTTCTGTGGTCTTATAAGAATATAATGGTATAACCTTGTCCATAAAACAATTCTGTCACATGAAGGTAACTCTTTCAAACTAGCAACGTTATCTTGTATCAGACTGTTTCAGCCAAATATGCTAGTCTTGAAGAATCATTGAATAATGCAAATTAATATACAGTAAGACCTTGTTATCTGTGGTAGATACATTCCAAAACCCCCATGGATGGTGAAATCTGCAGATAATAGTGAACCATATATAGTAGCAGTGTTGTCGAATTTATTTTCAAGTTTACATCTAAAATTAAGTCGAGAAACAACTAGATTCTCCAGATGTATATCTAAAATCTAGGGAATATATTACATATTAATAAATTAAATGTGAATTGTCAACATTTACTTTATTAAAAATATTACTGATTTTATCAAAAATATTACTTATTTTATC
>VCCN01000432.1:7891749-7904867 GCA_006491835.1 Architeuthis dux | reverse complement strand
GATGATGATGATGATATATATATATATATATATATACATACAAGTTTTAAATAAAAATCTGTTTTGAATTACATTATTTTGGAAAATAAGGGATCTTTGTAATTTTACAAAATATCTACCATTGATTGATAGTGAAAGAAATGAAGCAGCTCAAAGTTGTTCTATCCATCATTTTATTGGTTTTTCATATAGATTTTGGCTGTAAGGCATCTAGTGCAATTAAGTTGCTGGCTGAATGCCTATTGCTAAGTATATTTGAGCTTTTGTCTTGTAAGAAAAACAACTTACAACTATGTCAATTACATGTAACTCCCATTAAGTCAAACTAGTTATGCTATTATTTGTTTTGAGCCACGAATGATTGCACTATTGTTTTGTTCACAGTATCAGTTAGTATGCACATACAATGGACTTTCACTTAACAATGCTAATAGGTGTGCTAGTTGAAATTATCATCAAACGATCAATTGAAATACATTAAAAAAGTCTCATTGGTGTCAGAGCATTCAAACTCTACTGCTGAAAATCAAATTTTTTAATGACATATAAATGTTCATACTCCTCTGAAAATTAAACCAGACAATATCAATAATGGAAATATCTAAATATATTTATGCAAAAAGATTTCATGTTTCACTACTATTTTTTGTTTTACTTTGAATGTCATGTTTTTTCCAACTGACTTTAGACCCATATTCATAATGAAAATAATACTGGCTCTGTTGATGAGTACGTTTGAAACCGTTTGTCAATATTGCATAGCAGCAGTTTTTCAAGTATACTAGACATACTAGATAAGCAGCGCCATGCTAATCACTGTGGATTCATCGCCAACAATTCATAGCCATAGAAAATTCATCCCCAACAATTCATAGCCATAGAAAATTCATCCCCAACAATTCATAACCATAGAAAATTCATAACCATAGAAAATTCATCCCCAACAATTCATAGCAGAAAAATAAATTTAATGAATTTGAATAATCTTTGAAACTCTTAAGACACGTTTGATCTTTCAACACTTGAGATAAAAATGAAATATAAATATTTCATCATGGAATAATATGAAATAATAAAGCTAATTTAAACTGAAGCCATTTTTAAAAATATTTTACAATTCTTATTTTTTCTTAATTTTTGTTTAACGGCACATCGACCCATGGTGGATCATTTGAATTCAGTAGGGAGAGGGGGAAGAGGGGATCCCATGTCCCCATGACTAGAGACTTGAGCGGGGAGAATCCCAAATCCCTGTCATTGAGACAAATGCTACGAGGACCGGGATAAAGGGTGGGGTGTAGATCCCAAAAGCTTATCAGGACGAAACCAGAGCATGCTAATGGTGATCGCCTCCCGACCAGCTGACCAAGATATCCCGTGCAACTTCTCCCAGGACGATACCCGAGCATGCCACGAGGACTCCCAAAGGGCCGTGGTTCTCTGAACTTCGAGGCCATGGCGGTTTCGAAGAACAGATACTACACTTTGATCTTAGCCAAAAGCCCGCCTTTTTTCTTAATGTAAGCGAATTTTTAATTAATACACACATTATGACATGATTATTATAGTCTTAATATTTTTATCATTTTCATTACAGATCGATCACACAAATGCGTGATTGACTTGCTGTATGCTGGCCACGTCAAAACAGACACGATTGTTGCAGGCCACCTGAAAAGACTGATGGAAGAAGTGTTTGAATGGTCAGTGAATAATATTCAAGTAGATAGCTCTATGACTTGTTTATGCGACATGCCAACAAATGATGTTGCTCTTTACCTGACAGCTCCTGATATGCACGGAAGTGTGATGTTTCCACATCTCTACAAAATCAGTCAGGATAGTCCCACTTCAGAAAATGGCACTGTGATCAAGGCATTATTGTACTACAAACAAAGAATTAGTAACCAGATTAGGGTTGATTTTCAGCCATCATTTGACATTGTCAAAGATGTTAAGAAACTTTTTTATTTTGTATACAAAGCCACAAAAAGCAGGAGTCGAGCAGAATTATTTCATGAAACGCACTACCCAAATGTTAATTATATTAAAAAATTAAAATCCTGGAAAAGATTTATTGATTTTATTGAAAACATTGCAGAGTTGAACAATATTGATCAAAATTCATGTAGCATTTCTGCAAGACTTACAGTCAACTATGATGATGATTAGGTACAGACACAAAACATCCATTCCAATCTTAGAAAATAAATCCCACTAAAATTTTAAAAAAGCTTGCTTCATTAAAATTTAGCTTTTCTTCAAGAAATATTGAGGAACCAGTTATTTTCATTTTTAAGTTTCAGTTTTAAACAATATGGAAAAATAATCTTTAAAAATAAACAAATGAATATTTTTTTTCAATAATTTGCATAAATTTTCCAAATAAAATTTTCAAGAACATTTCTCACCTCATAAATTGTTGAAAAATGCACATTTTTGATTAAATGATTATGTAAGTGAGAAAGAAATGTAGACGTTTGGACAGCTGCAATCTTTTTTAATTCTAGCATATCACAACAGCATCCAGTGAAAAAAATACTTTTATACTTTCATTTGCTACACACCAATTAAAGTCAATAATATTGCAGATTTCAACTTTTGTTCAGACAATCAAATCTTTTCTTCCCATCTTTGATGTTGTCAACACAATGTTTCGGCCGAAAAGAAGCAAACTTTTTCTCTAGGCAAAGAAAAATCATGGTTGTCCTACCAAGGACAGGTAGCCGTTACGTTGGAGGGTTCTACTAATGTCCCTTCATTCTTCCTCCAGAACTTCAAGTCCAATCATCCATTCTGTAATAAGAAAGCATTAGTTGGTTGCCTTCAACACCAGGCGCAAGTCATCAGCTTTGATCCAACAATTCTGGTTGTTTCTGAAATGCAAAACAAGAGGAAAATCTCCATACCACCAAATATGTAGCTACAGCAAACATTCCTAATGTAAGAGGTGCAACAAAACAGATCTAAAGGATTTGTTGACACTACAACATCAGGGTGTTGTTCAATAGTAAAACTATATTTTGCAACCTCCTTACTAGAGTTGTTCCCTTACAGGAGAAGGGTCAGACAAAATGTCAGACTCGAGGAACAAAAGAAAGCCATTAAGGTATTTAATGGTTATCGGCCCTTTGGATTGATGCTGACAACTGAACTTCTATCTAATATGGTGGATTACCTACACTAGAAGGACTCAAGTTAACAATGATAGCAAGAGCATAGTTCTCAAAAGAAGAACAAAGAATGAACAATAAAGTTGAGATGGAAGAAATCAGTGAAATCGAAACAAAAGAAAGCGACCAAATTGATACATGATATGTAAGTACTCTTCAATATATTCAAAAGTAAGACTTCATTTTTGCAGATTACTTTGAGACATTGAATTCTGTTACGATTCTACATGAGTGTTGACTTTTCTGAACTACTACTAGTCATGGTAGTAATTAAAAAATGAAGGCTTCTTCCTCCTCCTACTCCCCCATCCCACTGCCCTCACTTGAAAATAACGGCCCTTTCAAAAGCCACTCCAGTAATCTGATATGGGCCCCTGATCACGTACGCCATGGGCCCCATGTCAAGTACACACTGGTAATCTGATATGAGCTTTTGGTTATGTATGCCCGTGACACATGAACACAGAGTGCATTTTGTTACATATGTGTTAGATATTTAGGCAGCCGTGGGCAGGGTTCACAAACTTAAACCTAAACTGCAGGTGTCAGGGACCGGAAGACACACCAGGTGTTGAAAAGTCATAAACAGGATATTGACTAAACCCTGAGCTGCAGGTGGCGGACTGGAAAACCAGTGTGTGTGTTCGAACCCCATAAAAGTGACAGAGGTGCCCTCGGAATGCAGAGAGAGGGACAGACCGCCTAGGCTTGGGAAGACACAAGACAATTTCCCTGTAAGAAAATTATAGGTGTTATATTTAACTCAAGATGTTGAGTATATCTTTTAGATTTATTTTAGGAAATTTTGATGCCGAGAGATATTGTTGGATATTTAGGCAGCTGTGGGCGGAGGTCACAGATTTGACCCCCACAGGTGTTGAAAGTTATAAACAGGATATCAATGAAAACCCCAAACTGCAAGGTGTCCAGAACCGGAAACAGACACACTAGGTGTTCAAAAGTCATAAACAGGATATTAACTAAACCCTGACTGTAGAGGGTTGGCTCAAACATCAGTGTGGGCATTCGAACCCGGTGAAAGAGACACAGAACGCCCTCGGAGAGGCAGAGAGACAGATCGCCCTGTTGGGAACAGTCTGTCGGCTCTCATTATCTCTCTCCCAGTCTTCATTCTCCGCTATGGCACAATATTTTTAAAGATATATGAAGGAAGATGAACCAGACCCTTTCTGGGCCCTTCACTATCAGACTTTTGAATTCTAAAGTCATGTGACCAAAGTTGCCAAATTAGTAGCAATAACATTTTAAACGATAAAGCACTCAGAGAGTGCATACTTCTGCCAAAGCTACTGTCAGGGGAAGTAATTCTGTATGGAATCACTTCTTCCATAGCCTATTGTCCACCCTTCTACAAAATCTGATTGAAATTCATTGATATCTTGTGGAGAGACCAGGAAATTTGGCGATATTATTTACTTTGGACATATAACAACGATGTATGGGAGGTAATTGTACAAGGATCCACTCCAATATTTAATCATTTTTTTTTTAAATAATAAAGTATGAAAAAAAATGCCCATTTAGTGACTCAAATTGTCTTCCAGCAAATGAAGGGTTGGGAATGTGAAGAGTAGTGAAGTGAAAAGTCAGCCAATCAACGTTCGGGAAAGTGAAATTCGGGAAAATGAAGGCCATCCCCCAGAAAATATTATATGTTATACTCAACAAATCCACTGCTATCAATGCAACAAGTTTGGCCATGTTACAGTTATTCTTTGATGAATCGCTGCTACTTGTGCACCAACTTGGTCATATTGCTCATCACTGTGACACCTGCGGAAACCTTGCGAGATAGTGTAATGAAATACACGCTGGTTGTGTGTTCGTTTGCTAAGAAGGAGGGAGGATACAGAGGGGTGACATTTTGGGGAATGGTAGTGGTACGTGACCAAAACGCCATATCATATTCCCGGGGCTAGAAAATAGGTCAAATGGCTGACAAAGTCAGAACAAAGAAAATGCGTTCGACCAACCAGAGTGGTTTATAGGTGGCCGTGATTTCAAATCGCCAGCAGTTTAGAGTCAGTTAGGGTGTCGACACCCACAAGCGACAGGTAAAACAAGCTAGGAAGCTTGGCTCCCCAGGCCGTCAGGTTGGGGGAGGAGGAGGAGGGAGAAATCTGATTTGAACTGCTACAATCACTGTCAGTCCTTCTGTACAGAAACTCAGAATTTTTAACAGAAAAACAGAATTCAATACCCCTAGTGGCCCGCGAACCGGCCTGGCATTGAAGCTATCAATGGGAATAAAACAAATATTTTCAACTGTAAATAATGAATTTTGTTGTCTTTCCATCCAACCACCTGAGGGACAAAATGTTATATTTCCCTCCACAGAATTTTTGCTCCCATAAATATGCAGCACAAGAGAGAGATTTTTTCAATGCAATGTTTATATATATATGTATGTTAAATCAATAAGTAATGTATGTATATGTTAAATCAATAAACATGCTGAAGCAATCTCCCAGCAGCCACCATTGTTTCCGGTCCCAGTAAATGCTGACTGGAAGTGGGAACGGGGAAGGCTCAGTTCTTAACAGGCAAACAGCCCTGTCACACATGTCATCTTGTTCCGTCTTCTTTTCTTAACACGCTTAAACACGGTTACAAATCAAACACATTCTAATCTCACACAGCTAGAACAGAAAGACTAACAAAGTGAACAGAGGCACTAAACACAACAAGAACGTTACAGTCAAGTTCATTAAACTCATTTAAGACGACAACAACTAAATAATGCACTTAATTTTAAAATCTATCGCTGTTTCTGTTTTAAAACAATAAGACAACAGCGTTGAGTAAAATACAAATTTCTTTTTTACCTGTGCCGTAAAAAAATGACAGCATATATGAAATCGATATTTTGTTAAGCTTTTAACATGTGACAGGTGAAAGGGAAAAGGGGTGATCAATGCGTATATTAGGAGTATGCTAATATAAAAGTTTTGTTCATTGATTACTGAAATGTTTCTGTCTAATTCATTTCATTTTTACTGTTGGTGTGCCAGGTAAGTCAATATATTACCTTGCTGTACTATATACGTAGAGAGAACGAAAAAGACAGAGAGAAGAGAGAACGAAAATGAGAAAGGAAAGAGAGAGAAAAAGAGAAAGTGATAAAGAGAAGAAAAAAAAGAGAGAAAATAGAGAGAGAAAACATGAAAACAGACAAAAAGAGGCGAGGGAGGGGGACTACTTGTGTGTGTGTGTGTGTGTGTGTGTGAGGATCTTTGGGGTTTTTTTTTGTTTGTCCCGACTCCCAAAACTGATCATAGAAGTGTTAGGAAATTAGATAAATCAATGTGTGTAATGCTTTTCAATGAGAGGAAACTCACAGATACTACATTTTGATCCTAGACAGAAGTGCTGGTGAGTGACATTTCGATCCTAGGGAGAGATCACAGATACTATACTCTGATCATTGGCAAAAGTGCCAGGGATCAACACTTTGATCAGGTGCAGAGAGTACACACACACACTCCTATGCAAAAGTACCGATCTTTGAGTAAATAATCCTGTTATTTTTACAGGTATTATGCTAGTTAGTTACATATTTGCAAGTAATTTATTGTGCTTTCAATCCATAAGACCTTCGATTCCTCAGGAAATTTGTCAGTTTTGAAAAAAGTTAATTTTTCTAGGTTTTGTGGGAAGGGTATTTACAATAACTATAATGCTAAACTGGACCCTTATTTCCCGTCATTCATACTGAAGTACAGCTTCAAAGTATTCGGTTACTTTCCGTCATTCATACGGAAGTACGGCTTCAAAGTATTCGGTTACTTCCCATTTGAAGGTTGTAAAATCTTTTCAAAAATAATTTTTTATGCTTTCATTTTGGTTTTAGGGTGGGTGTGAAGCCTGTTTGGTTCTGCCCAGTAGGGTGTGTGTATCCGAGAGAAAGAAGAACCAGTTTCTAATTCTATAGACAAAAAATTTAGGAATATAAAGAAAGAGAACCAGTTCCTAAAAACTTTGAATCCCAACAATGGCTCTATTGTATCCTTACCTATTCTTAGAAAAACTTGTTATCAAATTGAGAGGACTCTTAAACTATTATTGATAGGTATGAATGAACGAAAATTTCAGTGTCAAATCGATACACAAGAAATTTTAAAATCAGCATATTATTCAATTTTAATAAAAATTTTTATACTTATTTATTAAAGGACAAATTTTTAAAAAAATGATTTGATTACAAATTTCGGAAAAAAAACCCAACTTTTTTTCATGATCCTTACCACAGCTTTTATTAATTTGATGATTTTTTATAACCATGCTTTCAGTGATTTTTATACATTTTTCAGATATATCCCTAGAGATACTAATTATGTTTATCTAGAATAATACCCAGGAACTGCTGGAAAGGAACTCTTTGAGATTAACAGGAAAATTAAAATAATTTTATTTTTGGCAATTTTTTAGTTTTATTTGATTAATTCAGGCTTTTGATCTGTGAAAAAGATTTTTTTCCCCCATAATATTTGTTTTTTTAAAAAGATTTTTCACCATTTTTATCGATTATTCTGATATTTTTTAAATGTATATTTTTTATTCTTTCTATATTACAGTTTAACTGAAACTTACAAGGATGAATAATTAAATATAACAAAATGATGAAAAAATATTTACTAGCTGTATTTTTCATATATTTTATTTTGTTTTTTGTTTATATAAATTGACCGCTATTTCAAATAAAGGGAGTTGCATTAATACACTTTTTTGGGGGGCATGGTGCAGATGTCGTACATTTTAATCTTGTTTATTTTTTCCACTCAAATATATATGTACTGAATTGTCTACCATACATTTTTAAAATCAGGTGTCGCTTACACAATTGAAGTTTTGTTTCATTTTTGTTCATACCTAATTATTGAATATGAAAAAGGGACAAATGATAAAGCATCACACATTCCTCACAGAATAAGAAAAGGAAGAAAAATAAATAGAAATGGATTCTGCTGCATTGAAGAGTAAATTAATGAAAGAAGCTTTGAATCTTGAAGCTGGAAAGTTTCCATTGAAAAGAAGCCAGTGACCTGTTCTGGTTAAATTCTGATAAAGCTTGAGTGAATAGAAAAAGAAAAAAACAAATCTTGCAAATAAGCAGGATTCGTCCCTTTAATGAAAGAACATTTTGTATACTTCAATTTTAATTTTTATTGGACGAAGTATTGTAACCTTCATCCTAATTTTAGTTGTTTTTATACAACTTATTAATTTTGGCCACTTATTATTGGATGAAGTATTGTAACACACCACTTTTTATTAAATTTGACTAGTTTTTACCTTCATCCTAATTTCAGTTGTTTTTATACAACTTATTAATTCGGGCCACTTATTACTGGATGAAGTATTGTAACACACCACATTTTATTAAGTTTTTACCCACTGTTTCTATGACAACGAATAACAGTACAATCAGAAATAAAGAGTAAGCCTTCGGTGAGAATCGAACAATTAAAATTAGGTTGAAGGTAAAAACTAGCCAAATTTAATAAAACTGAATTTTGTATAGTTTGATGTAAAAAAAAAAGAAGAAAATCTGTGCAAAGTGTAACTTAAAAAGGATTTTGCATGTATGTAGGAATAAATGATTCTATAAATTTAAGTGGCTAGAATTGAACCTGAGTGTAGCGTAAATTTTGTGCAGAGTTATTGCCCTTGAAACAGAAGTTGTGTAAGGTAAGACATGTTTTTGTTTTTTTATTGCTGCCATCTTTTGAAGATTTGTTTATAATTGTCTGCAGGGGAAATCTTTTTTTTATTTGCTTCCAGCCAGGGTTTCCAGATTAGCTTTTTTTCAACCATGTTGGGGTCATAATGTCAGTTTGAGTGTTTGGCCTTTTTCTCACTTGGATGGCTTTAAAATATCAGTTGTTTTTTTTTTTGTAAATCATAAAATATATGAATACAGAAAAACATTGCTCACTTAGAATACAGAGAATGTAGAAAAATCTGCATTTCTTCTCACCGATGTGAGAGAAACGTCTCGTCGTTGGGTTGTACATTTACGGGAGCGAAAATTCTGTGGAAGGAAATATAACATTTTGTCCATACTGGAGAAAAGGCTCTCCCACGTGGTTGGATGGAACGACGACAAAATTCATTATTTTCAATTGAAAATATAGGTTCATTTTATTCCCATTGATAGCTTTGAATCCGGGGCTGGTTGCAGACCACTTGCAGTATTAAATTCTGTTTCGGTTAAAATTCTAAGAGTTGTTTAATTACTGACCAATTTGGCCGTTTGACCTATTTTCTAGCCCCGGGAATGATATGGCGTTTTGGTCACATACCAATCTATCTCCCCAAAAACGTGCCAACACACACAACCAGAGTGTATTTCATTACATTAAAATTAGCTGCACCTCAACATTTTTATAGCCTTACTCACATTGAATAAATCTTTAATTGCATCTAATTTATAATATAATATTTAAATTTATAATTATATAAATTTTTAGTAATGCGCAAACAACTTTTGAAAAATGTCCAACACAAATGCAGACAAAAACCCTATTCTAAACATGTATTTAAAAATTTTAACAACATTTTTTTAGTTATTTCTTGATCTTGCTGGAATGGAAAGAAGAGAAGAAGAAAAAAAGATAAGAAAAACAGACTTTTATTTATTACAATGTCAATTTTGGCCGTTTGGAAGTCAATATTTACCTTTTATTGGCAAAACAGACAATCTCACAATTAATTTCTTTTTAATGAAATCTGCAATTAAAAAATTGACTTGAAATAAAGTATTTTCCCCAAAAAGAAGAAATTATTAAAAAATATTTAGTTTCATCATTTAACTAAACTGTGTAAAAAAAACTCCACTTTTTGCATAAAAAACAATGGAAAATACCTTTTTTTTAACCAGTTGGGGTTATAATCTTATCAGTGATAAAAGTCTTTTCATCGATATTAGAATACAAGCATTCCCCGCGTTACGGAAGGGAGGAGTTCCTGGAAAATTGACTGTATTGCGTAATTCTGCAACGCATAACCATTATAAACCAGAGATGCATTCCTAAGGAATTTTTTCGGCCCCAAAAAGTAATTCAAGCACTTTCATAGATGAAAATTGACATTTATAAATGCATATAATACAGTACATTAAATAATTTATGATATACAGGGAGTCCTGTGTTACAGACAACTCGTACTTACAAATAGATTGCCATAAGACAGGGTTGCCAAATTGGCCATTTTTCAGCTACACCCTGAGCAGTGGCGTTTCTAGTTCTTAGAAAGTGTGTGTGTGTGTGTGTGGGGGGGCAACACTCGAAATCTTTATACTTCACCACGTTGATATATACAACTTATATGAATGATTTTTAAAATATAAGTATAATACTTTACTAAATTGTATAAAATATTACTACGTCAAACAATTTTGGTCAGCTTTAGGTTTAGAGGATGAACGTCTCCAGACATTGGGGGGGGCCTTCTCTTTCTCTAGCGATCATCAAATGGGAAGGGAGGTCGTCTCCCCTTTTGTCCACGGCTTCTTGTGCCGAAACACATTAAAAGCTGCATAGTTTTTTTTCTCTAAAATCTGAGATAATCAATCATATATCAGCTACACCCCTACATTAAAGCATATGAAAATGTGTGTGTGGGGGGGGCATGCCCCACCCCCCCGTAGAATCGCCATTGACCTGGAGGTTGTTTTTCTAATTTAGCCGATAAGAAAATCTACAATGGCTGATTAAATCTAATTTTGATGAATGTTAATGTTCAATTTTTATTCATAATTTGTTCTCAAGTCTTATCATATAATATCATCAACCTTTTTCGAGCAGTGGGCCGCATGAGCAGTGGCGTAGCAAGAGGGGGGGGGAACGCCCTCGGGCGCAAAGTCTACAACATATTTAAAAAAGAATCCCAAAACAAAAGTCACAATGTAGCGTTACCCTGAGCTACCTAAAAAAAAAAAAGAAATGTAATAGGAAATCTCACAACTTTGATTTTCTCGGTAGGAAAAAATTTGTTTAATAAAATAAGTAATATTTTAATTCAATTTATACTAATTAAATGTTATAGTCTAACTTTATTTTAGGCCTATGTAAGGTGGTATTTAATTCTTCATATGATTGTCATTAAGTGGGTAATGAGTCACAAAATAAATAATCAAAACATTTTAGGTGAGAGAGGAGGAAAAATTATTTTTGGCCCCCGAGTAGAGAACCCTTGCTACACCAGTGCACATGAGATATTGCTAATCATTAACCGGGCCATAAATTCACCGTCAGAATAATTATTAGAATGTTATGAAACTTTTTGCTAACAACATAGCTTGCATGCACCACTGAGCTCTGTTTGCCTTTTAGGAAAAAGCGTATTTAGGCTACCGGTCTATTTCTTTAGGGTTTCAATTTTAAGCTTTCTGATATCTCCTTTAAATTTATCCTACCCAGAATGTTTAGTTGTGTAATGACACTTAACGTTAAATTCTTTAAATGCGGAGGCGGATTCAGAAGATATTAGACACATTGGTCTGTTTTTTTTACTTCAACAAAGAAGTAATCATTTGTCCACTTATCCTGGAATTTTCTCATTTCTTCAAAAAAATATTCCCATTTTCTTAGATGAAATTTTAATAAAACGTTATTTTCCTCATGGAATTAAGCATGCCATTCAGAAAGTCAAAAGTTTGCCCACGGCTGATATAAATACTTATTTAAAGCACATTTATCAAATAAAATAACTATATGTATATAACATTTTTAGCTAGAAAGTTAGATGGAAATATTTAGCCTTTTTTTGCCATTTTAAAGACAGTTTTGGCTATAAATAACAAATACTTGGCAACTTTGAAAACACTGTTGTATGAGTTTTGACAACAACAATGCTGTTTCTGTTGGAAAGTTTGTTCCCATTTGAAAGTCCTATTTCTTCACCTTTTCTTGATGGATACTTACTTTGTCGTCCTGCACAACCCATCCCTCTTATTCCTACCTACTTACATCCCTTTTGTTTGTTTTCTTAACTCTCCCCCTCTTCTTTCCGACCCACAGCGTGGGTATATTTTAATTTCTCCTGATTGTTTCCCAAAGTAGTAGTGTATTAACCAGCTAGAAAAGACTTTTACCAGTTATTGTTCAGAATTTAGTGCTAACCTTCTGATCTCTAATCAGCCTGATACTTCTTTCTGGAAGATTTGTGAACTGAATTTTAGAATAACTTATATTGAAAAAAAAAAAAATAAATAAATAAATAATTGTGACATGTTCTTTATCAGAGAAAGGAGACTCAACACAAAATGCAAGAATGGATGATTTGAGGGAACTAATCTGACACGACTTCACAAGCAAGCTGTCATGTTGATGTTAACTAGCTCCTTTGCTGTTAAGTTATATAAAGGTTATTGGCTCTTTGGACTGATGCCGACAGCTGAACTTCTTGTCTAATATGGCGGATTACCTACACTAGGCTCAAGTTAACAGCTACAGCCAAAAGAAAGGTGGAAAAGTCTGGCATGGCAGACTATGTGTGGAGTGAGAAGGGTACACATTACTTCATCTGGAATGTCCAGACTCCAGATAGTTATCAGGGAGCATCGTTGGGGAGTAAGGAAGCTGCATATATCGGCTTGTTGGCTGATTGCATCGGTCGGTTAGATCTGCACCAAAATCTAATCACATCTTCCTTAATACTGCCTTACCCTTCCACAAAATTTTATTGAAATTCATTGAGAACTGAAATATTGTTGGGACAGACAGGAGTGGATACAGAAATGTAAGAAGGGGGAAAGAAAAAAAAAAAAAGAAGAATATCTCTCAATCAAAAACAAATTCCTGGACTACCTTTCAACAAATTTTCATTGACATTCACAGAGAACTTTTGGAGATATTGTATGGACAGAGAGGAGTGAAAACAGAAATGTAGTAAGAAGAAAAAAAAAAAAAAAAAAAAAAAAAA
>VCCN01000432.1:7867416-7886514 GCA_006491835.1 Architeuthis dux | reverse complement strand
AAAAAAAAAAAAAAAAAAAATTGTATAAAATCTTTAAAGTGAAAATTTCAACAACATATAGGAACCAATGTTCAGAACTATTTTTGGCTTCCTATATCAGAGGTCAATGTAAGACCAATTCCCTGATGGGAAGAAATCGTTCTAGTCTCATCTGAAGGTTCTGCTAACAAGACTTAGTAGTCAGTTCTGTGATCTTATTTAATTGTTGAAAAGATAAGAAAAGATGCAACACTTGAGAAAGCCATTACAAAATCTGTAATACATAAATTCGTAGTTTAAAAGACTGTGAAAGGACAAAACCAAATTAATCATATTATTAAAATGTTCCATATACTTTGACCAAAATACATATGCAGGAATAATATCTATTACACAAGTATACATTAAAATCTTTGGTTGATGTTAGAAAATTACATAGATCTTTTATCTAAATAGATCTAAATTTTGATATAAAATATCTAAATTGGCAACAGATCTAAATTTCGATATTTTATTAAAAGTACTTTGAATTTACCTATGCTTATGCTAGACTCAGCCTCTATTTGCACAAAAATCGAATTACTGAAACATAATGCACTTATATAATCCTTTAAAAATTTTTAAAAATAAAATGAGCAAATTATCCTTAATTTTTTTTACTGCACTAAATAAATAAAATACATGAGCAATTAGATATAACCAAAGGCCTGATCTGTGCATAGATTATAAACATTCTACGTACAAAGAGGGTTTTCTACCTAAATGATGAAATCTTTGTTTACTTATATTCCATATATAACCCACATTCAAATTATTGAACTATACAGGCCTTATAGTGTTCTAGATTTTTTAAACACTGGACACAAGGCATATTTTTATCTTAAACATAAATTAGTCATTCCAAAACCATAATCCTCTTCTACAGTGTCCATAGCATTTAACAAAAGGTAATTTAGAAAAATAATTGAAACAAATGAACATTCACATGGCAAGATCATTGTTTAGAAAAGATTATTGTTTAGAAAAGATCATAGTTTAGAAAAGATCATTGTTTAGAAAAGATCATGAAAACAGACTTAAATTTCTTAGTATTCATTAAAATATTGGCTTTTCTAGAAAATTATACCTTGTACCAGATTATAAAGGAATACCAAGACATGTATAGTTCAATAATTTTAATTCAAAAGGAGATTCGTTTTGCCTTGTGAGTAAACGAGTCATGATAAAGAAAACAATGTTGGAATTTAAACCCATAGCAAGTGTCAAGTATACAAATGGTTTTTCAGACGATTAAACTCCTTGTTGTTTGTGTTGTAAACACAATGTTTCGGCCAATCCAGTCTTTGACCTTCTTCAGGTGTAAAATCCGAGTGTGATGTGTTAAACAGAAGTTATGTTTAAAGGGGATAACCCTTATAGCACATGGCCCAGGTGTTTCCGTGTCTTTGTCTTGTCGGATTTAGGTCTGTTGCGAAGTGGAACCCACATCGGGTTGAAATCCGCACTTGTCTGGCTAATGCATTTAGTCGACATTTTGAGGTGAGCTGCTTCTTCGATTTTTCTCTGCTTCCAACATCGTTCTCTGTCAATAATCTGGACATCCTCCCAGATTTTACACCTGAAGAAGGCCGAAGAATGGATCGGCCAAAACATTGTGTTTACAACACAAACAAGGAGTTCAATCGCCCAAAGAACCATTTGAATATTAATGACCCTTCTCAAAACTATAGAAAAGAACTATTTGAATATTAATGACCCTTCTCAAAACTATAGAAAGTTTAAAGTATAAAAATTGAATAAAGTTGTTGCTAATAGTCTACATAAAGACAAACATTTTTATTCAACAAAAAATTGTGAGAGAAAGTTTTAATTTATGTCACCCGCTTGAAAATTCAAATAAGCATAACAGAAAAATAACCAATACAAAATACATTAGAGGTGGAGAAAATACAATAAAGGCAATATTGTGCTCTTCAGCTTAGCCTCAGCTCAAAATTTGGTAAAAGTATGACAAAAACAAAAAATAAAATGACTTCATCCTTCACATTTACTACAGCAAAAGTTAGTGTGTCTCCCCCACAAAAGCTGGAGGAAAAAATCTGAGACCTTAGAATTTAGCCTTCTTTTCATAATCAAACATTAAAACAACTTTCTGACCACCCAAACAGATAAAGGTAAGTAATGCGTCCGTCTCTTAAGAGAATACTCCCATTGGAGTATAAACGGCCGGTGACGAAGACCAGGTTTCCTTTGCATGAAGTCAGCTTAGCAATCCTCGCAAGTTTCAAGTCTGGTCGAAAGCAGGACTTTATTCCTACAAATGTTTATGACCACTCCTTTGGCAGGATGCAAGTCTACTGAAAGGATACGTCCACCCTAATCACACAGCTTAGTGTGTACTCAATTAGCTGTTGAGTGCACCAGGGAATTTGTCCTAATGAAGAGCTTTTCATACTCTTCACTCATACTGGGTATCGAACGCAGGACCGTTTGCGTGTAAGGCAGACGTGCTATCCATTACACTATCTGCGCAGACTTTATTATAGTAAGGGAGGATGTGGCAGGATGCTAGTCCACCTAAGGGATACCTCCACCCTAATCACACAGCTTAGAGTGTACTCAATTAGCTGTCGAGTGCACAGGGAAATTTGTCCTAATGAAGAGTTTTCTACACTCTTCGCTCATACCAGGAATCAAACCCGGGACCTTCTGCATGTGAGGCAGACGTGTTCACCATTGCACTATCCAAGCAGACAAACAGCAATTAGAATAAGAAAGAAGTCAAAATAATGACACAGGCCGTATTATGTTACAGGCAACAGATGTGAAAAGATAGTTGTACCCGGAAAACAGATTTTACTAGACTTGGTTTCTTTAACATCTGCTCCTTTCTAATATCACTTAATCAAAAATGTATAACAGTAACATTATTTGTTAGAATTATCCTGTATCAAGTTTGGTTTGAACCTTTTGAGAAAACTTCAGCAAAAATCAAAATAAAGGCTCATTTGATTACATAAATCCTTCTAGCAATCATCATTAAACATAAGCTCATAGAATTTTAACTTACATACAATACAGACCATGTTACTATTTACAAGATGAAGGCATAAAAAATATCAGATTTCCTGAGCAGCAAAATATCCATATTTAGAAAAGGTTTTTAAAATTGGCTGAGTGAATGTTTTTTATTTTGTAGCCATGATAGCAGAAACTAGCTACCAATTAAACACACTGTATAAACAAGGCCATTGTGGAGTGTAGGTAGGCATCCAATTAAAACAGATTAATTAAAAAGAAGAAGTGATGTCCAAAGGCAGATAATGTTGTTTGCCTCATTAAATGATGCTTTAAACATTGCAAAAAAGAACAATAATGGATTCATTCCTCCAATAGTTAATATAACCATGAAGAAAATTTTTTGGATCACAGAAAAAGTGTGTGTGTGTATATATATATAAAAATGGAGGAAAGTAACAGGTCTGTAGATAATCATTATTTTACTAATGATGAAGAGTAGTTGGCAATTTTATTGCACACACGCTTTAATAGATTTTCAAACTCAAAGTTGACCAGCAACTCAAAGTGATTGTTGGCCCAAGTGTTGAACTAAGTTTGGGCTCAGTTTTAAGCCAACCTATGGTCTATGGTGCTCTCAAACCACAAGGAGGCAGCAAAGGTAATGTTGGGGTTTATGAAAAAAGCTTTTTAAAGTACAAGTGTAAAGCATTATAATTGCTTACAATATAAAAGGTTATTGAAGTCTGTCTGAGCTTTGCTACAATCAAGTCAAATCGGTAAAATTGTGTTGAATGTATTTTTAAAGTTCGGTAAAAGAGACGGCGAGAGAATGTTGAGAAAGAGAGAGACAGCGAGAGAATGTTGAGAAAGAGAGAGAATGAATGTTAAAAGAGAGAAAGAGAGAGAATGAATGTTAAGAGAGAGAATGAATGTTAAGAGAGAGAATGAATGTTAAGAGAGAGACTGAATGTTAAGAGAGAGAAAGAGAGAGAATGAATGTTAAGAGAGAGAAAATGAATGTTAAGAGAGAGAAAGAGAGAGAGAATGAATGTTAAGAGAGAGAATGAATGTTAAGAGAGAGAATGAATGTTAAGAGAGAGAAAGTTAAGAGAGAGAATGAATGTTAAGAGAGAGAAAGAGAGAGAATGAATGTTAAGAGAGAGAAAGAGAGAAAATGAATGTTAAGAGAGAGAAAGAGAGAAAATGAATGTTAAGAGAGAGAGAAAATGAATGTTGAGAGAAAGAAAATGAATGTTGAGAGAAAGAGAGAGAAAATGAATGTTGAGAGAAAGAGAGAGAGAATGAATGTTAAGAGAGAGAAAGAGAGAGAATGAATGTTAAGAGAGAGAAATAGAGAGAATGAATGTTAAGAGAGATAACACACAATTCAAGACTAGATGATACACTGCTGCAATTCATAAATCATTGCCTAAAGATTTCGCTTTTAAGCCTTCAGAGAAATCCACTGAGATTTAGAAATAAACACAAAGTCTTTGCCAAAGATCAGCTTTTTTTAATCTGGTAAAATAAATGTTCAGTCAAAACACAGATAATGGACTCGCACGTAGCATTTGGTCCAACTTCTGTTGTTAATGTCGATGATTATGTCTGCAGTGGCTGACGCGTGAACAGCACCGATGCTGGCAGTCTGGGTAGATGAAGTTGCCTCCAAGGGGTGGCTGGTCTTTTGCCGCATCATAATGTGCGGTGCTTCTTTTGCCTCAATCTGGTGTCTCTCGAAGTGTCCCAGATCTACAGGCTCATTGCCCTGGCCACCCTGTGGCAATGTTGCAAGCCTCAAGCGGCACACCTTCAGGATATCTTTGTATTGACCCCAACTGGAATCTGCTGCCATGGGAAAGCTCTTTGTAGAACAGTGCCTTTGGTATGCTGTTGTCTATGCGGATCATGTTACCTGACCAATAAAGCTGAGCTCTCAAGAGGAATGCCTCAATTCCTGTGATCTTGCAGCATTCGTGTCTGGTGTTTTGTTTCTCCATGGAGATGTTGCAGATCTTACAAAGAATCTCATGAGGAACTGCTCAAGTTTCCTCAGGTGCAACCAGTACCATGTCCATGTTTCGCAGTCATACAACAGGGTAATCACTGTGAGTGGTAGGTGGCGTCTTGGTGCTGAGCCTGATTCCATGGTCCAACCATAGTTTGTGTTGCAGCTTCCCATATGTGGCGCTTGCCTTGCCGATGTGGCTGGTAATCTGGTCATCTAACCTAGCATTCTGGGACAAAAATCCTCCCAGGAGGCGGCACTTATCCACTGCCCTCAGCTGCTCATCACCGATTACGATGACAGCGTCACGAGGTAGCGCTCATGGTCTTAGTCTTCTTGATGCTACATACACCACCTTTTCTTTAGAAAGGATGATGGAGTATTTAACCTCTGATGATGGTGAGAGGGCAGGACCAAGTCAACACGACGGATCCATTCCTGGTCACCAACGTCATGGCACCATTCTACCAGAAAGGATGGCAGAGTATTTAACCTGATCATGACACCCTTGAGACAGTTCTTGAAAGCATCAAGAAGCATGGCAGAGAAGATGATGACAAACAAGAATGGTGCCATGACGTTGGTGACCAGGAATGGATCAGACGTGTTACCTTGGTCCTGCCCTCTCACCATCATGCTGTCGTAGAAGGATCGAATGATGCTGACAATCTTGTCTGGGCAGTCAATCTTTGACGGAAACTTCCATAGACTTTCCCGACTGACAGTAGAGAGCTTTAGTGAGATCCAATAAGACGATGTAAAAATCATGTTTTTGCTCCCTACCCTTTTCCGGAATTTTCCTGGCTGAGAACAGCATGTCAGTAGTTCCTGTTTTGCGTCTGAAGCCTCACTGACTTTTTGATATGTTGGCATCGAGATGATCCATGAGGCGGTTGATAATAATCCTTGCAAGGATCTTGTTGGTGAGGGAGAGCAGGGTGACACCTAAGTGGTTGTAGTATACTAGCAGGTCTCCCTTGTGCTTGTACAGATGGATGATAAACAGTCTTTATTTTATTTACTTTTTAATAGGTCTTTAAGACTATTTAGACTAGTATAATTTTACTTTTGTTATTTTCTTATATTTTTTAAAAATGTTTTTTCCTCATTAGTCTCATATTTTCTTAGTTTATTACTGATTAAAAAAAAAAAATTCTAATTAGATGTTGCCCTTTTTCATAGCGAGCTCAATAATTAAGATAGAGATTTTAAGATAAGATTCATAGGATAGCACTTGATTGGTGAGACTTGTTAATCCACAAAGAATATAAAATATTTTCATTTTAGGTACAATAGCTATGGGTAGGCTACTTCTGCAGCAGTATATCTTACTTAAAGCAAAGAGATGGAGGGATATAAAATAAAGGCTCGGAGAGAAAATTAATGATGTCCGATCATTAAATTCTCCAGATGTGATGAATGGCCAATATTAAGAATTAATTTGTACTGTCACAGCAACCAATTCGATAAAAAGAAAAAGAATCCATCCATCAATTACATATGAAAGGTTATTTGCACTTTATCATTCTTTTCAAAGATGATTTAAATATTATATAAAAATTCATTTTTTCTTCTTCTTAAAATGAAGGGCAAATTTTGTGCTTGGCATCTCGAACCAGGCGCAGCAAAACCAGCGGAGGAATGTATGTGTAGTAGTGCCGTTTCTCATAGATGTGGTCAGTGTTCTGCCAGCTGAAGTAGGTCAAATTGCGCCACCTGGCCATGCAGCGGAAGTGGACGTTTGTGGTCGGCCAATAGCGGGGGTAGAGTTCAATGAGTGCAGCATGATCTGGCAAGAAAAGTGTGTGCGACAAACCAGCACCATGCATACCAATCAGAATATCTGCCTGGGACACATGTTGTAGTTGCCTCTTGATAGGAAGACTATCCAACTGTACACCTTGAACATGATGGCTAGGCAAGAGATTCTTCACCTTCTGTAAAATCTCCCCTTCATTTTTGATCTTTCGTGAAATTAATCCAGAGGGGTTGCCCTTGTGTGCAACATAATCTCGACGCCAGATAAACAGGACCGACAAATTTTTACAGTTCAGATTCTTGTAATCCCGGATATTATAACGTCCAAGAAAGAACTTCTTAAATTCATTGAGGTAGGAGACCAGGGGATTTGAATAAACCCAAAATGGGGTCCACTCTCCAAATAGGCTGAAAACCAACTGAGGCCACAAAGATGACACACCACGAGGGGTCAATGGACTGTCATATCCTATGACACTCCAAGCGAGATCCTTAAACAAAACAGGCTTCTTTATCTCTATGGCCCGGGTAACATTTTTAAATAATGTGGTCCATACATCAAACAGCATGCCGGCCGGGTGTCCATCAACCAGTAAAATCTTAGTCTTCTCCGGAGACTGATGAAAGAATTTTAACATCAGGAAGGCATTGTAGAAGTCGGTAATTGAGTGAAAGAAGTTTGCATATTCATACCGCTTCACAGCAATTGTGAACTGGGCTTCATTCTTAATGTTATTACCAATGTTAGCTCGTTGAACAAACTTAGTTGCTGCCGTCCAGTCATTAAGATGGTTTTTACCCCTGAAGCTGTAGGCGGGCCTTTTTTGGCAATCAACAGAAAAGTAGCCAGAAGTTGGAACAACATCAGTGATTAACTGTTTTCGACTGGTGGCACTGTTATGGGAAAGGCCAGAATTCTTTGATGGGTCCAGTATAACATCTTTCAACCGTGCAAACTCTCCACTGTAACCAATAAAATTGCCAGCACAGGCTGTTACGTTCTGCTTAAGCCATATTGTCACAGAACTGTCAGACCAGTCATAACTAGTATTCTTGTCGGCTGGAAAAGAAGCCGGGGTGCCTACCTGAGAAAACGAGTGCAGGTCAACCCACAGCAGGAACCACGTGGTCAAGAGAATGAAGCATAAGATAGCCACATTGTGACACCTGCGACCAAAGAGCTTTGAAAGCAAACTGGTACCATATGAAAGCTGGCTGCATCTCTTGGTCAGTCGCATCTGCTCACACCAATGTACACAATCTGGATGAAATGAAAAAAACAAAAAACAAAGCATTAATGTCACAAAGCCAAACAACCCTTGTAAATATATTGATGTTAGCTGGAAATCCGAGTTATAGGAACAGAGTAACATTATTATTGAGAGCAAAATACTGAAAATAAAACCCCCATTCACTAAATTAAACTAAATTTAAAGGAAACATAAAAAGATGAAATTTGATCTGTGAGCGAAACAGAAGATGAAGTAAGAAATAATATTTTCCATGCAATACAAATCAAAAATATTTTTCATACAATATGAAAGAAAAATAAATATCAGGAGCAACATAGATAATATTGTTTACAGTAAAGTTGATAGCTACTCAGTCTAGCACAACGCCACAATAGTGGCTTATGACCTTATAAGCAATGGCCAGTAAGATTAGCACCGTTCTATGACAAACATTCCTTCTTGGTAAACTTTCATCTATGATTATCAAAACTCAAAATATATCTGGTGGGAATATTCAAAAAGATGCACTAAAAACAGAAAAATATTTTTGATATTAGAAAATTATATTTTATTTTATGTCTAACTTGCCGTAGCCAAACAGTACAAATAGGATGACATCATGTGCAAGGCAACAGCCAATCACCTTACCTCTCTCGACCAGTGTCAAATGGCATGTCTATGCACTGCATCCTGGCCACACATCTGGGACTGGCTGAATGCCTTACCACTACCTACTGCCGGCACTCTTCTAGACAATGAGTGTGTCCACATTGGCGTTGATGTTCATCTTCGCATCTCCGAACCTCACCGCTGCCGTTGTGGGGACAACCGTCGATCAATTAGATCTCCACTCCCTCTCATGTTGCCTCAGCATGGGTCGTCTTCCTCACCATGGGGCCCTCAAGAGCATCATTAAAAGGGGATTTGATGCTGCTGGAATTCCTGCCTTATTTGAGCCTTTTGGGATGCCACTTGCAGTGATTCCTTCGGAAACAGCAACCTGATCTTGTTGGCCGAGGAGCAGAAGATGGCCAAATATCACTCACTGACCAATAGTTTGCACCGGTTGCTTTCGAGACTTCTGGCTTGATTGGCGCCAAAGCACTGAAGCTTATCTGTTGAATAGGCTCCAAAGCTGCTCAACGCCACGACGAACCTCTTGAGACCACCTGGATCGCTGTCGTCCATGGCAATATGTTCTCCATAGTGACAGCGGGAACAGACAGAGTTGTCCATTAAAAAAACAACAAAAAAACACCATATTTTGCTCACATTTCTTTTTAAAAAAGAGGAAGTTGAAGAAGCAACGAATGACGTGTAGCAGTGAATATGTGTGTAAAGGAGGGAAATATATATGTGATTATTATCTGATTCCCAAGGGTAAATGATGATGTTTAATGTTTCCTAGCTACAATTAAAGTTGTGGTCTGATGTTAGGTTGGAATGAGCAATATGCCTATTCATCGGTAAAGGTATGTAGTAGATGTTCCTATGGAGCGAAACGTGTGCCGCGAAACGTGTGCCGCGAAACGTGTGCTAGTGTGTACATAAGTTAACCCTTAGCGTGTCGTTAGAAGTGGAACAGTAGTCAGTGTGGACAGTGATGAAGGATAGGGGATGTAGACAATGAGGAATTGGGGTGAAAAGGAAAGGAATGCTGAAATTGACATACGGACAAATAGATAAAAATACAAGCATGAATGAAAATACAAAAACTCAAAAGTATATAAACATATAATAATGGATATTTATTATACATGAAATATACAAAAGGAAGAATTAAGGTTTATTAAGGTTTCTACTTAAAGTTTAGAAAATAGTTCTAAGAAGTAGAACTGAATGTTCTTATGCGAGAACAGGTATATGTGAGAAACGTGTGCGTGTTTTAGGTACTTGTGTTTGTGTGTGTGAGAATCAACAATATCTCCGACAGAGCGTCATGTAGATAAAATGTCCATGCTGTTCTGAAGATGGTGTAAAAGCATTTGCTTATATCGCGAAATGCTGTTCTGATTGGTTAGAAAATCCTGGAGCCTAGTGTTGACAGCTCGATGATTGATGTCAGATTTTATCATCTTGATAGTTTTAGGAGGGAATCCTGTGGAGCCTATTTTGTGGGGTATTTTTCCTAAAGTGTCCAAAGGGGTTCTCAACTGAGAGATCTATGGAAGGTCATAATATGGTGTGAATGTTTGGAGGTGAGAAACCAACAGACGTCACTGTAATTCCAACGGAAAGTTAACATAGACACATACTATATTTTTTATTGTTAGATTGACCGATTTTCTCTCAAACAATAAACATATTGATTGTAAGTGGAATTTATATTTTTATTCATGTTAAAGATACAAGTTCCCATGTGTTCTCCACCATGAAATGTTGTACATCATATGCCAAAGGCCAGACTAATTATTTGCCAAATTTAGAAAACATGTTGATTGACATATAGAAAGGTCAAAGGGTTAATTTCAAGGTCAACTTTTTTCTTTGACCTCTGAGGTAAAAATGCATGAAATAAGAGTTTTAGATCTACTTGAGTACTTTAAAATGGTATATAAATGAGCTAGATCTAAAAACAACTGAGATATTGATTTTCAAACTTTGTCATTACCTCCAAAGATTCATATTTTCTGCAAAGTTCAGAGGTCAGTATCTCCAGAACCCTTTGAACTAGAAATGCGAGACATGTGTCATTCAATGTCTCATAAAGATCTATAATTGTGCCAAATCTGAACAAAATCTGTGATGGTCATGGTATTTTTGCCCTAAAAATTTGATTTGACATGGAATGACCCGATAACATAAAAATTAACATTTCCTACAGAATTAAAGCTCAAAGTTTGTTCATTTATTTCACACAATATAAGATGGTCTGCAGTTTGGTAAAACAATCTGATATGGTCAAATTAAAAGGTCATTGGAGGTAGAAATAATTTTCCTTGCAGTGCATATATAAATGAGAGAGAAATTCAAACATTTTAATGCATACTACTACAATACAATGCCATTGCTGATTGATTCAGGTACAACACGCCAGCTTCTAGCCGAGAGAATTTCTATGAATACTTCTAGGGGGACATGTCCCTATTGGAACATGGCAAGTTGCTGGCTGTACAACTATTTATTTGTAATAAATTTTAAAAAAACAAAAAAACAGTGGCATTTTTATTGCAGCAATTCTAATTTGGTCTTTACAATAAAACAAAATGGCGTTATGGTAATCGTATTGCAATAAAAACGTTCTTAGGTTTACTTGATAATTTGTGACAAATCAGTAATTTTTCATTTGTATTGGATAGAGTCAGAACTAAATGTAACATTTACAGATTTTTCACACCTTGATAAGCATAACCATTACGCGAATCTTATAATTAAGTAGTAATTAGGTTGGTCATCTGAATACGTATAATTTCCGATAAGTCATTTTAGTTTTAATAAAATGGATGGCATTGTTAAAATCTTCTCATGGTCGAAGCAGGACATATTTTCACATTTTATCAAAGGTCACCAATTGGCATTAGTAATTTTGAATAAGAATTTTAAGACAGTGGCTCCATGCCGCGTGGAAACCACATTACGGAAATTAGCAGCAAAAATGTTAGACGAGAAAATGATTAAGAATCAGTTCATGCCGCGTGATAGATAAACTCTGGAATGAAAGGTGATAAGAATTTCTGATATTAATTACAGACCCGGAGTGGGCATGCCATGGGTGAGGTGTCAAAAAGGGGTGGGACCAAAGTCACCCGCAAGCTTAAAATAAGGGACCAATTTGATTGTCAGCCAGAGAGAAAGGGTAGACGCATGTGGCCTCGATGCGTGTGAAGTTAAGTACCCATGACCAACAGATGCCCTAAGTTCATCAGTCTCTTTCTTTCTCTTATTCCGCAAACAAATCGGCCACGTGTTTTGAAAACTGCTACGGCTGTATTTGTTTGCTTCACATGACTAGAACTTACAGCAGAATAAAAGCATTTTGGACTCCCTTTTCAAACACAGCGTTTGTCCTTCTGTGCATTGTGCATCCACTGAATGGTGCGTCTGTAGGTTATGCAATAGTAATGATTGTTACGCAACAGTATGTGATATAATTCAAATGTCATG
Source organism: Architeuthis dux (assembly GCA_006491835.1). NCBI lineage: Eukaryota > Metazoa > Mollusca > Cephalopoda > Oegopsida > Architeuthidae > Architeuthis > Architeuthis dux. Next base: position 7,874,412 of record VCCN01000432.1, on the reverse strand, counting down.
GAAAAAATATTTTGAAAATAATGTGAATTTTCTAACGAAGTGTTAATTTTATCATTTATTTGATTGATTCAGGATGAATTTAGGAATAAATAAAAACCAACAATTCACAAATTTGAGTGTGTGTTAACATAAAGGGTTAAAATGCTGTCCTAAATATCATCAATATGGCAATTTACCCCTCATAGTGTCTTGTTTGGGCTGTCCTATAATAGAAAATCAGGCAAATCAGTGAAATACAAACATTATTGTGGGCTAAAACAGGACAAAATGTCAAAATACGATTTTGAGAAAAATCCATGTCCCATTGGGAGAAAAGGGGTTAAAATGCATACTTCTACACCTTTTTGATAAGTACAAACCCAATATTCAATTAATGGACACCCATACCTTTCATTTGAAACCGGTTTCATTTTGTTCTACTGACAGGAAGGGTAGGTCATTTTTTCACCCCCTTGGCCGCAGCACTATTTGCAAAGAAAGATTAGAGAAAATTCTGATAAAATAATTATTTGTGTGCACGCCATAGAACCACAGATATTTGTGAAATGTGTGAAAAAGTTGCTCACCTATAATATAAACAAAAGATGATCTAACTAATTTGGATTAGAAGATTTTAGAGACGAAAAACACCTCAATTTTAAAAATGTACCAAAAACTAAGAATTGGATTTTAAATAAAATGTTTGGTACTTCTTTAACATAATTTCGTCATTCTAAATTTTGAAGGAAAATCTTTTCACCACTTTATTTAATTTGAATTATTTACTTATTAGTTAATTCCCATGAAAAAAATATATTCAAATTTCTATCAGATGATATTTTTAGAATAGAAACTACTAAATTCATTTCAGTCAAAGAGTCCATTGTTTCAAATGGTGGGTAGGAGATATTCTTATCAGCAAAATTGTTACCTGTAAGTGGAAGAGTCCATTGTAACAGAGAAAGAAACTGGGGAGGGAAATCACACTTTATTATGTAAGTAGATACAATCATGCCTGCATTGAGTTTTAAACATTAAGTCCGGGGGGGGGGATATTAATTCCGTTTACCTTTTTTAAAACAAAGCACCATAGCATCCATATGGATGCCGTAGTTTGGAATTAAAAACACTGGAAAAAAAAGCAAAATATTGTACTTAGCATATTTTAGGGCTATGGTCTGTAAAGAGAAAAAAATATTCATATTAAAACTTTTTTATAGACATTCTTTTTAAAATATTTCCATTGATTCAAAATTTTTGAAAATTCTTTTAAATTTTTTCACTATTTCATGCATTGTGCATTTCACTATTCTTTTGCACATTGTGCATTTCACTATTTAATGCATTGTGCATTTCACTATTTAATGCATTGTGCATTTCACTATTTAATGCATTGTGCATTTCACTATTCTCTCATTGTTTCAAGCATTGTGCATTTTACTATTATTCCACTATTTTGTGCATTTCACTATTTCATGCATTGTGCATTTAACTATTCTTCCCATATTTCACACATTGTGCATTTCACTATTCTACACATTGTGTATTTCACTATTCTTCCCATATTTCACATTTCACTATTCTTCCACTATTTCAAGCATTGTGCATTCCACTATTTTGTGCATTTCATTATTCTTCCACTATTCTACACATTGTGCATTTCATTATTTTGTGCATTTCACTATTCTTCCATTATTCTACACATTGTGCATTTCACTATTTTGTGCATTTCACTATTCTTCCACTATTTCATGCATTGTGCATTTCTCTATTCTTCCACTATTTTGTGCATTTCACTATTTCATGCCTTGTGCATTTCACTATTTCAAGCATTGTGCATTTCACTATTTCAAGCATTGTGCATTTCACTATTCTACCACTATTTCAAGCATTGTGCATTTCACTATTTTGTGCATTTCACTATTTCATGCCTTGTGCATTTCACTATTTCAAGCATTGTGCATTTCACTATTCCATGCATTGTGCATTTCACTATTCTACCACTATTTCAAGCATTGTGCATTTCACTATTTTGTGCATTTCACTATTCTTCCACTATTTCACACATTGTGCATTTTACTATTTTGTGCATTTCACTATTATTCCACTATTCTACACATTGTGCATTTCACTATTCTAGGCATTGTGCATTTCTCTATTCTTCCACTATTTCAAACATTGTGCATTTCACTATTTTGTGCATTTCTCTATTCTTCCACTATTTCATGCATTTCACTATTCTACACATTGTGCATTTCACTATTCTTCCACTATTTTATGCATTGTGCATTCCACTATACTGTTAACGGAGCAATAGTGTGTCAGTCCTGTCAGTAGTCAGGTGAAGACCCAGTTGAACCCTTCAAAAAAAAAAAAAAAAAAAAGAAGATTTATTGAGCTTTTTGTGTTTTTGGCATCCTTGGGACCTTTACTCAAAATTCCCGAATGAAATAGACAGTGGCAATTTTTTTATTCGCATTTTTCGATTTCAGAATTTATGATGCCATCATTTGCAGTAATTTGTTATATTTATCATATAGTCGGGTGCATTTATGGAAAGAAAAAAAAAACACCTTACCCGCCCAAAAAGGTTTCTTAACAGTTTTTCATGGTATCAGGTACACACAATAATATACTAAAAGTCTACCACAGTTTAACCACTGGAAAGGTATAATTTACAAGATGCCGTCTAAGTTGGCTGTCAAATTATCCGCTCATCCTAGACAAGTTTTTCCAACAGTGTTTTGTAGTATCAAGTGTGCTTAATAACATATCAAAAGTCTACCACAGTCTGACCACTGGAAAGGTATAATTTTCAAGTTAACATCCAAGTTGACTGCCAAATTAGTTGGCTTCTAGTATATTGGTTTCTGGCACATTTTTTTAGTTATCATTTTTGGGGGTAGAATCTTGGCAATCAGGTTAAATCGTATCTAATAAAAACCATCCAGATTAAGAAAAGAATTGTTGCCTGTTTTTCTATGAACTTTCTTGGATTTCAAAATGGCTGAACATTGGTATTCTAAAAGATATGAATTTTAACTCAATATTACAGGTGCATAGGTGCATATTTGGGGGCCCAGGGACTTGACTCCTTTAGGAACCCCCCTCCAACATTTAGTGCAGTGGTTCACAACCTGGGGCCATGGACATTGTATAATGTTAGTAGAAATGTAGTAGGTGAACTACTATTCATAACGATTTTGAACCCCCTCCATTTGGGGCGGGGGAGGGGCGATTGAAAATTAGGTATGGTAAGTCTTGAGTGAAAAAGAAGTGATTAAATCTTGGGATGGATCCAGGAATTTGATTTTGATTAAGAGATATTTTTGAGTTTTCTTTTTCATATTCGCTCCTGTCTGTCTACTTGATATCTCGGAAATTTCTCAATGAATTTCAATTTTGTGGAAAGTTAAGCCACATTGTAAGGAAGGGGGTGATCAAATTTTGGGACGGATCCAGGAATTCATTTTTGATTGAGAGATATTTTTCAGTTTTGATATTTTATACATTTCTGTATTTGCTCATGTTTGTCCACACGGTATCAACCAAAAGTTCTCAATGAATTTCAGTTAAATTTTGTGGAAGGGTGAGCCACAAGATAAAGAGGGTGTGCTTGAACTTTAGGGTGGATCCAGGAATTTGTTTTTAATTGGGAGAGATTTTTGCGATTTAAAAAAAAATACATTTCTGTATTCACTCCTGTCTGTCCATACAATATCTCCAAAGGTTCTGAATGAACTTCAATGAAATTCTGTGGATGGGTAAGGCACAGGGTAAGGAAGTAGTAACTGGATTTGGGGGTGGATCCAGGAATTCGTTTATGATTGAGTGATATTGTTCCGTTTTAATATTTTATACATTTCTGTATTCGCTCCTGTCCGTCTACACAATATCTCCAAAAGTTCCCAATGAATTTCAATGAGATTTTGTGATGGGTTAAGGCACATCATAAGAAAGAAGTGATTATATTTTGTTTTTGATTGAGAGATATTTTTTTTTGGGGGGGGGGAGGGGGTTTCATACATTTCTGTATTCAATCAAGTCTGTTCACACAATATCTCCAAAAGTTCCAAATGAATTTCAATGATATTTTGTGGGAAGGTGGGCCGCGTTGTAAAGAAGAAGTGGTTATATTTTGGGGTGGATCCAGGAATTTGTCTATATAGTGTGTACTGCTGTATGAAAACATCTATAACACATGAAGTACAGTTGTGGTCATAAGTTTACGCACACACCCTCAGGTTTTACAATAATTACACATTTCAGTGTATTCTATTTAAAGTTTGTATCATTTATCTTCTTAATATGTACCTGTGTGTTGATTATGAACTTTTCAGTGTTAATATGAACCCGAACACAACATATTTTTAGTTAAAATAACATTTTAAATATGATAGGGACAAAAGTATAAGTATTCATAGCAGTCTTTGTATGCCTCCTTATACACATTTAAGGAAAAGTAAATATGAAAATAAAAACCATAAAAAACATCCATGAGCAATTTGCAATCCTATCCTCCCCCCTGCTTTCAAAAATGCTTAACATTTTCTTATAAATGTATTGTTTAATTTTTCCAGTTACCATGGGTAAATCTAAAGAAATATCTTGTGACCTACAGCTGAGGGTAGTCAAGCTGCACAAGGCAGGTCATACAGGATCATATCCCAAGCCTTAAAAATGCCAATTCATACCTTAAGATTGGAAATTAAGTGGAAATCTCTGAGTGGGTATGTTATCAACAAGCCAAGATCAGGATAACCGAGCAAAGTAACACCCCAGACACTATGCTCGATTGTGCAATAGGTCAAGAAAAACTCATGTTACATCAGCCGATCTTCAGGCAACAGTATAAGTTGCTGCAATCGGGCATAATTATAAACGTTTTGTTTGGCATGAAGTAAACCAATCATACCAAGAAAAGTTCACCATCCCAACTGTAAAGAATTGAGGCCGATCCCTGATGTTTTAGAGGTACATGAGTGCCAAAGGCTGTGATCAGTTTATCAAAGTGAATGGCTAAATGTATAATGATCAAAATCAGGAAATCTTTTAACAAAATCTAAAATCGTCTACAAGAAAATTGGAAATCAGCATGATTCGGATATTCCAACGAGATAATGACCTTAAACATACGGCAAAAACTGTTAAAAAGATGATTAAAGGACAACAAAATCAAAGTATTAGAATGGCCATCTCAGTTGCCAGATCAACATCATAGAACCTCTGTTGGGGGAAATTGAAGGGGGCTGTGTATGAGAGAAAACCCACAATTCTTCAAGAATTGGAACGATATTGCTATGAAGAATGGGATAAAATAGACCTTAAGAAGATCAAAAATCTAATTAGAACTCATCCTAAAAGACTGGGATCCCATGGGAGCTGCAATACTTGATAAAATTGGAAACACAAAGTATTAGCTCCAGGTGTGCGTAAACTTTTGTCTTTGGGATTTTTTTGTAAGATTGATTTAAATATACGTTTGACGCTTTTGTTTGTTACATATTACATAGAAAATCTTCAACGTAGTGAAAATGATAAAGTTGATTCTTTGGAGAAATGGGCTTATTATTTCCCAAAAAAATATTTTGGAGGGTGTGCATAAATTTATGACCAGAACTGTATGTCTGTAATAAGGCCTTTGTACGCCATCTTGAAAAATGATACCTTCCGAGTGGTCAGACTGTTGTAGACTTTGTATGTCATTGAACATGCTGGATACTACACAAAACTGTTGAGAAATCTTTTGTTGTAATTTCTTTTTTGGGGGGTAGAGTGGGTTTTTTCATAAATGCAGTCGACTTGGACGCCATCTTCAAAATGATACCTTTCCAGTGATCATACGGGGGTAGACTTTTGATATTGTCTCTTTGACCTGTTCTGTGCAGAGTTCCACACAATGGTTTTAAAGGACAAGGCATTGCTTCAGGCAGTAAGGAGCAACAAAAAGTACACATGGAAGAAAAAGTAGAGTGTTAGAGAGAGAATTCACATTCAAAGTTCACATAACCTAGATAAATTGAGTTATAATAAAGTTGTTCTGATCAGTTTGACAGTAGAAAATGGAATTTATTTTCACAAAAAAATATATTGTTCAGTTATCCAACATAGTGGTCTCTGGTCTACCAGGTCATTTGCTATTTCCGAATTTATCAATGGGTTTTTGCTTCTTCCAAATATACCAAATGGTTTATTTTGAGAGACAAAACATTTTGCCCGTGTCGCTGATCTGATGTTTTAATCCTTAAGATAATTGATGCAACTGTGCTTTACTCTTATTGAGTACTCTTTATTTCCTTTACATTCATGTTGAGAGTAGCAAAGGACTTTGAAATTGATGCATAAAAAGCACAAATTGTTGCATAAAAATTCACCAGAATGCAGGAAATGAAATGTTCAACTCAAAATCTCATGGGGGAGCACCCCAGACCCCCCCCCCCCCGTTACATTTGTGTTCCCGACCATGGGGCCATTGGCAAGGGGTCCCTTATTTTTCCACATTGAAGGTGGCAACCCTATTAGTAAGGTCTGTAGAAATGTCCTAGGGAAATAATTTCTTTGCGTTTTCGAAGTTTGATGGAAAAAGGTGTTCATTGGTGATCACTGAGGAGAGATAGTTCCTGATTTTGCGGGTGTTTTGTGACTGAAACAAGAATGCATAGTTTGTGCGAAAAACTAGCATTATTTGTGCATATATGTTTGTTGTATGGATGTGAGGGAATCTGACAGAATGGTGGATGTGGTTAGACAATGTGGAAAAGAAAGAATGAGAAAAGCGTGTTACATCTCAAGCATGTTTATTATCACAAAGATAAATCTTTATGCATTTCATTGCTGCAAGCGACGTCTTCAGAAGAAAATTGAACATAGAGTCCTGCGGTCATCCATGTGGTGTGCAATGAATGAGACTAGATGTGCTTTGTGTATTATATGCCAAAAAGCTCTGGTCCGTTAAAGGGGGAGTGGCTTTTTTTTAAGGGGTCAATGTGTGGGTTTGGGAGTGGGTGGCACTGGGGT
>VCCN01000432.1:7796154-7820765 GCA_006491835.1 Architeuthis dux | reverse complement strand
TATATGCATCCTGGTTAACTTCAGTGACGATGTAACAATCTCTTGATCTCTTTTTATCCTTATCACTGTTGATACACTAACTGATGACCCACAATTACTGGAGGAAATACAGGTTTATATTTTCCTCTGGCTTTGAATGAAGCACTTGGTATGTGAGATTTTATTTTCTCGTCTTCTTTATTTCGAATGGCCACCGAATCCAGGGCTGGTTCTAAATCCAGTGCATAGAAGGCTCTACCAAATATTTTATGCAGCTGTGACTTACGCTGTAGTTTAATATGTAAGCATTCCAGCAGACCATGCAGGTATTTTCTAGGGACAACAATTCTTTCGGATGTAGCTGTAGATATGTCATGGCGTTTCACTACTAGTAGGCCTATCCTCACTGTAATGTTTATATAAATGTATCTATATGTTAAATCAATAAACATGCCGAAGCAAGCACCCAGCAACCCCCATTCCGTTTCTGGTCTCAGAAAACGCAGACCGGAAGTGAGAACGGGGAGGGCGCACTTTTTACCAGGCGAAGAACCCTATCACACGTGTTATCTTGTTCCGTCTTCTTTTCTTAACACGCTTAAACACGGTTATGAATCAAACGCATTCTAATCTCATACAGCTAGAATAAAAAGACTAACAAAGTGAGCAGAGGCACTAAACACAACCAGAACGTTACACTCACGACCTGTAAATATCTCTTGACATCTTTGGTGTTCTTTACATTCCTTGATGGTGATATTCCTTGTTTAAGGTGTGCACATGCGCGTCTTAAGGACTCACATGAGAATTGTAACACATGCCTTACTGAGCAGCTACTGTAGAGTACAGTGTTACTAGAGTTAAGGGTGTCAGATACTGTGCATGATCGTCTCTGTAATAAACTGACAAATTTTGCAGAGTTGGAGATTGCACTCGGCTGGGTTGCAGCTGACAAAATCAGAGTATAGGTTTTCTTTTCCCTTTATGCATTCCAGTTTCACATGGAATCTTCTTGCCACAGAAAGGAATGTATTGACTCGGGCCTGGATGAAGATTTCTCTTGACATAGTTTATTATATGCCTGTATACATGGGAGTGAATCTGTCAGAACTAGTGTCTGGTGATCACTATTGATTATTTCCTGACTAAAATGGGTAACGGCAGTGGAGATGGCTAATGCTTCCAGTTCACAGTTCACTTTTGTTGATGTGAACAGTATTTTGCACTAAGATGTCCTACAACATAATGCTTGTTGTTTTGGATGGCATACAGTGCTGCTGCTATTCCGGTCTTTGGTTGTGAGGCATCTGTGATTATCTGAAGGTAGCGCCTTGGGATATTAATAGTTTTTGCCTCTGTCAGGAATTGTTGGGATAACTTAAATATTGATAATAGGCAATCTGATCATTTTATTTTATCAAATGCCTTTTAGTTTGGTACAAGATTCTCCAGAGGGCTTATGATATAACTACATGATGGAATAACTCTACTTAAAATCTTGAAAGATCCCAGATATAACCTTAACTGTCCTGCTGAGGTAGGAACATCAACTGTTGCTAAAGCTGATACGCAATGGAGGCTGGCTCTGAGTGTACCCTGTGACCAAATCCAAATCCTAGTACAGCTGCGGTGGCGGGGCAGCATACTGTCTTCTGAACCGATAAACAGAGTCCATTTGAGGACATGGGAGAAAGTACATCCGTCCAGATTGTTAGAACTTTCTCTGGTGATTCTGCGCTGCAGTATAGATCATCAGCTATTTTGGTCACATTACCATCACACAGTAAGTCTCCTAAGACTCAGCATATGAGTTCTTCTAGCGCAGTTTCAATACCAGGCATGCCCATGGTGCCTCTGTTATTAGACACTAAAACCCCTGAATGAAGTGACAATGCTGCAGTATTTCATTAGTGACTTTTTCAGGGGCATTTGCCAGTATGCAGATGTAAGGTCGGTTGTTTCACATTAGGCATTAATGCTGGTTGTGGTTTTGCATGGTGACCTACTAATTGTTTCTTTCCGGGGGGATTCTTGACAAGAAAGCTTGGATTTAGATATTCTACCATAATCCTTGGTTCTAGGAACACTGTTCCTTTTAAATCGTCACAAATCCGCTTCTTGCATTGATCTGCTGTAGAGTGGCATGTGGCATGTAACCTTTCCTCTGTAGAGGTAGTGTGGGTCTCATGTTTATGGCAACCTGTAAGGGTCCGCTCTTTCCGATGTAGTAACCTAATGTTCCGCTATTGAAAACATCCTTAAACTTGATGTCAGATACTCTCTATAATGGGTGCATATCTTTGCTGAGAGGATTCCATCAGGGTCTACAGTTACGTGCATATAACGTCAATCTGATCAGAGTGAGGTTGTGAAGAGGAAATGATTTGGTCAGGGATTACCTCAGAGCTAGGGGTTCGGGTTGGACGAATCATAGCTATCTGTTCATGGCGTCTGATAATTACAGGTGTTTCAGAATTGCTGATAATCGTCAAAGTACCGTCTGTAGGTACTACCAGTTGTGGTTGTAACCAGTGTGTACTAGTTTTGTTTGCTGACAATGATGGTGCGTTCAGTCTGGGTCCAACAGCTACCGATGTTTTTGCAGCAAACTCAGGTGGGAGAGGTATACTTATCTCCTGGTAGCAACACAGCACTTGTAGAATAGTGGCCTTACAACAATCAGTTCTCGCCATTTTGGATTGTTGGGTTGTAGGGAATTATTTCACTGCCTACATGTATGGATTAGTGGCAGGACCGGGCATAGATGTCGTTGGTGGACTGAAAAGGAACACCACAGATAACACCATTGCTGAGGTCCTTGAAATCAAGCTTGTGTCCTCTGCGAATGAATTTAAGATGCACCTTACCCACCATTTTCAGATTGGAGTGACCGTCTGCCTGGCTAGCTTTAGTAGATGTTTTTGAAATTTTGATTTTATTTTTTATCAGAGCAAACCTTTTTAATTGTTGGCTTCTTCTCCCAGAATCAATGTCAAGTCTACATTGTGATCTTTGTACTTAACAGGGAGACCTCATGATGTCCACTTTTCTGGTTATTCCCTGAGAGCTTGTGCATGTGTTCTTTACCGTAACTTTTCTGTTAGAGTGATTGTATTCACAGTCCCTGTGGTCATCATCCGCTGCCACTGCTTGTGTCTTGGATCGGGAACTTCAGGCATATAAATGCATTCTAATAGTAAATGCTCCGAAGGGCGCCTATTGGCATCACAGACCGTACAGAACCTGCCTGAGCGATTATGAGGGCGTTTCTGAGTAGGGTATTGTCTTCTTCTAGAAGGAGCTCTTCTGCGGTCCTGGCTTATTTGTAGCTCAGCGATCAGAGTATCCAGGCTCTCTGAGATCTCGTCTCTTATAGACGCAAGAGTCCTTCCTCAATAGCCCTTCTGTTTTATGAATTGGGGTAGGTCTGAGTGGATACACCTCAACTACTGAACGACCGTTGTGTTTAAAAGAGTTGGTGATATTACTGCTGTAGGGGTTTTTTCTGTTTTCCTGAAACCATAGGAGGTTCTTATGCGGTTCCAAATATCGTCCAGACAAAGGCATCCTGGATGATAACATTCTCTCGGGATGATGAAGGCGAAGTTAGCTATGCTGACGAGTACGAGTACGAGTAAAGTTGGTTTCTGTCTTGCCGCCCTTCCTTATCGGGGTGCCTTCAAGTCTGTCGTTAGGCTGCGGTTGTTTACATACACAGGTTGCCACCAGTAGTTGGGTTCAAGAAATTCCCCGAAATTCCTATACATAACCAAAGTGAATAGTACATTTTGTCACCAGCTTTGTGATGTCTGACACGTTATTCTTTTTCAAATTCAGTGAGAGTTTCTTTCGAATTATTTTCCTGGGCGATCTTTCGTATACATGTGGAAGGTCATCTTGTACTGCTAGACTCATAAGCAATATTTCATAAGGCAGAAATTAATTTAAAAATTTATATTATAACAATCAATGAATTGTACATCTCCAAATAAATCGATTTTTTGAACTGATTATATTTCATAAAATCTGAAAAGGTGTTTGTGAAGGAAAAGATATTCTAAATATTTAAAAAGTAAAAAGAAAACGCACATACTTTTTCAACATCGTAGTGAATATTCAAATAAAAAGTCTCTGTGTGGATACAGTACAAATTGCAATAAGCATATTAGATCAATCTTTTAAAAAAGCTACAAGGTATTAAATTACATTGATTTGAAAAAAAACATATTTAGTTATTAAAACAAAATCCATAAATCAGTAATGTACGTTGTTTTGTTTTGTTTTGAACCTAGTCAGCATGACGTACTAGCAGATGTCACCGGTGTTTTAAAAAAAGGGACGTTTTGGAATGAGCCAAATCTCAGTCCAAAACGAGTCACAAGCATCCAAGTTTATACTGCAAACGTTTTGTTTACCATTGTCACAACATTTAAGCTATTTATTTTCAAAAATATCTCCGGTTCTATAAGGTGTACAGAAATAATTCTTATCTCATATTTGTTGGCAATCATTTTTCTTACTAATTACACAGTAGCAGCCACTTTACTAAAAATAGTTAAATACGAAAATATGGTTTCGAACATCGGGCTGGTTTTATCACCACAATCAAACCAGCCTGAATACTATGAAATACAAAACGAAACATAATCCTCATTTCTCGTGACATCAGTAGCTCCCTATAAGACACCGTGCAACCCTATCTCTTTGCTCATTTTGGCCCTGGTTTTTACAACTAGTGGCACAGCCCGTATCATCAATGACACGTAAATCTCATCTTTTCTTTTCATCTCAGCATTTCTTAGAATGCCGTCCTGACTTCTTAAACCAGTAACTATCATCTTTGGTCAACTCCTTCTACATTTCATTTTTCCCAGATCGGAAATGAAGGCCTCAAATATAGGTCCTGGAGATTACTTAAATGCCACCCTTTACATTTGTGGTTATAAAGAATTGTCCCCCAAAGGTTCATGTCTTGGTTATTTTTTTTTCTGTTATTCTACATAAAAATGCGCTTTGTTTGGTACCAAATTTGTTAATGGTGTATTTACTTCCAGGTTTTACCATTTTTTGGTGAAATTTGACTGGACTATACTGGGATGTTTGCATGAGGGGGACATTTTTTTGCCCTTTTAAGGAAGAAGGGGCTTTTTAGGGGTCAGGATCATGGGTGGGGGAGTTTTTTTTTACTTTTATGTGTCAAAATCAAGGGAGAGGCTATTAGGTGTCAAAATCAGGAGGGGGACCTTTTCCGGGGTGTCCTTTATAAGGGTCAAAATCAAGGGGTGGAGTTTTCCCTTTCTAGTCCACTGCCATTAGCTCTGGTAGAACCTGACAGTACATTGAAGAAAACAGTAAAATCGTCTTTGATGCACAAGTTTGAGTAAGATTTAGATCCAGTGACAACCATTATTGGTAGCTATGCATTCATTGCAGATGGTTTAGCATGCATATGTCAGCTCAAAGTTTTGAAGTTTACGTATTCAGTGTTTGCTGTCAACTTGTTAAATGTTATCCTGTCACAAGCAATGAGGCAAACCACATCGATGTGGTGTTTGATGTATATGTTCCAAATTCCATTAAAGATGTTGAACGAGTAGGCAGATCATCTGGTGAATTCACCCTAAAAAAGATTATTCCGACAGTAAATTCCATTGTTTGATCAGAAATCAAACAATGGATTTTACTGTTTTCCCACAATGACAACAACAACACGCTGGTCATGTTCATTGTGGATTGGTGGAGAAAGCATCCCAATCTTACAAATGAGAGAACATTAATTGTCACCTGTAAGGAAAAGGATTTCAAATTCGAAGAAGAAAATGTTACTGATTTTCCTGGACTTTATTCAGTCCATGAAAAGGCAGATACTAGAATTTTACTCCATGTAAAACAGGCGAGTTTTAGCTTTCAGAATGTAGTTTTGTTCACCCCAGACACAGATATTTTCATCATGACCATTGGCTCATTCCACGGCTATTAATGCAGATTTGCTATTCATGACTGGTACAAGACACCACAAGAGAATTATGAACATCACTTCTGTTGCAAATCATATTAATGAAAAGTACAACAAATCTGGTTGTCCTAAGGAAATGTCCCTTAAATCTCTCATTGGTTTCCATAGTTTCTGTGGATGTGACACTATCAGTTTGTTTGCTGGCAAAGGAAAAATAAAACCATTTTCTATCATGAGTTCAAGTTCAGATTATGTAGAAGTATTTGCCCATCTTGGAAACATGTTCCAGGTTGACAAACATTTGGTACTTCGGTAAACAACAGATTACATAAAACGGTTTGCATTCGAAAATTTCCCAAAGCTTTCACGAGCAAAACACATAGATTTTAAAATTTTACAAAAAATCGAATATTCATTAGATTTTGATACAATTTTCGGTACTTATATAATAAAGGACAAACTATTTTTTAAAGAAGTTTCCATTAAAAACTTTGGGAAAAAACATTTTTTTTGTGTGTGTTGATTAATTAATTTGATGATTTTTTTTTTTTGCACATATATAAAGATAGGTCAATGACAAAATAAATTCTGTTTACATTTTTGAAAAAGCAGCCTAGGGAAAGTAGTATTTAGGAATTTAAAAAAAGAAAAATTAAGTAAAATATTGCTCTTCTTTTTTATCTTTATTTGCTAACTCATATTTTATGGATAATTTCCGTGTGAAAAATATATATATTCACATTAAATATTGTTTTATAGAGATTCTTTTTGATTAATTCGATTTTATTTTTAAAAATCTTTTCTTATTCTTTCACTTACAGATCGAAATGTATGTCATTTTAACGAACAAAAGGTAACTTATCAAATAAAATAATTTTTTTTAAATTACTGCTTAGGGTAATTTTATCATTTTTAATTAGACAATATTTTTTTATGTATGGTCCTAAAGTAAAAAGTCTTGCCAATCAAGTGACTTCCGGTCATTAAAGAAACTGACTAGACTCAATTGTTTTTCCATCTTTCAATGTGTTTGAGAACACATTTTTAAAAAAAATTTAATTACGTTTTAAAATAGAGTGTCGACTATTTAAAAATTGCTGTGGGTCTACCTATTTAAAGAGATATTTGTTAGGACAGTTTTATTAAGTTTTTATTCCATATCAGACTTCAGGAAATGTTCTTATTTTGACAGTTTTAGTGTTTAATTCATTTTCCCTGTAGTAATAGTGATACATTTCTAAATTGCTATTTATTTTGGGGCCCCTTCAAGTTCAATGTCTTGGGCCCTACGCCGTAGCGTAGTTTGCATATAGGCTATATATACGGTATAGGCTAATCAGTGTTTCCAACTTAAAAAATATTTGACTGCCAAATAGCGCAAAAAAATCTTTTTAAATGGTCAAAGATAGCCAGAAAATGGCCAAAACAGCCAAAATTTTGGTCCTGTCAAAAATAAAATTATGAATATCCCAGAATGTTTACGGGCCCCTAGGCCTACTCAGCCTTATAGTACAATGCGGCCCTGCTGATCTGTTTATGTGATCTGTTAGTGTTTACGCCGGTGAAAATATTTGTTCTGTATTTCTTAGATGTAGTCACCAAGTAAAGGGCACAGTTTCCATGGTAACAACTATAAACAAATTCACAATCATTGCAAAATTTTCTGACTCCAAAAACAGTTTTTTTTCTTTTCATGCCTGTATTTAGAAATGAAACTTTTTGAAAAAGTCCTTTTTGTTCCTTTCTGGAACTAAAGCATTGCATATAACAGGGAATTTTCGCTAAAGATAGGAGACCTAAACTTGATAAACTTTATATGTGATTAAGACTGTGGTGAGGGAAACACAAATAAATCATTTTTATGTCATGACTTGTTGTATGTGAGGAAAGAAAAAAACATCAAACAGAATAGAACGAACGTCGTTGGAAATGTCAGGCGATATTACTGGCAGTTGGGTAAGTTTTTTCAAACCTTTTTTCTTTATTCTTCATAAAACGTTTATGCAATAAAAGTCAAATTATTTAAAAATCAACTTTTTAAAATCTTTTGGTTAAAACTTTTAACTTGAAAAAACGAACCTTTTAACTTCAAAGGTTCGCTTTTTCACAGCGGTTTTCCAAGAAAATCTGTTTTTTTCTTTCAATTTTAGATGTTTTCAATCCAGTCAGAAATTTGTTTGTTTTTAGAAAAGAAATTAAAAAGGTTTTACAAGTGGGGGTTCTATTTACAATGTAACTCTAATGATAAAGTGGGCACATACTTTCCGCCATTTTTACTGACTGGGGTACGGCTAACATGAGTTATTACATCTCATTCTAAAATTTTAAAATGTTAATTCTTATAATAATTTTTTAGGGTTAGGGCACAATGTAAGGAAGGTGGTCCCGATTGTAAATTTTCCACACCTTCGCTCGCTCGATGTTAAAACGGTGCACAAATAAAAAGAAATAAGAGAATTAATGAAAGTAAAAGAAAACCTGAAGTAAATACATAAATTATTCTGTTATTGCTTTGAATAAATTAAATTGTTATATTGTTTTGTTTTTTGTTGTGCACCGTTTTTAACATCGAGTGAGCGAGGTTGTGAAAGTTTACAATCGGGACCACCTTCCTTATTGTGTCCTAACCCCAATCCCAAACATAGGCCTAAAATAGATAACACTTGTAGTCCCTATTTCCGTAAAAATGGCGGAAAGTATGTGCCCACTTTACTTTATTGGTTCTATTTAATTTACAATAATAATGAAGTAAAGTGGGCGTAAAACCTTTAAAAAATTATTTTCCTAAAAAAAACTAACATATTTCCGGATGGTTGTAGGGTTTAATGAATTGAAAGTACCTAAAATTGAAAGAAAAATATATAAGTAATAACACATTTAGATATTCTTTGTCTCAAAACTCAAGTTTCCATTTTGTTTTGAGATTTATTATTAGACAAGAAGAGTGATTTTTTAAAAACTTTAAAATATTATTATTCGAATAATGTTGATCTTTGTCCGTCCTCGGCATAACTTATCCACCCTTTCTGTCTTTTCTTTTAAAAGCTTTAGCTTTATCATGGTTTGGTTTTGTTTCCATTTTCTTCCAAATTACGTTCTTTCGGGACATGAGAGATATAGTAGGGTACAATTAGGGTTTAACGTCAGCATTTAGATGGACAAACTGAAACTTTTTGAATAGGGTTGCCACCTTGAATGTGGAAAAGTAAGAGACACACCTACCTTGCCAGCGGTCCCATGCCCGGGAGACAGAAATGAAGCGTGGGGAGAACATTTTCCAAGTGGTCTGCTAATCTCAACATGAATGTAAAGGAAATAAAGAGTCAAATGTTATATACAGTGTTGCCAACTAAAAAAATATTTTCGCGCTAGTTTGACTGCTAAAAAAAATTTAAAATCTTTTTAAATGGCCAAAAAGCACCAAAAAAACGCTTAAAATGGTCAAAAAATAGCCCCAAAACGGCCAAAATGTTTTAGGCGAAAACGCACTGCCAAAACAAGAAACGCGCTAAATCGGCAACACTAGTTATATATGCAATTAATACTACATGTAGTAATAGAAGATCCAAAGCCAATTACGTCCCATTTTTATAGGTGAAACAAGTGAATTGTCTCTAAAGTTAGTGATCGAGTTACAGTGTATCTATAATGTAAAACTAGAATCTTACTTTGTGTCTGTCTTAACAACACCCAAGTTTAATTTACAAATGCTCTGACGATTCCAAAAATGTATAGTTTTGCTAATCTACAAAAATATTGAACCAAACCCTACACTAGCAAAGATGCTTATGGTGAAGTACATAGATTACAACAAAGATAACTCGGCACTGGTTTGTCCTAGAAGCGTCATTTTGGTGTCATTTGAAAGACAATAGAATTCTGCAATTAATATATTCAGGTCAAATTTTGAATTATCAATTAGCTTTCTCATAGTAGGAATGGGAATATTCTTATCAGGTGCTCGTAAATGATTTTTGTACTTATAATGGCCCATAATTTCATAATGATGCATTTAGTACTGCCATAACATAAGAAATGATGTTATTTCAATTATCAAATTTGATTTTATTACCCTTTAAAAGCAATAAATGAAAAAGTTCACAAATCCAAAATGGTGAAAAACCTGTCACATGATCTTTTGGCACTTTTTAGATGAAGATCATGGTATCCAGTGAATTCATAGCAGGCAAATTCATAGCAATAAATGAAAAAATTCATAAATCAAAAATGACCAAAATGGCTGCCATTTTGTGGAAATACCTTGAAAACCTGTCACATGATTTTTTGGCACTTTTTGGATGAAGATCATGGTATCCGGTGAATTCATAGCAAGCAATTTCATAGCAGGGGATTTCATAGCGATAAATGAAAGAATTTGTAAATAAAAAATGACCAAAATGGCCGCCATTTTGTGGAAATACCTCGAAAACCTGTCACATGATTCTTTTTGCACTCTTTGAATGAAGATCACATAGAACACATATATTGTAACGTTCCGGTTGTGTTTAGTGCCTCTGTTCGTTTTGTTAGTCTTTTTCTGTTGTAGCTGTGTGAGATTAAAATGCGTTTGATTTGTAACCGTGCTTAAGCGTGTTAAGAAAAGAAGACGGAACAAGATAACACGTGTGATAGGGTTGTTCACCTTTAAGAAGTGGGCCTTCCCTGTTCCCACTTCCAGTCCACGTTTTCTGGGACCGGAAATGGAATGGGGGTTGCTGGGAGCTTGCTTCAGCATGTTTATTTATTTAACATATACATTTATATAAACATTACAATAATCCCAAGATGTTAGTTTGTCAATCTAAATTCTGAGGTTTGGGTCAAAAATTAGCCAAGTGTACTGTACTAATAGGCATAGTCTTGTTAAAGTTTATGTTCCTTGGTCAATATCTTAGCTTTGTAGAACAAGGTATTTAGTAATTATTTAGGATCTGTTATTATTTAGAATAGGCAATGGACAGACAAGTTAATTTATCATAATCATAAAGAGTAACAACTGAAGATACATCTAACAGATGTAATAGGGGTTGGGATTTAAGGTGTGAGTATTTTAGAAATGTTTATATTTGTGTGATAAGCTAGTTTCTTTTTGAACATGTTAACAGAAACAGAGTTTACTATTTTGTCAGAAATGTCAGAAATATGTCTCTAATATCTCTAATTCCAGGGTGGTGGTGTATCTGGTATTTGGGGCAATGACTTCTGTTTGTTGTTCTTAATGCTCTCTATAGCATGAGTTTGCTTTTTATGCACATCTTACAGTGAGTATCTAGTTTTGCCAGTACGTCATTTTGTGTATCAGGTCACTTCTCAATCTTCTGTATTGTAGAGTTGTTGTATGAATGTCCTGGACTTGGATAGAAAGGAAGGACTCAAAAGCTGGTTGTAAAAATATGAGACATATTTTTTATTTCTCAGCATATATCTTCGTCGGCCGCAGAATGAAGAGTGGGAGAGAGATAAGGAGAACCATCAGTCTGTCCCTAACAGATGTCTGTCTCTTTTGGGTCCTGAGTTTTGTGTTCGGGTCTGCTTTATAGGTTTCTTGAACGCCCATGCAGGTATCATTTCCGCTTTCCACATCCTGTTTGTTGGACACCCACGCATATATCTATCTTAGGTCACTTACATTTCCGCACAGGTTTTTTTGTGGCAGTATATCATAACAGAGTGGTTAGCTGTAGTATTCTGAGTCTGTCTTCATATGATAGGTATTTTAGTTGAGACACCAGTTTCGTAGCTCTCCTCTGCAACCTCTCTAACATGTCTCAGTATTTTTTGGTGTGTGGAGACCAGATAATGCTTTCATAATCTGCATATGGCCTGACCAGGGTTTTGTAAAGCAGTTTGAATATAGTGGTGTCCATATATTTGAATATAGTGGTGTCCATATATTTGAATATAGTGGTGTCCATATATTTGAATGTGCTTCGAATTACACCAAGCATCTGGTTTGCTTTACTGATTTTGTCTTCTATATGTTTATTGAAGTTTAGCTGCTCGTCCACTATCACCACTAGATCCTTTCCTTTGGTTACTTGTGTTAGCTTGTGGAATGTGTAGTTATATGACCTGTATTTGTTTCCGGATACTGTATTAGTTTGTTTGGGTATGGTATACTGATGCTTTTTGTTGTTTGCCCCCAAATGTAGAGAGTGACATTTATCTATGTTGAAACTCATTTACATTCTCTCTGACCATTGTGCAACTATGTTAATGTCATCCTGGATTGAGTCTGTGCTATGTAGATTGTTGAAAGCTGCATCAGCTTCCAGGGGGGTAGGTGAATAGTTTTGTATTATCTGCAAACAGAGACGAAAAGTTATGTAATGTGCTAGAGAGGTCACTGACACATTGTTGGAATTTTTCTCTCTATTTCAAAACATAGAGTTAACCCAACACTACAGGAAAAATATTGCTAATAGTCTTAACAATATTAAGGTGTGTCTTACATTTATGCAAGATTCGCCCAGGGTGTAACAGTAGTGAACTTGGGATAAACGTCAATGAATAACATCAAGGGAATTACATACTGGCTCAATAATATTTAAAACAAATATTACAAACTTACCTGAAAGTTCTTGGGAGATCTTGTGATATTTGTTTGCAAAAAACAATTCCGTTATTGTGGCTCCAGCTTTGTAACTATAAAGTAGCTCTTTTGAAAATGGGGTCGGTAGGAAAGTTTCAACCCAGGTTAGGGTTGAATTTCAGATAACGACAGTTGAAAAATGCTCCTACTTCAGTATCAGCGAAGTTCATCAATGTTCATTCATTTTTCAGTTTCTGGGGCCATCCATTTTGGCTTCCCAGAAAATTGCCCCGATTGTATGGTGGCTTCTCATTGGTCAGATTTCAGCCAATGAGAAGACTTGTTATTTCATCCCAGCAAAACTAACATGGCTGCCAACCAGGACAAATTCCTTTGTCCATTTCTTGTGACCTAAATATCAAAACAAAATGGTTATTTGCCTGTCTGAAAATATTGTGCCTTTATTTAAATTCTCTGTAAGAAATATTGAAAGAACAATACAGAGTAGTCGCAATACTGAATCAAACACTCTTAGAGTCAACGAACAGTATTTTAAATCAATTATATCCTACGACTACTTTCAGTAAAATAAACACTTTTAGTATACCATAAAAAAGACTGGTCCTAAAACCTATCCTTGTGGTACTCCTGATGTTACAGTGATTTCATGTGATGAGTAATCTCCAACCTTGATTAACTGTTTTCTATTGCTACGGAAATTTCCTATCCATTTTAGAATTCCACCTTGGATGCCATAACTTTGTAGTTGAAGGATTAGCTTATGGTGTGGGACTTTGTTAAAGGCTTTTTCCAAATCTAGATATATAACATATACCGGTATATTTTGTGATAATGCTTCACTCCATACGCTGAGTGCCTCTAATAGGCTTGTAACGGTTGATCTTTTCTTAGTGAAGCCATGCTGTCTCTTGTCATAAATGTTATTGTCCGAGAGGTGTTTAATTATGTGTTCTGATATAATGTGTTCTAGTATTTTGCAGATAATGAAGCTTAAGTGTTGGTATTTTTCTCTCTGTTTCTAAAACAGAGTTAATCCAACCCTAACATAGAAATATTGTTAATTGTTTTAAAACAATATTAAAGCGCTCTTCGTATGTGTATGAAGACTCGCCAGGGTAACGAAAAAGAACCTAGGAAGAATACTTCTGAATTTATCTAGCGTGCTGGCTCCACAAGTGATTAATTAAAAAGGACGCGACTTACCTCATGAAATTGTCTGTATCAGTTGTGGGAGGTTTGCATAAATGATTTTGTCTATACGCCAAAAGCACCAGAAACACGTTCGCTGCAAGGCAAATTCATCAATTATCTTCAAAAATGTTCTTATGAAATGTCCGGTTTTAAGAAGGCAGTAGATGAATCTTCACAGGCACGAAAGCGTGGGTCTACCTGTCACTGTGGAAACCGGAAATTCAGAGTAGCTGTGTAAAAGAGGCGGAAAAATGTCTTCAAAATTTCCCATATCCTCGTGGATTTCTTAGGTGGACTCTCATTGGTCGGATTTCATTGTTCTTATACCCGGGAAGGCCAAAAATGGCCTTCAGCCACGGATAGTTCTCTCAAGGGGAGAGATCAGGCTATTCCGTTTTCGTCCCATGATGCAGCAGTCTCTACGGTCCTTTACAAGCTGATGTCACAAAGATGGCGTTCTTCTCAATTCTCTGTAAGAAAGAACCGTACAGACATTTTCCGATGCAAATCATGCATTAATTACAGACTCGTGGAGTTGACAACTTGTTTTAAACAATTAGAATGACCCTAGTAAAAATAAATTCTTTTACTTTCTCCTCAAGAGAGAAACACAATAAAGTATTTGTTGCAGCATTCACACAATTATACTTAGTTACAACTACAATGGCTAGAATTAATTAACACTACTGACTAAGCAACACTGAGTTCTAATAATAGGAGAAAAAATATACACATAAGACGTTGTTTTGGGTTTTTTTCTTTTTCTTTTAGTATTAAATATAAGGGTCTTCCTGAGAATGCTTTTCATTCCTCAGGGCCCTTTTTCCGTTGGACCGTCTAGGAGCAATCAGATCTGGTCAGTGGCATAGCAAGAGGGGGGCAATGTGCGACAAAGTCTACAATATATTTAAAAAAGAATCCCAGAATAGAAGTCACAGGAACAAAAGTCATGGAACAAAAGTTACAATGTAGCGTTACCCTGAGCTACCTAAACAACATAATAGGAAGAAATGACACAACTTTGATTTTCTGGGTAGGGAAAAAATTGTTTAATGAAATAAGTAATATTTTAATTCAATTTATACAATTTTCATTCCTTTGGTCACTTTTTCTGTTGGACCGTCTAGGAGCGCTCAGATCTGGTCAGTGGCATAGCAAGAGGGGGGCAATGTGGGGCAAATTCTACAATATATTTTAAAAAGAATCCCGGAATAAAAGTTACAGGAACAAAAGTCACAATGTAGCGTTACCTTGAGCTACCTAAACAACGTAATAGGAAGAAAAGTCACAACTTTGATTTTCTGGGTAGGAAAAAAATTTGTTTAATAAAATAAGTAATATTTTAATTCAATTTATACTAATTAAATGTTATAGTGTGACTTTATTTTAGGCCTATGTAAGGTGGTATTTAATTCTTCATGTTATTATCATTCAGTGGGTAATGAGTCACAAAATAAATAATCAAAACATTTTAAGAGTGGCCCCCGGGTGCTGAGAACCTTTGCCACGCCACTGGATCTGGTATCCTAGTAACTTTGATTACATCAGTAGTACTGGACACATTAGAGTACTTTGTGTGTTACTTCATTCAGGAAATGAGCTGGCAGGAGTATTATCATTTCCAACTTTCGAATCATCCCATGTCTCCTCTGGGACATTAGGGTGGTTAGCATGGGTCAAGGACAATTCCATAGGATACAAGTGCTTGATGGAATGAATTTGCACTGATCCATCACCTTTTCTGATCTTAACAGAATGGACTTTGTGATCATCTCCAGGGATGAGCTCCAAAACTCTACCCAGGAGCCAATATGATCTGGGTCTGTTGGGGCTTTTGATGAGAACGACCTCATCCACTTGGATCTCATTGGAAAAATTGACCTCATACAGGTCCTTACATTGCTCTCCCTCAAACCAAGCAGGCAATCCTGATGACAAATTTCAAGAACCTTAACCAACATGTCGTTGAGAATCTCGATCGACTGGATAATTCTTTTTCTCGTCAGCATCACATTCAGTTAAGTTTTGAGATTTTAAAATAAGTCCTGTGTTCGCACTAGGGTGCTAAAAACAACTGGGTGTTATTACTTCCTGGCCAGAATCTGAGGAGCATCTGTAAGTGAGTGGCCTGTTATTAATGGAATTTTGTACGTCAGAGATGACTGTCAATAGATCAAAGTAATTTACTCAAGAATATCCTATTATCTTATGTAAGCAAGACTTAATAGTCCTCATTAGATGTTCCCAAACGCTTCCAAAGCAAGAAGAGTAGAGAGCAATTGTAAGATGCTCAATATTGTAAGCTCCAAAGTTACCACTGTATTCATCTGAAGCAAACACTTCTTGTAAGATATCACACCCAGCAACAAAGGACTTTACATTGTCACTGTAAATGTGCAAAGGGACACCATATATATTGGTGATCCTAATCAAGGCCTGTATTAAGGAATGAGTGCTCATATCCTTAATCAGTTTGATGTGCACGGCACGAATGTTCAGGCAAGTGAACACAAGTAAGTACATCTTAGTCACACCCTCATCTCCCTTTACCCAAACATGTCCAGTATAATCTATACCGGTATGCAGGAAGGGCTTCACAAAATTAACCCTGTGTTTGGGTAAATTTGTTACCTTAGGATACCTTGATGAGAAGGAATTAAATCTCCTGCACAGGAAACATCCAGAAATAACGTTTTTTATAGCCTGTCTGGTCTTAGGTATCCAGAATCCACAAAGCCTTAACTTGTTTAAGGTGGCAGCAATGCCGGGATGCTTACATCTGTCATGACAATCACGGACAATAGGTTCAGTCAAGGGACGATCCTTTGCCAGCAAGGTAGGATTGATCTCTTTTTATTCGTGAGTGGTAGTCTTTCCAATTCTAACGTTAGAACGTATTATGCCTGCTTCGTCCAGAAACAAATTCAAACTTGTTGCTGCATCACCTTAATCAAGTGAACTCTAGCGCATTGTACATGTCCACACAATATCTCCAAAGGTTCTCAATTAATTTCAATGTAATTTTCTGGAAGGGTAACCCATGGGGGTAAGGAAAAATTGGTTGAATTTTGGGGCGGGTCCAGGAATTTTGTTTCAATTGAGAGATATTTCAGTTTTTTCATACATTTAGGTATTCACTCGTGTTTGTCTATGCAATATCTCCAAAAGTTTGCAATGAATTCCAAAGACATTTTGTCAAAGGGTAGGCCATGGGCTAAGGAAGAATTGATTAAATTTTGGGGTGGATCCAGGAATCTTTATAGTTACTTCTCCTGCATCGTAACCAGTGCTGGATTAACCAAGTACCAAAAGTAGCATATGCTACGTGTCATGCAATTTCAGGGACCCCGCGCTAAATGCTTGCAAGCTATCAATTCCGATTAGTGAGTTTAGTCAACTATCACCTTTAATTGGAATTATTATTTTAATGCAGTAATTAATGGAAGTGTGATATCTATGTGATACATATATGACACATTATTACAAAGGTATTTGAAACTGAAGTAATATCCGCTGCACAAAGATCAAAACAAATTAATACTGTTGGATATTTAGCCGGACGTGGGCGGAAGTCACAGATTTGACCCCCACAGGTGTTGAAAGTTAAACAGGATATGGACTAAAACCCTGAGCTGCAAGGTGTCCGGAACCGGAAGACAGACCAGGGTTGAAAAGTCATAAACAGGATATTAACACTGACTGCAGATGGTGGGCTGGAAAATCAGTGTGGGCGTTCGAAGCCGATAAAAGTGACACAGAGGCCCTCAGAAAAGCAGAGAGACAGACTGCCTAGGCTCGGGAAGACACAAGACCAATTACCCTGTAAAAACAGTCTGTCGGCTCTCGTTATCTCTCTCTCACTCTTCATTCTCCACCACGACACAATGTAGCTTATGAAGTAAAAATATATCCTCATATTTTTATAAACAAGTTTTGAGTCTTCCTTTTTCTCCAAGTTCGACATTTTCCTCCCGCGGACCAAGATGGCTATACAAAAATACTATTACTGAAATGTCAGACATATTTGTTGTATTATCTGGTTGTATAGCAAATGGAAAAAATACTTTACTATGGGAAAAAAAAAAATTATGTGTTCTAATATTTATGTGTATCATTTTTTCCAATTTAAGGCCCCTTTATAACATATGCTACTTAAGCACTAGCACAAAATCCAGCATTGATCAAAACTATTTGTGAACTGATTTCCATTCATCTATTAGCGACAATGGCTGAGGTATATGCTCTCTGAATGCTATCTAGTTAATATAGTGGGTTTTATCAAAAACATCATTGTTTGGAAAGTAACTATGTGCTATTTAAATCTTAATGATGAAAGAGAAGCATTATAAAAAGAATCAGAGAATGGATACGCACTTGGCATTCATGTGTCCAAAATAGATGCTGTGTTCATACTATAATGCTATAGGAATGTCTAATTGTAGATCTTTGAACATGTTAAAATCAATAAACCACATGAAACTATGGCACGTGCTATAAATTGTTTTATCCAAACATAACTAGGATATCAAGCATGATTAACGCTCCAAAAAGGTAATATTAATATTTCAAAATTACTTGTCAAAACAATTATTTGAAAAATTGCTAGTGTTTATTGGCAGCAGACACTTAGAAATAGATATAAGCATTTATGCAACGGAATTGTATGTCTCGTATGATCTTTTCATACACAATTCTTGGTTATGTTTGAAGATTAAACTTATAATCAAGAGGCTTTTTTAAAAAACTTACATAATATTCTTAGGCTTTATACAGATTATAATGATATGTAGAATCTAATTAGATATGTCAAAAGCTGACTTGGGTTTTTTCAAGCTTATAAAATATTTAAGGTTAAATTTTTCTAGAAGTTCTGATTTTGGTCCATGTGGAATCTATATAATGATTTAGTATTAATTTTCTTTCATGCTGAAAAGTCTGGAAATCTGTGATTGCATTTATTGATTGGATTCTATATTGATTGCATTATACAACATCAATAATCAAATTAAACTGATCGGCACAGAAATGCAGATAATCAATAATTGCAGAAGGTTTGAAGATGAACAGAACAAAGATAGAGGAAATGTTCAACGATAAAGTCCCCAAAAAGGCAATAAAGATAGAATGAGAGACTTGGAACCGGTGTGTTCCTTATTTGTCTTTGAAAAATGCTGCAAAAAGCTAGCTTTAAGATTCCAGAAAGAGTAAATAAACCAATTATCCCCTTCAATTATGTTTTGCTAGTTCATAGGTGTATAATAGACCTATCCCGAGTCTCGATTTCAATATGTCAATATGATTAATAAAAGAAAAAATCTGTGGATGACTTGAACAATACATTGATTTCTGACAGATTTTGAAGCTCTATTTTCAAAGATTCCCTAAGCAGCCTTTTGTTCATAATTATCTTCATCAATTAGATATCTAAATATCATCATATATCCGTCAATTAAATAGTGCTCTTTTTACATTAGAGGTGTTTTCCAGCGATCTAATGGGTGTGGTCTAAAATAATTTTTCCCGCTTCACTCACAGCCATCCCAATATGAATTCCGACAGCTCTGGTTGGTCACCCCCCCCCCAAAAGAGTCAGGGTTCAGCCTAGTTGTCCCCCCCCCCCCCAAAAAAAACCCCATAGCATAGGAAATTGATTCCTTGGTTATGTTTTTTTTTCTTTCAATCTGCTCGAAGCAAAGATAAGGAGAAAGAGGCAAATCATCTTCAGATGAACTCCAACTTCATGAAGTCCGCCCTGTCGGCTGGGGCCTAGAATACACTGACTGCCTCCCCTGCAGAGGGGTAAGACCCTCCCCCAAACAGCCGCCACCAAAGTCGCAAGATTCTATTTTATCAAAAATAGCCGTTCACCAAAGTCACAAGACTCTAATTAAAAAAAATAAAACAACCTTTGACCAAAGTCGCAAGACTCTGATTTAAAAAAAATAACCGTTTACCAAAGTTGCAAGACTAATTAAAAAAAAAAACAATCTTTCACCAAATTCGCAAGACACTATTATAAAAAAAAAAGTAACCTTTGACCAAAGTCACAAGACTCAAATTAAAAAAAGAAATAAACGTTTACCAAAGTCTCAAGACTCTAATTAAAAACAAATTACCATTTACCAATGTCGCAAGACACTATTTTAGGGATTTTAAACTGATTTTGGCATTAAACAAATCAATCAATCAATTAATCAACTTCATGAAGAGACCATAGAATTATTTTGGCATGAAACTCATTTTTCTAACCACTGAGATATACTTGCAAGTGATAAGGTTGTTTTATAGGTGAGAGTCTTAAGATGAATCTGCATTGAGAAATACCCACTGATGGTGAAGTGTCAATCATGCTGGTTTTGCCTGGATTATAATTCAGAAACATCAATTTTGTAATATGTGTTCTGTCTTCCAAACCAGTAAAAGTGAGTTCTGTTGTTGGCCTTGGGCCAGACTTAGTTGAGTGAATGTAAATAAATTATAATTAAAAAAAGTCAGTAAAACATACATATATATGTAGAATAAAGCTGGTTGAACATTTCCGGGAGAGTTGGATGGGAAACAAAACATTTTGTCCATATCGGAGAAAAAGGCTCTCCCACGTGGTTGGATGGAAAGACAACAAAATTCATTATTTTCGATCAAAAATATGGGTTCGTTTTATTCCCAGCTTTAACTCCGGACTGGTTTGTGGATCACTTGGGGTATTGAATTCTGTTTCGGTTAAAATTCTAACGACTCTCTGTTCCTAGTTGCTTTGTTGTGGGTGTCTAACTAGTGTGATGATAGTAGTTCCAATCAGATTTCTTCCTCCTTCTCCTCCCTCACCCTGACGGGCTGAGGAGCCAAGCCCCCTAGCTTGTTTGACCCGTCATACTGGAGTCGGACCCTAACTGATTCTAAACTGCCCACGATTTGAAATCACGGCCACCCTTAAACCACTCTGGTTGGTCAAACGTATTTTCTTTATTCTGACTTGGTCGGCCGTTTTACCTATTTTCTAGCTCTGGGAACATGATATGGCGTTTTGGTCACGTACCAACACACAACTAGCGTGTATTTCATTACATATACAAACACATTTTTAAATATAAAGAATACAAATATATTTATGTTATAAATTTCTAATAATTTAGAACTGCAATTTGTTTTTAATTTAGTTTCCAGAAGGTTTCCATGGTTACACAAAACTAACCTGTGCACGGAATGATGTCAGTATGGTGTATCGGCATTTGGCTAAACCTTTACCACCTGCAAAATTTATGTCGAGAGCTGAGGTAGGTGAAATCTTTCTCAGGAGAAATATACACTACACAAATGAGAACTTCAGATGCTTTTCTATTGTTATCATGAATTTAAAATATTCCTTTTCTATAACTTTCATATTAATATAAAGCTTTTTTTTAACAATGAAAAATTCAAACATTTTAAAGAAACTAGTGTTGCCAATTTCTTTTTTTCTTGACACTTTTATAGAATAGTGTGGGAACCTTTTATTACAAGCTTGAAGTAAGGCTTTTATGAAACCTCATGAGGAATTTGTAGTAGAAAAGTCTCTTTCAAATGGGAGGACCGCAGGGCACAAAGTCTCTTTAAAATGGGAGGACCGCAGGGCACAAAGTCTCTTTCACAGGACACCTATTTGGAGGGAACCTCTTCTGTACGACACCAGCTAATGCACTGTTTTCCTTCTAATCACTCTACACCAACAACATTGATCAGACCGCAGCCAAAAGTGAATTATTCTCACTCCTCATGATCGGCCACTTATATCCTACTAAGGAATGATTCAAGTGCCCATATGCGAATTGTTTGGTGCAGCAAAACATGAGTGGGGAGCCCAGATGTTCTAACAACACTGCCACACAAAGTCTCTTTCTGTGGCTGGGCAGAGGTCTCCAGTTTGATCTTGTGGTCTGCACCATCGTCACAGAACGCTTTCATAAAATCGTGGATTTGAAGGTTGGCCATTTTGTCTCTTTGACTGCAGTGAAGTTGTGTGCGCCGCAAATGCGTACATGCATAGGCTAGTATGTGAATATGTATGTGTGTGTGTTAATGAGAATGTGTGTGTGTGTTCTTAGCTCTCAGGGAACGGAACCCCCTATTTAATAAGTAATTCAATGATTCAAGATTCGGAAATTCAACTTTCGTACAGTTTTTCAGGAACACAACCGATACGAAAGTAGAGGAATGCCTGTACATCAAAATGCAGCTTATGTCATTTTGTTGAGAAAAAAGTCAGTCATAAAACAATACCATAGACGTCATTTTTGGATTGGGAGGCACATTTCCATTTTCTCCTAAAAGATTTGGCAGCGTGACGCAGTGCTCCTATTTGATTTTACTCACTCTAACAGGCTTGCAAAGTGCACAACTGGAATGTTTCCACATAAAAACTTGTTCAGCATTCAAAGGCACCGAAGGCTATAGTTTAGTTAGTGCAAAGGGACCCCGATCGTATGCCTTGTCCAAAAAATGGATTATAGCCTTTCTAGCTGGCTGGACAATGTCTTTTCCGCTTTAAAAAATATATGCACAAAACTACCTAGTTGCGTGCCTGATAAAAAAAAAGTCCTTAATATTATATAAAATACCAAATCCAGTGTTGAACTGCTCACAGCTACACTAAAACAGTGAGTTGTATTATGCTTGGAAAATTATTGGGGGGGAACGTGCACCCTGCCCCCCCAACATATACGGCCCTGTAAAAGGGATGCCCAATAGAAGGTCCTCAAGAAACAGAACAAGAACATGAACGGGAATTCATCCCAACTTAAAGAAGTAAATACCACACTAACAAAATGGGACACAAGTTATTTAATTATCTAAGCCAATTATCTTAGAAAAATTATTGTTTGTCAATCATGCAATAATCAATAAGATTAGATTGTTGACTCTGATAATTAGATAATTATCTGATCATTAACAAATGTGATAATTTCAATTTCAGCAACCACCCACCAAGCATTGCTTCTCTCATCATGACAATAGGCGAATCTTTTTGCGTGATGCTCAAATCCTATCTCAGGTAAGAACATGCAACATCAGTTTTTGAAAAGAAAATATCATTGAACTAGCATTCCATGGGAAAGTATGAATCACTGCCACCCATATATGCTGTGTTGGGGGTGATCAATTATAAAGTTGGAAAAAGGGGTGATCAATGAATAAGTAACTTCTCTTGCCTTTTGTTGGAGTGTGATCACTAAAAAATGTTTGAATTTTCAAAAAACAAGTGGGCACAAACTAGTGACCAATTTAGCATAAACATACATTGCATATTGAACCCCCCTCTAAAACCTATTATGGGGGGGGGGGGGATTTTAAAAAAAAGAAAAGTTTTCCCTACTCATTGAGGGGAGTGTGTGTGCATATGTAATATTATGACGGGTACAGGTGGCTTAATTAGGTTCATTTAATTTTTCTAGTAAGGAAAGGAAATTAGTAATTAACTTTTTTCGTCGATAGTTCATTTCTCACGGTCAATAGTAAGATGATACGTTTTGTTTCCCAGACTCAAGGGCATTTTTGTGATTAAGTAGTCTGTGTCTTCATCAGAATTTAGGTCCTCACACAAAAACTCATTAAAAAGATAAAGATTTTGTACAAAGTATTTTGCGAAAGGACCCCATGTCAAGTTGGAGATGCGAGTTATAATCTGTGAGTGACAAGTTGAAAACACCATAGGATTTTGATGTATTAGGGCTGATCAAAGCCAGATGGTATTAAAAAGATAAGTAAAATTAACGGAAGTAGGAAGCGAGAAATAAATAAATAAAGAAAGAATGAAGAGATGTGGGAATTGGAGACGAAGAGGAACATGACACATATAAATAGAACTATCATCTTGAAACATGGAGAGAGTTACTTGCTGCAATAGTATCAGGAAGACGGCCATCCGGGCCGCATCATATACACGTGCCGGGTTCATTAGGCATAGCTAAATAGACAGATAACCTCTTAGCCTCTCTCTTTCTCACTCTCTGTACACACTGTGAGACTTACTTTCCTTTTCTCACTGAAAACGTTGTGTGTTGATGTTTGGCTCTTGAAGCAAGAACAAAAACTGCTATGATGACCTGACTACAGAATAAAAGCAACTAACTTGGACTTTATAAATGGTCTTCGTCTCATCCTTTTCTTGAACACTTTCATTTTTTTTATGCATCCCTGCATCTATATGAACTGTTAGGGCTGGGTAAAGTCCGAATATATAGATAGATTCATAGATACATATAAATGTCAGAACACATGAATAACCTAAACCCAGCAATAAACCAGTGCTGTGGGTAGTGGTGATTAATATACAAGTACAATGAAATACTTGGCATTAGTATGGTATACATTTTTATATAAAATAGTTTATACAAAAATATGTATTTACATTTATTTCACATAGAGATAAACAGAGATAAACAGCTAATTTTCTATTTTCTTATTTGAATATTTGGATTTTAAAAAGATGAATATTATGGGAGTTACAAAATATTAAACTATTTGCACTGAATCAAGTTGTACACATATTTAATCCAAGTTCATTGCTCTAAGTTCTTTATTGAATTAATCTATTATAAACTTATTATAATTAAACTGTTTTTAAATTATTACTAGTTTATAATAACCATACCTGTCAAGTTTGAATGTTGAAAATGAGTGAGAATCATGTGACCCCCCCCCCCAAAAAAAAAAAAAAAAAAAATAAATAAATAAAAATGAAATGGTGGCACCCGCCCCTTGAAAATTTTGAAAATTATATATCCAATATTAGCAAAAATTGCGTTTCAGGGCATATCAACTACTGAAATTAAATGTTGTCTAGAAGTCTATTTAAAACATGTTTCAAAAGGTTTATATGTGATCTTTCAAAATAATGGGAGTTCTAAACAAAAAAGATTTTTTTTATCAGAAATCTAAACCAATCTAAATAAATCT
>VCCN01000432.1:7768971-7782488 GCA_006491835.1 Architeuthis dux | reverse complement strand
TATATATATATAATCCGTATACATCAAATTGCCACACTTAATAATTCAGTAGACCTTGTTTTATCGGAGAATGCTCAATACCTACCTGGGGTAGAGCAGTAGAAATATCATTTATATACACACACGTATACATATATACATGTCTAGTTAAATACGATGGACAAGGAACATCTTGTTAATTTTTTATTAAATTTTTCTTGTTTCCATACAAGAGAACATATGTTTGGATCCATGGAGTGTAGTAATTGTCCAAAAGTGTTGTACCAAGCACTTTCGGCTAAACAATTAGCCATTTTCGAGGTCTATATATACACGATAATAAAACAAAATATAGAAATAGGAAGTGTCTATGGGTCAATCCCCCTTTCTGTAAATTAGTAAATTGTAATATTGGAAAATTATTTTAAAAGTTAATTGATAAAGATTTCCCAAAAGGTAATCCATTAAATAAACTTTTTAACAGAAATACTGTTAAAATTATCTACAGTTGTACAGGCAATATGGTCAAATTAATCAATAAATCACAACTTTGAAATTTTAAAATGAGAGTAACAACACAACATAACAATCAATAGTAAAATGTAACTGTAAAATCCCAACTAAATGTCCATGGACCAACTGTTTCATTCCTCCCACAGACTCTTCTCTATATAATAAAGAAGATGCATTTTTCCTGGAAATGACTGGACTTTGTCATATTTCTCTCTGGCCACGTGGAAGAACTTTGTTCTGCATGGACCACCTGTTTCTTTTCCTTCCACATATTCTTTGTTTAAGTCCCAGTCGATCATCCCACCTGGAACGAGACGTTCATCATCGAAAAGAAATGCAGTTATGCATTTCTTGGAGATCCGCAACCCACGTGTCGTTTGCATATCAACATGTGCAACTGGTTATACTACAGTATCACAGCAGACACAAACAAATCCCATTCACGGTTAATGTATACATGCACTTAGGAGTATGTGTATATATATATATGTCTGTGTGATGCTAGGAAAAGACAATGTGGAGACTCAGAATAATTTGCAAGAAACTTACTTAATACCTTAACATGTTTCGACTTATTAAGTCGTTTTCAAAAGGAAGTTGGAGAAGTGATGTGTCTGCATGGACCGAGGTTTCTATCTGAATGAAGGTTTTTAGTAGTGAGTGGGTGTGTTTTGTATTGAGAGAGTGTGTGTGTGTGAGTGTATATATTTATGTATGGATGTCTTCATGTATATGTACTCTTGCATGTGTACATGTGGGTATATACATGCATCTATATGCATGCATGTGTCCATATGCATGTATGCTTATGCATGTCAAATGTTATACATGTATGGCGGCTTATGTGTATGCGTGGCCATCTACGTGCACATGTATACAAATCGTCAATCACATCAAAAGCAACAACCTAGCTTGTAGTCAACAGCGTGAGTTTACCAAAGGCAGAAGCACCAACACAAACCTCCTGGAAGCTCTAAACATCTAGAGTGAAGCCATGAAGCATAACATCCCTGTTGACATTCTGTTCTTAGATTATGCTAAAGCATTCGACTCTGTGCCACACAGAAGACTGATAAAGCAGGTAGAGAGTTTCGGTATCCATGGGAAAGCTTTATAGTGGATTAACTCATTTCTAATGAACAGAAGACAACAAGTCCGCGCTAATGGCGCACTATCAGAATTCAAACCTGTTGTTAACAGAGTCCCGCAGGGTTCCATCCTCGGTCCAGTCCTATTTACCATCTACGTGAATGATATTCCCTCTGAACCTGAAACCCTCATTTTGATGTATGCTGATGACACGAAGATATACTCAGGTATAACTCTGGAAAGCTCTACGGCCACATTAATGTCGGACCTGGGAAAGCTAGAAACCTGGGCCAACTTAATACAGATGAAATTCTACCCAGCAAAATGCAAGGTCAAGCATATTGGGAAAAATAATCCCAAGAAAGAATACCACATGAAAACAACTCATGGCAAGTACCACACACTTGAGGAGACAGAAGTGGAGAAAGACATTGGAGTGCATGTGGATAACAAACTAAAACTCTCTCAGCACACACAATCGATAGTGAACAAGGCCAACAAAGTTCTGGGGTGCCTATGGCACACATTCAAGTTCATGAGCAAGGAAATATTCACAATGTTGTACAAATCTCTCGTCCGCCCACACCTGGAATACGCATGCTGTTCATGGTCTCCTCATTTGAAATGTGACCAGGACGCAATCGAAAAAGTGCAGAGGAGAGCCACTAAACTAGTGAATGAATTGAAGGACATCCCCATCGCTAGTAGACTGCAACAGCTCGGTATACCAACTCTTGCAGAGCTGATGTGATAGAAACCTACTGCATCCTGACCAACCAACACTCTCTGTTGTTGCCCTATCTGCCCAAACACACACACAAACTTCAAACACAACTTGAAACTGGTGCAAGAAAACAGTTCTTCACTGCAAGAGTAACAGCAAACTGGAACAGTCTGCGTGAAGCCATGGTCACTGCAGAGAATATGAACACTTTCAAGACAAGTGTAACGAAATAGACCCAGATCAGGTTACCGGTGGCCAGTTGGGATAGGAACTTGGTCAGATTTGAAATCTGTGTCAAGCTGCCTACGTTACCAACTGGGGTATCATGTTATCAAAGAACCGTTGGGAATTTGAAAAATGGGAGGAGTTATGACCATTAGATATATAAAGGCTAGATCGAAACAGTAAAGTTAGTTAGGGTCGGGAGGCAGTTGGGCATCCCTGCCTGACGGCCCGGCAGTAGCAGTAGCGGCCCTGAAAAGTGACCCACTCTTTTAAACAATGACATGCAACAGAATTTCCGTACCTCGACGAAATCCACAGACCAGCCCAGAAATTGACCAGCGTGGTACGGAAATAAAACTTCTTAAAATTTTAAGATCCGTGGATTTTGTCGTCTTTTCTCTCCACACACATGGGAGTGTTTTCTTTGTCCGCACTGCTGCTTGGTCCAAATAAACGAAGCAAATTAGTGCTGATTACATACGTTTGAATTGGTTCTTACAAGATTGGTCCTATTGTGCGGCTGGTCCTACTAAACATTGGATGTTGGACGTATTAAGCGGATTCGACTAATTATATATGAATGAATGACTTGGCTTCACAAACAAAGATTTTTGGGAGGGTTTTTCACAATTATGGGATCCTTAGACATGTATGCGAAATAACCCTCCAGTCTGAGCTATGAAGTTTTAAGGTGAAGTCCGACATATACACATACATATTGGGGAGACCGGGCTAGTTGGGAACAGGGGCAGGTTGAATCACTTGCTTTAATTTTTGTTTCCACCACTTGATGGCACCACTGTTAGCCTCATTTTGAGCAGAAAAATTTTGCCCATTTTTCTACTAAGTTTTAGTTAGATGTGTTGTGAGCACGGACAATTTTGCATGAAAAACGTTTTTTTTCACTTTGACAAACGAGTGCCTAGTTCACGCTGTATTGTGGTGTTGATGATAGTGTAGTATATGTTTATGAGAAGTGGCAATAAACAGTATATATACTACATTTCAAGCAACTTCTGACAGAACTTTTTCTTGGAATAGAATGTAAAGAAAACCATGTGTTTGGGGCTGGTTGGTACATTGTAAGTTGGGCACTTAATACACTGTAATTGTATGCAATTGGGGCAGAGGAAAGACAAAAAAAGCCTGCAAAATAACAAAAACTTCAAACAAATCCTTGGTGTTGTCATTCTCCCCCCCCCATCTTCCAACCTTATTATAATGCATCATTGAGGTCCACTCACATATGATTCCACTTGTCCTTCCAAGGTGGTCATTATATTCCTAAAATATTACTTTTTGCTCAAATACATTCTTCTGCCTGGTTTAAAATTTTATATTTCCAAATTATAACAATATATTAATCACATCTGTATGTAAAGAAATACACCCAGATCGTGTTACCAGTAGCCGTTGGAACTGGCCAGAATTGAAATCTGTGTTAAATTGCGTACGTGACAAACTGGACAGATCGGGTTACCGGAAACCGTTGAAATTTTGTCGTCTTTTTCTCTCCATACACGTGGGAGAGTTTTTCCTCCGAAATGAATTTGCCTCCACAGAGAGATCAGCTCCCGTCAGCAGACCTGGACAGTCATCATCATTGCAGCCCGCAAGAAATGATCGTCTCTCTCTTTCTCTGAATCATCTCTCTTTTCTCCCTCAACATCTTTCTCTCACGGCGACCAGAAGAAGAAGTACAGATGGCCGTTATGCTACATGTACCTACTATCAAGAAAACTAACTTGCCCAATCAGATTGTACCAACTATGGTGGGGTAGGTTTGTACACTATTTTCCGAATGTTTAAATGATATAATAAACTTGACAAATGTTTCAGATTTAAAAGACCCAACCAAAGGATCTAAATTAACAAGAAATAAATAATAATTAATCTAATTAAATTAACTAATTTTCTTTGAATCAATTTTCGGAGGCCTACATGAAACTTAGAAAGATTTCTTAAACTTTATTGACAAAACAGTTTAATTTTTCTGATGAGGAGAGAAGATAGACACATCCTTTGAAGAAGTAATTTGTTTAATTTTACATGTCAATAACAACAACAACATCTAAAAACCTGCTTTACAAATAAGCTTAATTAATCTACGCTTCCTTATTCGGAATGACAAAAGAATTTTTTTTCGTCAGAAAATCGACACCTGATGAAAAAAAATAACCGAGAGCCTAAAAGTAAACAAAAGAAATGACTTCGAATCACTGCGATATCCTACTTAATAATTAGTGTGTGTGTGTGGGGGGGGGAAAAAAAAAAAAAAAAAAAAAAAAAAAAAAAAAAGCTTTTTTCTTTCTAGCAGAGCCAAGAAAAAAGGGGGGGGATTCTATTTACAATGTATTTATAATGCTAAAGTGGAACCTTACTTTCTGTCTATATACATATCTTCTTATTGTATATGTTTATATATAATTCTTTAAGGGATCTAAAGTGGAGAGATTCTACCCCCTGTAAGGGGTCATTAATAATGGGAGACTTCTTCCCACTTAAAGGGTCAAAAGTGAACGGGAACCTTTTTACATTCCTGAAAGCTCGGCTCCTTATTTTTTACCTTAAATATTTAACTGGCGTAGACAGGTAATTCAGCTAGTACATACACACAGTGAGCTGAATCCAGGTAATGTAAAAAGTCTTATCGTAAGAAAAGCATATGGGTAACTTTCCAATTGATTAACAAGAAAAAATAATAATTTAAAAGACTGAAAATGGATTTTCACTTGCTACATATTTCAGTTGTATCCAAATGTGTTTATATTTGTATAAAAATTCCAAGGCTGCAATCCTGTAAAATACAAAATTCTCTCACACAATTCCAAACCAAAACTATGCTTACGGATGCTAGCAGCGTCATAAATCAAATAAAATGTGTCCATTTTAAGATGAATTTACAATGTAGGGCTGATTTTCAAAAACTAAATGGCTCCCAGTAGTACGCACACAAAATTTTCATAGGGTTAGGTTGTGTAGTTTTTGAGGTAGGCTGTCACATTCGGAGGAACAGGCTTTTGGTGAATGATAAGATTCATACCGATGTTAAACAAAGGTTATCACAAAAGATTTTGTAGCGAGTAGTTTTTCGAGATTTACGATTGTACTGTAATTCGCGTTCATGAACCAGACCCAAAAATATAATCTCCCATCATGTTCTCGTTATATGTTCATTGATAGCAGCATTCAAAATCTGGTGTATCCAGCTAAAAGTACTCCCCTTGCTCCTGTGAATATGCTCCCATGTTCTCCTTGGATTCATCGAGAGGAGTGTCAAGGATATGTACTTTGAGGAACAGCCTGCAACCCATTTTACTGTAGTTCCTCACCTTCGGCCTCGTGATTGCTCTGGAAGCCCCCAAACGATTGAGACAATGCTGTATCAAGCTGCTTTCGCCTTCCTAATAAGCTGCTTGGGGAATTCCTTGCACTCCAGGATCTTCTTTATCTGTGGTCCATTTTGACCTTTGCCTCAGACAGTATTTCGTGGCAGTATCTACAAAGCCTATTTCAGTATTTCTATCAGGGATCAAAACATCTGGACACCTCATTTCACCAGCAATGCAACAGTGTCAAGACCTTGCAAGACACCATGAGGTATGACGAGTACGACTGGAAAGTCATCGGAGACTTCAAAATGGTGGCATTCCTGATGGGTCTCCAAGGTTGTTTTACCAAGTTTCCCTCTTATCCTTGTCTTTGGGATCGCAAGGACACCTTGGTGCACTAACAAAGGGGGGGACTGGCCACAGCCACCCAAATTCTATGTGTTGATGAACAAGCCACTCGTTGGCCCCTGAAAAGTGTTCATGCCACCACGGCACATAAAAGTAGGCCTTATAAAACAATGTCACAGCTCTAGATAAGTACCTTCCCTAACCTGTCTGAGGCAAAATAGGTAAATCACAAAAGCAAGGTTGGAAGGGAATAATAGCTATTCTATACTTTTTAGACATAATCAGAAAATAACACTTATTACCCAGGATAAAAAAAGTTGCATTGTTATCGATACATGTGATATATGCATCATAGCTTTTTTTTTTTTTTTTTTTTTTTTTTTTTTTTTTAGTTAGAAAACTAAGAAAAAAAAAGAGTTGGTCTTCATGCATTTCAGTGGAATTAACAAAATTTTTAAAATCATTTACATAACCAGCAGGGTATTTGCTCAATATCTGATGGAAATTTTAAACTCAAAAATGTTGAACAATCCTTTATAAATACAAATCCAGTATGTGTATTAGAGAAAGAAAATTATTTTAGAGTTTAATAATAATGAAAATTTGTTTGAGGAGGGAAAAGACGAGAAAAGTCAAACACAAAGTTATAAAATAAACACTTGCAATTTTATTATACATTTGGACACAACCAGAGAATCACAGGGGGGGAGGGGGTAGGAGGAAATAATGGCATGCGAATTGGCAACTTATCTTGCACAGACATGGTAGGTACAAGACCAGTAGCAAAAAAGAGTTTTGAAAACTAAGAGAATGCGTACAGCAATCTTCAAACGCCACCATATTGCAAAATAGCTTGGTCATCTTTTTTTTTTTTTTTTTCAACATTCTTAAGCACGTACAAAACATACAAATGCCATCAAAATGTACTATTATTATTCAAAAGTTTCAATTTGATAACATTTAATATAGTAAAACGGTAAATATTACATAAACATAAGTGAACAGTGGAATAACTCGGAGGAACAGCATTTCTTTTTCAATTTGCTCTTGTTTTGATGCTGATACACATGAAACCCAGTGTAACATAACACCACAATAACAAGTATCATAGTTACCAGCTGATAAGACACACTTTTTTTTTCTTTAACTGATAAAAAATCTGATAAAAGGTCTAAAATGGGAAAGAAAAATGATACAACTTTGTCTTGTTAGTACAGTAAGCTAAACATAAAATGGCCACTGCATAACCCTATAGTCAGCCAAAAGGTTTACAAGGAAATAATCTTCAAACATTGTGTAGAAGACAGGACCAAATGGGAGATAATCTTCAGAAAATATTTGAGGATAATCTAGTTAATTATAAGGTACGTCTTACCAGCCAGGAAATATGGTATATTCACTTTTTATTGTTGACTATTTTTGGTCTAACTTTGTTTTTTTCTGTAAAAAATCTTGTATACTTGAGAAAATGACACAAAAGACTTTTAGCAATGTATCATTTGAGCATCGGACAAATAAAAAATAAAATAAATCGACCAATCAACATTGCAGACCAGCAAAGCAGGCAAATATTAAAATTACTCAACAGCTTTCAACAATCAATAATGAAGATCAACACTGAACAATACTGTAGCCATTTGTGGACATTAATTTGAATTTCATAATTTATAGAAAGAGCGAATTCCCTTTGGGTTACCAAATAGATTATGCATGACTGTACATTCTATGCAACCAAATGTAGACACAATCCAGTATAAATTTCATTAATCAGTAATTTTCAATCTGTTATGTTGATTAGCTCAGGGTTTTTTTCATCCCCACAGGTTTCTTTTATTGATAACCAAGTAATTAATCCATATATACACAAGACTTTTATAAAAAAAGAAAAGAGTAAATCCAAGGAGAGCACAATGCCCAACAGGATTTTAGAGAGAAAAATGAGTAATTTTTTTTCTTCCCAGCACATTGACATAGATATGGGTCATTTAGCACCAAGTATTTACCTTTTGCAATGCCAAAAATATAACAAACAAAACCGTCGTTTTGTTGTCTTTTAAAGAAGATAAAACTGAGGCATCGTAGAAACTTTAAGGTGTTGATATTTTCTTTTGATTTCTTGGAGTTTGTGCTTAGGAAGGAAGGAAGTTTTGCATAGAGATTTGAGTTTGTGCTTAGGAAGGAAGGAAGTTTTGCATAGAGATTCGAGTTTGTGCTTAGGAAGGAAGGAAGTTTTGCATAGAGATTCAAGTTTGTGCTTAGGAAGGAAGGAATTTTTGCATATAGATTCGAGTTTGTGCTTAGGAAGGAAGGAAGTTTTGCATATAGATTCGAGTTTGTGCTTACGAAGGAAGTTTCGCATACAAATTCGAGTTTGTGCTTACGAAGGGAAGAAGTTTCGCATATAGATTCGAGTTTGTGCTTAGGAAGGAAGTTTTGCATAGAGATTCGAGTTTGTGCTTAGGAAGGAAGTTTCGCATAGAGATTCGAGTTTGTGCTTAGGAAGGAAGTTTCGCATATAGATTCATGTTTGTGCTTACGAAGGGAAGAAGTTTCGCATATAGATTCGAGTTTGTGCTTACGAAGGGAAGAAGTTTCGCATATAGATTGAGTTTGTGCTTAGGAAGGAAGTTTCGCATATAGATTCGAGTTTGTGCTTAGGAAGGAAGTTTCACATATAGATTCGAGTTTGTGCTTAGGAAGTTTTGCATATAGATTGTCTGGAGGAAGCCACATGGCTTACATTAGGTCACCACAACCAAATAAATAAATTTATGTACATACACAGAATTAATATTTTCTCAATCAGAAAAGTTTTCATTAGTAAAATGACTGACCTACATTGAATACATTTTTAATTGTAGACAAAAAAGAGTGAGTGAATGTGTGTGTGTGTGCACTTACCAGTTTCAACAAGCCAATACATATCTATTTACATGAACCACAACGATATATATGTTTGTTGTTTGGATGTGAGGGAATCTGACAGAATGGTAGATATGATTAGACAATGTGGAAAAGAAAGATTGAGAAAAGCGTGTTACGTCTCAAACATCATGATAATAAACATGTTTGAGAAGTAACACGCTTTTCTCAATTGTCTATTCATATCTACTAATATATATATATATAATTACATACTGATATAGGCCAAGTAATTCTCAAGTGCATATTTAATTTTCTCTTGCTTTTATAAATATCAATTAATTATTATGGTGTACAAATATATATACACCTTTTCTGGTCCATACAGACATCCCCCCTCACTCACACACACACACATACAAAAGTTAAACAAAAAATGAAATTAACCTCAAGAAAAAAAGATTGTCTTTTTAAAGTCTGTTTTAACTTCAAGAAAAGAAAATGTTGGGTGAGAAAACTAATATACAAAGACAATGAGAAAAGAGATTGAGAGTCTTGGCTTGGCTTGAGAATTACCTGAATTTGCTGCAGATTTTTAAAAGGAAAATACAAATATAATTCTGAAGGAGAAATTAAAAAAGAGAAACACTGCATATGTTAGTGTATTTAGAAGATTTTGTAAGTGCAGGATTCACTTCAACAGGTATACAGTTGATGGAAAATACTCGTAATATCTTGATACCTGCTGGGACCCAAACACAAGCCATCTGACTAAACCTAGTCTTCATATTAGCAACTATGCTTATATATGTAAGTGGACACACATGCATCATATACATACATATTTTGGTACCTCAATATAAATTCTTCATGAAGAGATGCAACCATTTTAATACATTTTTAAACAATAGCAAGAGAATTTGTTTCAAAATAAATCAGATTGTGTCAGTGTTGCTCTACATCTGTGTGTGCATGTATTGGGGTGAGTACATATACATTTAAGCATATTTGTACTTATATAAACAACTCAGTGTTTGCATACTCGTGTATATAAAGAGTAGTAGAGAAGTGTGTACATATATACCTTGTATAGAGAGTGTATATTTTATTTGGATCAATAGTGTGTTCATGTGTATTTATGTGACAACATGGTATATGCTTACATATTTTTTAAAGTAGGAAAAAATTATTCAAAACAATTCCCTCAATTTAGAAGAGGAAGGAACAGAAAGAGAATATTTCATTTTCCAGAAGGTTGTGGATAGATTCCCCAAAGGTTATTTATGCACAAAAACAAGGACAATTATATTCTTTGTCAAGATTAGAAAAAAAAATATCTACATAACAAAAAACAGAACAATTATAAGAAACATCCAGTCATGAATTTCAACAAGAACCCAGATTCGCTTCTTAGTGCCATATTGGATTTACTCCAGAGGATTATATAAAATTTCTCTCATAAAATGAAATCAAGGAATGTGCACAGATTTTAGATTCAAAGATTTATTCAGGCCAGCGTCTTCCTCTTTTTAGCTCTCAATGTTTTAACAGATTTATTTTCTCCATCAATAAGCCAAGTCAGGATCCAAGTGCCAATAGCTAACAGAACCTAATTAAATGTCACGTGTAAATCAACTGAGCGTGTGCTTATCAAAAGGACAATGTTTGATTTAAAGTCTCCAGAAACTGGATAGTATAACAGTCAAAACATTAGAACAGAACAGAACTCTGGTCAGATCAAATCTGAATGTCATTGATCATTAGAGACATTCTACAATTGTAACCTTGTCTGTAGCAGTAGCTGATTAAGCAGATCTAATTAGGGTTGAATGGGACAGGCTAAGAAATCTCTTCACCACAACAATCAAAAGGAAGAAGAAATGGTCTGCAATTAATCTCCCCAATCCTGCCAACATATACAACTTTTGAATTATCAACAGCAACTGAAGTCCCAAAGCTTCACAGTTTTGTCGTAGGAGCCAGATACGATGATGAGATCATTAAATTGTAAACAGGTCACACCATCCGAATGGTTCCGTAGGGTTATCAGGCGTTTTCCAGTCTCCAGGTTCCAAACCTTAAAAATAAAAATTATATCATTCAGAAAGATAATAGTTATTATGCATTTGCATTTAAACAAAGGAGCATCACAAAACTAGATAAAGAATTGAAAGGTGTGGGGTTTTGTCTTCAAAGATGGTGGCTTTAAGTTAAGAGGTAAAAAACACTGAAGGCTTCCAGTTATAGACTGTGTTAGAGTACTTTATCTTTGTGATAATTATTACCTCATAAAATACAAATGGACAGATGTGGCCATAAACATCAAGGACTCATCAAAAATTCAATTCAGATAAGCTGTTTACAAGGACACAGAAAAGAATTGATTTCCAGCCAGAAAAGAATTGGGGATATCTTTATGCATCAAGTCATGAGTCTTTAAAATCTGTAAAATTAAAGTTTTACAAAAAAAAAAAAAAAAAAAAAAAAAAAAAAAAAAAAAAAAAAAATCAGAAGCTAAAAAGTAATAAATGCCTTTATAATTGTAATCACCAATACAAATAAGATACCATAAAATCTGAATTTTTCAGCTCAAAATTTTCAGGGGAAAAAAAACTGCAGATTATATATGGTGAAATACGGTATAGCCATGAATTTTTTCAAGGGGAATAACTAGTAATTAAAAGCATTTAGCAAAAAGTGTTTGGAAAGACAGATTCTGATGTGTCTTTGTAGCTGTTGTTGTAATTGTCTGACACTAGTGAAAATTATTGAAAAGGTTACTGTATGAATACAAGGTAGAAATGACCAACACTCATCTGAGAGGGGAAAGATTACTCTGCAGTTACTTCAAGATTTGGCAAGAGAGACGTCTGGAGGTAGAGTGGGATGTAAAACGAGCCACCCGAGAGAGCAGAAGGGGGGGGGGACGAGTCACCCGAGAGAGCAGAGGGAGCTGAATGACCAATAAAAAACCCAGAATATTAAAGTGAAATGAGTTCAATACTTTGATTGTCTTGTCATCAGCAGCACTCACTACTCTCCAAGAATCAGCTTGTAGGCATCTGGAAATAAATTAGTTATCTTATTACAAAACATGTCAAGCAATATTTTCACGACAAATCTAAGAGAATTGTTTAATTAAGAGGCTCAAATGTTTGCTTGCCTTTTGTGAACTCTTCTCTCTTCAATTGACAGATCATTTGGGAAAGTTAGACATTTTTTTTTTTAACTAGATTTTACAAACTATATCATCTTTTGAAGATCAATGAATTATTAATAAATTTTGACTAGTATTTCTTTGAATTTCTGTTGCTTTTTATCACAACTCTCAGACTGTCACTCTGTTGCTATTATCAATGCAATCAGAAAATAAAGCTCCAGTGAGGTTTGAACTTGCATCCCTTTTCCTCAGGAAGCCAGATCACTGTCCATTTCATGAACAACAACTACCTTTTATTACAAAGAACTCAAAAAGGAAAAAGAAAAAGGAAAAGAAAAAAAGGAAAAGAAAAAAAGGAAAAGAAAAAAGGCAAAGAAAATAAAATAAAAATAAAGGAAAATGTAGTAAAAAAAAAAAGTCTAAGAAAAAGGCTGAAAAAAAAAGAAAAAAGGAGAAAAGAAAAAAAGGAAAAAAGAAAAGAAAAAAAACGAAAAACAGGAAAAAAGAAAAGAAAAAAGGAAAAGAAAAAGGAAAAAAGGAAAAGAAAAAGGAAAAAAGAAAAAAATACGATCACCATCAAAATCATTTAAACCTGTATTATAAATCCAAAAAATAAAAATTAATGAGAAAATTCTAAATGACAACTGTTTGCAAGAAGTATG
The DNA here is from genome assembly GCA_006491835.1 of Architeuthis dux. NCBI lineage: Eukaryota > Metazoa > Mollusca > Cephalopoda > Oegopsida > Architeuthidae > Architeuthis > Architeuthis dux. Next base: position 7,769,594 of record VCCN01000432.1, on the reverse strand, counting down.
AGAGTTCTACATCTAATATAAATATCTGAGATATACACACGTCTAATATAAATATCTGAGATATGCATCCTGCATCCACACACACACACACACACACCACACACACACACACACAAATTAAGAGAAATCATGTTGAGTACCTGACAACTCCTGTGTGTCCTTCAGCAGCTTTCCAATCAATGGTGTTAATACATTCTCCTGTGTGAATGTCCCAGAATTTAAGGTTGCAGTCTAATGAGCCACTTACAATACGAGTTGAATCAAATTGTAGACACGTCACTGCGTTCTGGTGGCCTGTCAATGTCATCACACAGGTACCATCAAAGTTCCATACCTGGAAAATGGTCAAACATTTAACAAATTCAGTGTCAACAGAAAATAGATTACTTATATTTATTCTTGCATATACTTAAAAGAATTCCCTAAATTTGCTTGTTATAAACAAATGATTTATTGGAAGAAGCTAATTTCTTATAGAGGAAAAAAAACAATTTTGTTATTGGTAAGTCATCGATTGTTAACTGGGTCAGGAGTTTTTTTAGTTTTGCTAATCACTAAATCAAGATTATATCGTGTATAAGCAAATTTAAGATCTAATAAGATTAGAAACATTCAAATTTAAG
>VCCN01000432.1:7746271-7768767 GCA_006491835.1 Architeuthis dux | reverse complement strand
AAAAAAAAAAAAAAAAAAAAAAAAAAAAGAAATCTTTTCAATTATCTACCAGACTAGAATAAAATCATAACCCAAACACAAATGGAATAACAAAATACACAAAGAAACTTAAAGGTTAAATATTAGTAAAATAAAATGCAGAAAGCAAAATAAGAACCACTTACTTTGATGGTTTTATCACAGGAGCCAGAGACAATCTTGGTATCACTGAAACGGACACACAAGACTGCAGCCAAATGGCCTCTGAAAGGAACAAATACAATCATTACTTGATATACTACAGATAATTCTGTGGTTAAAAGGCAGAGAGAGTAGGAAGGCTACAGATCAATCTTTAGCTTTTTTCAGTTAAGATTTCTTAATTTTGAGTAAATCAAATTTTAAAAACAGTGTAGGAAGTTAGCTACTCTAGTGATAAGTTATCTGACAATTTTGTTGTAATAGAATGGAGATAACTCTGGTTTTGTCCACCTCGAGTTATGGCCCTTTGAGGAACGAAGAACATGTAAACAAAAGAAAAGATATAGGACAATCTTGTTACCCGGAGATTTGAATTTGACGCGGAGGAAGGGAAACGAGGAAGACAGAAGCAGTAGGATCCGGCGGTGGAGGAGGACAGAGACGAAAGCCTGCTACTCCACAGCTCAGCGAACGAAGTTGTTGATAAAAAACGTTTACTGTTTTTTGACTTGCCTATTTTGTAGACTGACTTCCAGTAAAGTCAGTCAGTCCTATGGACATAATCAAGTTCTCTCCGAGGAAATATAGGCTCTTGTCTTTCTCTTTTGCTGTGGAAAAGGACTGTTGTCCAAATCAACCTTTTCAAACATACTTTTGATTTTCCTCAACCGGACTTTTTTCTCTCCCCAGAATTTGCTTGTTTTGAGATATAAACTATAACTTATTGCTCCACCAAAAAACCCCAGAAGTTGCGTTGTTTTTGCTTTAATTGTTTTTCTGTGCGGTGTTATCCCATCTGCAGTTTGCATTATTTTTCCCACAGTTAATTCCTCATTCCCGTCTTGGGTGTTTTTGTTTGACCTTACCACTTGATCTACCACGACAGGTGTATGTGTGTGTGTGTGTGTGTGTGTGTTTGTGAAAGCATACGTGCCATGACAGTTGTACTGTGCCTCAAATGTCACAGGTGTTGTAAAATAAGAAGTCTGAAAAGGTAATTTGTGCAACAACATCATAAATTGCTATACACTGATAAAACTTGGAACTATCCTGTATACCTCAAAGGAATCTGTTATTCAAAGCTTAAAAAACAGAATGTTGAATAGTGAATGAGCTAAGGAGATTTGATAAATGATTGATTGTTTTGTTTAGCGGCACATCGACCCTTGGTGGGTCATTTAGTGCTGAATTCAGTGTGTGTGTGTGTGGGGGGGGGATCCCATGTCCCTGTCACTGAAACACTGGTCCACGAGGATCGGGATAAAGGGGGCGGGGGGTTCCCAAAAGCTTCTCAGGATGAATCCTGAGCATGCTAATGGTGATCGCCTCCTGACCAGCTGGCCAAGATATCCTGTGCAACTTCTCCCAGGATGATACACGAGCATGCCACAAGGACCCATGAAGGGCCGTGGTTCTCTGAACTTCGAGGCCATGGCGGTTTCGAAGAACAGATACTACACTTTGATCTTAGCCAAAAGGCCGGAGATTTGATAAAGGAATAATTGGTGTTAGAAATCATTTGCAAGTAAAGCATATCTTTTTTTATTTTATTTTTTTTATTTGTAACTAAGTGTGTAAAAAGTTTTTCATCAGATTGCTTAATTTGATAGATGTGACAAGATAGTACCCCTCCACTCTTTATTTTACAAATATTATTATACTGTATAAAGTAAGATTTTACAAGTATTAATTTTTTTCTAATAAGTATAAAAGTATTCTTCTAGGTAGAAAAATAAATAAATTTTTCTTTTGATAAAAGGAGAACATTCTTTTGTCAGAGAAAAGAAAGGAAAGAAAAATATTTGTTTTTCTTTGGCCAGGTAAGTTAAGAGGTGGACATTTGCACAGTCCAGAGGTGATTCATATGGCCAAATATGGGAATGGAGTTGGAGCCCTTTTTGCCAGGGTTTTTACCTGCATATTGATTTGTCAGGTAGATGAGTATTATCTCATTTTATATATCCAAATAGGAGAAGTTAACCCCTCACGTTCTTTTACCCTAATAAGGGACAGTTTTCTAAAAGGGAGTCTGTGAAAAGCCAGTGAAGTGACCAGACAAACATAATCCCGCTGGGTATTTGGACCCCCCTCCTCCACCTCCTCGGGGGGGGGGATTGTGAAATGGTTGAAAGAAAGAGAAAGAGTAGATTCATAAGGAAAGAACATAGTCACATCCTCTTCGGATAAGCAAATGAACTTGATTGAACATGAATTAATAAAATCAATGTCTTTTGAACAGGGTGGCTTGAGTGACACTTTATTGTACATAATTGCACGCCATGTGAAATTACAATTTGCCGGAAACATTACACGAGTGGCGATAGGCATGGAATGCAATCAACCACTAAAAAGGATCACAGCCAGATAAGGTCACTACAGGTGAAATGCAAGTGTAAAGAATGCAAGACACACACCCGGATTCTTTCATACATTAGAGAGAGATATAAGAGCCTTAATCCAAGTAAAAAATGATTTGAATAGGTATAGATACAAAAAAAAGTTTTGAAGTGTGTGGGAGTGGGGAATCATAAATATTCACATTCACACATAAGGGATCAGATAGAATACAGGATATATCACATACATACTGCTATATACCCCCACACACATAGCATACAAGCCTATAGATACCCAGACACATGTCCTCACCCAATCTAAACACCACCACCACCCACTTAAAAGTCCAGAAAAGATAGCCACTATCTAAACACCCCACTACCTACCCCCACCGACTTCCAAACTCATACACTGACCTTTTCTAAAAAAGTAACTCCCTATTTCATTCACACAGCATGGATGAATGCAACACGACACCGCTATGTACAAATCTCTTCTGCTGAAGTCGTTCACAGCAACGAAATGCATAAAGATTTATCTTCATGATAATAAACATGTTTGAAATGTAACATGCTTTTCTCAATCTTTCTTTTCCACATTGTCTAATCATATCTACCACTCTGTCGGATTCCCTTACATCCACACAACAAACAATACATTTAACGCAGGAATTTCTAAATGCCACTTTGAAATCATCTGTATTGATATGCAATTCTAAATTTTTTAAATGTTCTTTACTTACCTGAGTTTCATTTTGCATTCTCCAGTTCGGATGTCCCAAACTTCAAGTGTTTTATCATAAGATCCACTTATAACCTTTTCATCATCAGCCTTTATTTGAAATTAGAAAAAACAATTACAAACTAAATATATAGAAAGATTATACTGGAATATGACTATTTTACAACAATGAATATATATGAATGTCTGGCATATAATCAAATATACAAAAAAAAAAAATTAAGCACCACACATATTTAATTTAATCCAACCCTATTAATATTCTTACATCTGGCCAAGAAATCACCCCCCCCCCCCCCTCCCCCAATGATTTAACGATATCTACGTTTTATAGATGGGAGCATCTATAAAACGTTAAATCATTTTTCTAAAAATTTACCTGAAGCTTATTGATAGAATTCATTGATAGCTAGCCTTTTTTCTTCAAATTTGGAAAATTTACATAAAAATAAAAACAAGATATTTTGATCCCCACACAATCAATAGTAAAATGACACAGACAAATTTTAAGAGGCTCTGTTGTCCAAGTCAAATGGCAAAAGATTTGTATTTGTCTTTTCTAACAGAATTCCCCTGTTAAATCTGCAAACAAACAAGTCAACAACTACTTAAATGTTCATCTTCTATATTATAAAGTATGTATGTTTGTACTCTTATAAGTCAAGAACTATGTATCACAGGAAAAACAAAGGCATATTCAAAATCAGCCGGTCTCAATTTACCTACAGCATACATTTTAGGTCGAATTTTGCAAAAAAAAGAATTGTCAGTTTCTATAGGGTTTGTGCTCATGTAAGATAGATAAAGTTTAAATGTGCATATACAAAATTGTGCAATGTATATAAAATGCAATTGTTAGGTCAGGAATTATGATAAGGGCTATATTGACAAATGGTAAACAAAATGAATCGTTTTATTTGCCTGAAATTGAAAAGTAAGGAATATTATTAAAATAGGGGTTTTGTTTTGTTAAAATAACAAAAAAAAAAAAAAAAAAAAAAAAAAAAAAAAAAAAAAAAAAAAAACGAAAAAAAAAAAAAGATTTACAGACTGTATCCTGATTATGGAATGTTTGTACAAGAATTTAGAATAACAAAAAAGAATTTACTGACGCAAACAAAAAAAAAATGATGTCATGTTTTAACATAAAAAAAAAAGATCACATGTTAAAAATAGGCATGCTGATAAATAGGAGTAAAAACCCGGGGAGAGTAGAAGAGGGAGAGAGTCCAAGGCTAGGACTAGTGTTCACAGCCCTGGGGGCACGGTCAGTCGAACTCAGTGTTTCTAGAGCTGCACAGCTTTTTGACGTGAAGTGTAAAAATATCAGATAGACGTCACTTAGAAAGTTTAAAACAGAAACACAGTAGCAGCTTTACTTTGTTTGACAACTCAAAATTCAACAATTTCTGGATGAGAACTGTAACCTACAAAGAGAGTTGACTGTAGATTTTGTAACACATTTCTTACCATGCAGACTCCCAGTGTCTCTACGAGTAAAGTCAAATAGAATGAAGATAATATTTTAAATCGGACTTCGTTTTTCTCAATGAACCAGTTGACTTTCATATCAGTTCCTTTCAGCAAAAGCTATGGCACACAAACGAAGAATGAACATCAAACGATATCCAACCGGTTCCAATTATACACACAAGTCATTTGCGTATATGGGGTATCATCAAACCCCATAACATAATACTCACATGAATAAAAAAATAATTTTATCGCTAAAGAAATCAGTGAAAGCAACAATACACCCCAGGGTTTTAAAACAAGGTAAACACAATCAACAGACCAAGTTTAAGACCGGACGGAGAAAAATTCTTTTATTTTCTTTTAATTTCATGTGCTTTCAATCTATCAGACCTTCAAATTCCAGGAATTTTTCAGTTTTGAGAAAGGAAATATTTAAATGATTGATCAACCCTTGATGGGTCATTTAATGCTGAAATCAGTTTAAAATTTTTTTTAAATAGAGTTTTGTGACTATGGTGAAAGGTTAACTCTCTTATTTTTTAAACTAGAGTTTTGTGAAAAAACAGGTGGGCCCTGTTGCCGGGGGGGGGGGGGGTCTTACCATTCTGCAGGGTATGCAGTCAGTATATTCTTTCTAAGCCCCAGCCGACAGGGCCAAAATATTTAAAGGTGTTATAAGAGGGTGTTCTATTCACAGTGTAGCTATAATACTAAACTGCAACCTTACATTGCATTCGTCATCGGTAACCACGGACGTAAATTTCTCTTTCTCTCAGTTCTTATGCCAGTTTGGCAGTATCTTTTTAAAGAATCTAACCCAAACACAACAATAAAACACGGGCACAATTTAAATCTGGTAGTCCGCTTTGACATGGTAACTACTATCACCAAATGTGAGCTCATGAATTCTCAGTTTTGAGAAAAATTAATTCTCAAGGTTTTAGGAGTACCGCAGGTTTGCCTGAGAGTGCACGCTGGCCTGCATGGGTCTGCCCAGGAGCATGTGTTGGCCTAATAGGTGGGTTATTTGATTTCATGAAATCTCTATAAACCATCAATTGCTTTCCAGTGTTAGATTTGGAGTTTTTTTTTTTTTTACCCCCCGGGCAATGCCAGGTACCCCAGCTAGTCATTAGATTTAATTTAAACCATCCACTGCCAAATATCTATACATTCTTTGCCTTTTTTATGATATTTGCACTAATGATATTTGCACTAATGATATGTACAATTGTGAAAAACAGAGCTTGTGAAATTTGATTTATTTTATTCAAGTCTTGCGAATTATGAAATTACATTGTGATTAACCCTAACCGCCTCTTTGTTGACCAAGTAAGAGTACAGGAGGACCTAGATAAATTAATTTAAATAAGATAAATTAAGGTGAACAGGGTACTAGGACCGATTAAGCATACCTTTTCATATATAGACAAGGACTCGTACCTTATACTATATAAGACTTATGTCCATCCACACCTAGAGTACTGTGCACAGGCCTGGTCACCGTACTTGGAGAGAGATAAAAATCTTTTAGAAAAAGTCCAGAGACGTGCAACTAAGTTAGTACCGGAATTAAAAAGTATGAGTTATGAGGATAGGCTAAAAGTGTTAGGATTAACATCATTAGAAAATAGGAGGGATCGGGATGACTTAATAGAAATGTTCAAGATTATTTTGGGGATGGGGATAAAAATAAAGACACTTAGAAAATTAATGGAAGCAAACTTAATTTTAACATTTCTGTATCCAAGTTAAAAAAACATGAAAGTGGTATTAGAAACCGTTACTGAAACTGTCAATATAGGTTTCTTCAGTTAATAAGTTGGTCTGGCTGGCTGGCTGGCTGGCTATCTATGTATGTATGTATCACATGTGCACTAATGGAGCTAGAAGGCTGAAAATTTCAATATTTACTCCTTATGTGCAGAAAAAAACGTTTTTGTTTTTTAACACCCCCCCCCCGTTTTTAGTGGGGGGGGGGTCAATTTGCAATGCAAGTTTATGCTAAATTGATCCCTTAGTTTGTCTGGTTGCATTCACACGGATATTTTGAAAATTCAGACTTTTTTAGTGATCACTGCCTAACAAAATGCTAAAGTAGTAACTTATTCATTGATCACCCGCAACACGGCATGCTGCCAAAAGACGTTGGTCACGTGATGGTTTCTATTGAGTGACTAAACAGACCTGTAGATTTTTTTAGGTTGAGTTTTTGAAATGAAGGTTTGCAAGCTAAAGTTTGAAGACAACTAAAGACAAATATGCTAGTTAAAAAAAACAAAAAAATATTTCTACTAAATAAGGTTTAAAATTATGAATGGATTTGTTTTGATAATGGCTTTACTTATTTAAAGTATACATGGATTTTTACAGATAAATGGATACTATGTGGGTATTTCAGGTAAAAACATGGCAGGTTCCTCAATATTATACTGTCAGAATAAACAGTATTGTTTTTTGTTTTTTACACTTACCTGTAGACATCGAACAGTGTCCAAGTGGCCTACCATGGTCACCTTACAAGCTATACTTGACCATCTATCCTGAGTTGATAAGTCCCAAACCTAGGAAAGGAGAGCGGGGGAGAAAGAAATAAGTAAAAACAGAAAGCAAATCTAATCTTTAAGCCTTTAATGATAAGGGTTTTTTTTCCTCAACATTATTTAGCCCTCAAACAAATACATTGATGCCCCCCCCCCCCAGCGCAATAATGTTTTCAGGGGACTCAAATTTTGATTCCGCCAAAAGGGTCACATTTTAAGTAACATTGGATGTGACGTAAAGTGTTATGGATTTAAATAACACGTTATTGCTATGTTAAGGATCTACGTGTTATGGTTATGTTAATGATCTAATTGTTACGTGTTATGGATATAATTAGTAGTTGTATTATAACAAATACAAATCATATATAAGAAATCCGATATATATTGTTGAAAGTATTTAATCAGAATGCTCGACATATGAAAAGTGTTAATTATGAAATTAACTCATCATTTGGAGCTAATATTCCATATTGAAACAAGTTCTTATTGGTCAGCTTACCAATAAGAACTTGTTTCAATAAATAATATATCTCCATCCTGAATTAAATCAACAATCCATAGACTTTAGCCTATAAAGTACACATATACTTGAAATTTCCTGGAATACCTATAACTCAAAAATTACTTTTATGGTAAAATAAAGTGTATTTTTGAAAAAGCCTTTTAAAGTACTCAGATATGTCAATTGGGAGATGAGATATGAAATTCTGGGTTTATTGGTGCGTACTTGCGGCCATTTTGTTTTATGCAAATGAGGTAGTTCTTCCCAATTTTTTTCTTGGGAACACCTTTTTTCTGAAAGAAGACATCCTAAGGAACAGTTTGGTACCCTACTCATAGGATCGGGGGGGGGGTAGGCCCTGCTGGCCCCCAGACTATTACTCATACTTGAATGAACCTAAATAAAATTCACTCACCTTTATTGTTTTATCTGAAGATCCACTCACCAATCTGCTTCCTTCTAAGTGCAGACATCTTACAGTTCCACTGTGTCCGACCAGTGTCTGGACTGACCATGGAGCATTTGTACGAATATTCCAAACCTGGAAGAAACAAACAAGACACAAACAATGAAAATGATGAGGTCCCCAAAAGCAAGTCAAGGCCTTGTTTTATAGATGTGTGTAAATTAAAAGAGGCAAGTGATATAGAAGGAAGATAATTTCAGTTACATAATTACTTCCTTTGCATTTCATTCTTACGCTGAAGTGAAATTTAAGCCACATTTAGATGTTTCTAATGGTAAAGGCTAGAGATTTCAATGTAATGCACTATACACATCTTATTTTTAACAGTATTAGCCAGATGATCAAGGCTAGAGATTTCAAAGTAATGCACTATATACATCTTATTTTCAACAGTATTAGCCAGATGATCATGGACTCACTTAGATTGACATTGTAAAAAGTGTTATGCCAACAGCATTCTCTAAATGCATTTCATTCATGGTACATACTAACCATTGGAGCGTTTTTCCAAGACCTATCAATTATGGAGAGGTCAGAAAAATTAACAATTTCAGGGATGGGTCTAGACCAGTGTTTCCCACCCTTTTCGAGTCATCCTCACTTTTGTCAATAAGATTACTAGTATTCCCCCCATCCATTTATTAAGTTGCAACAAAGAATAAATACAAATAATAACTTTATTTTACGTATAATTAGACAGCTTTATACTAAGAATTAGTTTAATTTTATAATTGTACAGCTGCTGCTGTGTATTTGTTATTCAAAGAAAGCAAGCGAAAATAATTAGAACATATCATTTGAAATTCCAATTTATTACAAGAAAAATAAGAATTCTGTTATTGTAACTGATATACACATCAATGTGATCTCTGTTCTTGTTTTTTCTTTTTTTTTTTTGCAACTAGTTCTTCTATTTGTGTGTGTGTTAGTGAGAGAGCTTATTTCGAGCTATCAACTTGATAGATAGAAGTGCAGAAAACCCTATCTCTAGACTGGACTTTTATTTTTACCTAATAGCCTTATTCACCCCTTTGGACTAACCCCCTGTTGGGAACCACTGGTCTAGGTAGAATTTGAGCCCCACTAGAGGGAAGGGCAAATGGCATAATAACAGCAAACTGACCAGTGGGTCTTACCAATGAGGAGCAGTGGCAGATAAGATTTTGGTTACTTGTCAATTAGATCTGGGAGAAAATACAATTTATAGTTAGTACCAAAGACATGGCAGAAAGCAGTTAGGCTATAGTCTCTAATGTAAACTGGCAGAATATAAAGAGGGGGGAAAGAAAAGGTACTTACCTCATACATTCACACACACACGTTGGTCTTTTGCTAAAAGTCTTCATTCAAACTAATGAATCCTCAAACACACATGCACACTTGCTGACTGAACTCATAATCCCCCACCTCCCAAACATTGCTCAAGTGGGCTAATTTCTGTATATTTAGATAGATATATTTCTTTTAAAGAAAAAGAAAAGAAAAGAAGCTGATTTCAGGAGTAGACAGCAATTTTTCTGATTTGTATCAACACCCTAGGAACAATGTAACTTAGTTGATTTAATACAAAATGGTAGACTTCTATTTTAGGTGTTTATTATAACTTTAATAACCAACGCACACTTTCAGACTTGAAATCAGATAGCTATAGTTTATTGAACTATTACTCCATTAATATTGGCTGGGCAGAGTAATGATTTGGTTATAATTGAGTAAATCCATACGTACACAAGATTTATTACAAAAATATCATCATCATCAGCCGTTATAAGTCTACTGCTGGACAAAGGCCTTCCATGATGACCTATCTTGTGCCAACCTCTGCTAAGTCTTACCGGCAAACTTTTCTATCTTGTCCCTCCATCTTGTGTCTGGTCTTTTCCTACTTCGTTTACTCTCCCATGGGCACTAATTGGGTAGTCTTTACTCCCCCCCCCCATCTATTATCTCTTCTTGCTAGGTGGCCAGCCCATCTCCACTTTTGCTGCTTAATTAGTTGTATAATATCTTTCACTCTAGTCCTCTCTTCAATCCATGATGATCTTTTTCTATCTCTTAGAGTTATCCCTAGCATTGCTCTTTCCATGACTGTGCTATTCAGAGTTGGTTTTTAGCTTGTTTTGTTAATTTCCATGTTTTGCATCCATAGGTCATGGTTGGTATTATGCAGCCGTTGTATACTTTATGCTTTAGGAACATTGGCATGGTGCTTTTCAGAATGTCTATTCATACCAAATGCTTTCCAACCTATCATTATGAGTCATTTTTTTTCGCAGTCATGGTCTTTCTCTAGCTTTATTACCTGTCATATTCATTGAACTTAGGCATAGTTAAAAAACATAATTTCAGTTTTAAAAAGAAAGTCATATTGCTTAGTGAACCTGCTAAGTGCATATCCGCACTGCATGGAAACCAACATTTCCTAGGTTAGTATTTATAGAAAAAGTGATAAAAAGAGTTATTTCACTCACCATAACAGAATCATGTTGAGTTTGATTAGAATAATGACATTTTTAGGTTTGGGATAAATCTTCCCTTCCATCCACCGTACTTGCAGAGAAAGTAGATATTAAAACAGAGTAAAGAACATGATTTTCTATCAAGCATCTATATAGATTACTTATTAGTTGAGAACCTATATTTCCCCCGGCACCGATGTGAGTGACTGCTAAACAAGCGGCCTAAATCGTAAATGTGAATATGAATAAAGAAACAAACTAAATCAGAATATGAATAAAGAAACAAACAAAATCAGAATATGAATAAAGAAACGAACTCTGTGCGAGGAGAACATTAGAGTAGAGAAGCCCACAAAGTGTAGGATTAAAAGACTCCTGCCTACCATGAGATCTTCGTTAGCTCAGTTGATAGAGCAGTACCTGCGTATAAGGTAGCTTCCATGGTGGACGCAGGTTTGATCACCGCATGGAGTTTGTTTCTTTATTCACATTTAGGCCGCTCGTTTAGCAGTCGCTCACACTGGTGCTGGGAAAATATAGGTTCTCAACTAATAAATGTCATCATAATTATCATATTCCATCGGATATAAAATTATCCATCATTTGATTTCATAGATCATTTAGTATAAAGCATCATTTTAGTTTATGCTGAGTCATTGAGTCTGTTAGTAGCTGAGATAGTTGAGTATTTCTAACCAATGCAAATGATTGATGTCAAAAGCAGAATTTGAAATACTACTTTTTCAAGTATAGAACCACTTGGATGCTTGCCGCAAGTTTCCTCACTATATAGCCTCTTGCCAGACAAAACTAAGTTTGATAAATATTTATAATGAGAAAATTCTTTTCGGATTAGGCAAAAGATAATATTCAAATTAGCAAGTAGTGAGTTTATTTATAACAAGACCATTTTTCCTACCTATGCATTTTAACAAGACATTTTCTTTCTTCATATTCCCAAGGGGAAAATGAATGAAAATTGAACAAACCCTGATTGTCTTATCAGATGAACCACTGACGATCCGTGTATCATCAAATTGTATACAAGAAATACCTGCAAAAAATAAAAAATAAAAAAAATAAATGAGTAAATAAAATAATATTTTCTATAGTTTTGAGAAGGGTCATTAATATTCAGATGGTTCTTCAGACAATTGAACTCCTCGTTATTTAACCAGGGCCATGTGCTATAAGGGTTACCTACTTTAAACATAACTTCTGTTTAACCCATCACACTCAGATTTTACACCTGAATGGATTGGGCGAAACCAGTGTTGCCGATTTAATGTGCTTCTTGTTTTTGCAGTGCAAAAAGCACTAAATTAGCGCATTTTCGCCTAAAACATTTTGGCCATTTCCTGGCTATTTTCGACCATTTTTAGCATCTTGTGTTTTTTGGCTATTTAAAAAAAAATTAGCGCTTTTTGGCAGTCAAACTAGCGCAAAAATATTTTTTGAGTTGGCAACACTGGCCGAAACGTCATGTTTACAACACAAATAACAAGAAAGAGTTCAATCATCCGAAGAACCAGTTGAAAAGTTTTGTTTAATAGAGAGCATATTGGCCTTTGCTACCCTTAATGTGCAAATCAGAAGACCCATTGTAAGTAATTGAGAAGCATTTGTTAGTGTAAATCAAGGTGGATACATTTTGTAGAAATAGTTGGAACATTAAAACCAAACTATTCCCATTTTAGCTCTTGAATTTTTCTTCAGAAAAGGTTTGATAGGATTTCAAGAGTTACATTTTAATACTGTGTTTCACCACTATATATATCACATATCTGATTGTAACAACAAACAACTAAATGCATCTAATTTCATTATTCAGTTTAGAGATGAGCAATTGATAGACAACACACATGACAATATGAAAAAAAAGTCCAGATGTCAAACAAAAAAAAAAACAAAAAAACAATTATTTGGTGAGTAAAAATCAAAAATGTCAGTTATGTAGCTTATGACTTCATATTAATTTCTTGTTAAACAAGGGGGAAAAATGACATTCTTGTCTCAGCACCAAATGAGATCTTTAAAGTAAAAATATAAAAAAAAACAATGATTGCTAATATAATTTTTTTCCATTAATGAAATTTTATCCGTAGTTAACATTATCAAAACATCAATAACAAAAATCATCAAGTGTCCACATTCTTAAGTTTAGAGAAAATAAAATTATGAAGAAATCTTTTTCTTGAATATTCCTTTGCAAGAATCAAGGTATTTATTGGATAATCACTGTTCTATATGATGTATACACATCTTTTAACAGAGATTTGCAGACACCTAGAATGGGGGCATTAACTCTTTATGGGGCAGGTGACTATATATGATCACCCGAGGACCCATCAGCCACGTGCAAATATTGTAGCCACAAAGACAACATAATCCGCACCAATGTGGTCTGCAAGCTTTGCAAAGTACACTTGTGCTTGAACAAAGACAGAAACTGTTTTGAGGCATACCACACCCCGTTAAATTAGCCTGTTTTTGGCCGGCACAATAAAAATTTAAAAATCAACCCAGAGGTGTTATTTTTTTGTCAATATCAATTTTTTGTATCTATTCATTATATTAAATGTTATTTTTTAATTCTGTTTTATTTAACTTTCTACTTTATTTTTTCTATATTTTCCATTTTTGGTCACTTTTTGGGTGAGGAAACATATATGATCACTTCATCAGAGGGGGTTTTCCCCCCATAAACAGAAAGATTTCCAGAAAACTTGCAACTGAAAATATCTTGTAATTAGGTCTAGTTTAATATAAAACAAAGGTTGTTTTGATATCTTAAATAGTTTTAGGGGTGCCCTATAAAGTGGGTTCATTTGGTGCCAAGCTTCCCATCACAATAAAAAGATACAAATTATTATTTTTTTTAAAAATCACAATTCATCATTTTCCATACTGAACATAGTGTTCTATGCTGGTATCTTGGCACCTTCTGAGTCAGTGGACAAAGTTTTGGCCAAGGCAGTTTACATTCACTTTTGACTAATGCCCTTGGGCAAAGCATGAATCCACTTCTCCCCTCAGCTATGAGTAAATAGTAGGGTGGTTGGAGCCCTTTAGCCCTCTGGGGGAGTCCATCTAAGAGATGGTTAAACTGACAGAAAAAAGAACCTACAGCTTGGCAGTCACCATAGCTAGTCCCAAGCCCAGGTAAAGGAGAAGGCTTGACTGATAGATTTGTTTAGCAGCAACCCTTGATGCGTCATTTAATGCCGAAATCAGTTTAAACTTCTGAAAGTCAGAGGGTTTTTTTTGTTTTTTTTAATAGAGTCTTGCGACTTTGGTGAAAACTTGTTATTTTTTAAACTAGAGTCTTGCGGTGAAAAAACAGGTGACCCCTGTTTGGGGAGGGGGGGGTCTTACCCCTCTGCAGGGTATGCAGTCGGCGTATTCTTGGCCCCAGCTGACAGGTCCGCGGTCAAAGAAAAGGGTTGGGGATAACAACTACATACTGTGAATTCTATTTGTTACTCAAACCACAGCAGAGTGGTTGCAGTGGCCCTAGGCTCCACAAGGAGTCGACAGGAATAAACAACAAGACTGAACATCGAACATCGTAGAACAAGAATATGAAATTATTAAAATAATACTTAAATATCCCAACATTCATTTCAAAAACCTTCCATTTCAAGAAGAATTTATAAAGAAAACTGGTAAATATTCCTACCCTGGGTATGCCCTTCAAATGTCCGTACAGTGCAGCGGCCCTTCAACCAGTTATTGCGTAAACGAAACCTCTCAGCAAATACTTTCTTCCACTGTGAATGTAAAAAAAAAAAACGCAACATTTTATTACACATGGATTTATCTGAACTGTTGTCCTGATCTTGTTTGTTATAGTCACAATATTTCGGAGGTTGTACACTTCAGCCTTCTTCAGCTGCCTGCTGTATTAGGTAATGTTCTTAGAATTTCGAACTAAACCTTTTATTCAAACCACAAGGGTAGACTGTTCCCATTCTGCTGTCCATGAAATAACAGAGGAAATTCGGAAATTCAGAAATTCTCAGAATGTTACAGGCACCTGAAAAAGGCTGGAGGGTACAATAGCCAAAATGTTATGACTAACAACCAAGATGAGGACAACAGTTTGAAAAAAGTGTATAATACCATTTCAGAGATTCAGACTGAAAAAAAAAAAAAAAAAAAAAAAAAAAAAAAACTTTTATTAAACCAAGTTTCCAGAATTATTTTCAAATTTTAGAAACTTTGTCAAATTTTTTTTATAAAAGAATTCTCTGCATATATCCAATAGGAAAAAATTCAAACAGGGCAACTTCTACAAATATAATATAACAGGTTTATCAATTTTAGATTAATATGTATCATTAAAAAAAAAAAAATTGACCAATTTAAACATTAGCTTTCTCTGTAAAATAATATACAGCTTATTAAGATAC
This sequence comes from Architeuthis dux, assembly GCA_006491835.1. Taxonomy (NCBI): domain Eukaryota; kingdom Metazoa; phylum Mollusca; class Cephalopoda; order Oegopsida; family Architeuthidae; genus Architeuthis; species Architeuthis dux. Next base: position 7,753,648 of record VCCN01000432.1, on the reverse strand, counting down.
GTGCAAATAATTTTATAAATTGCAAACATGAACAATGGAACTTCCACAGGTTGTGTTAATTATCTTTACAATAGTAAAATAATGAAAATTGTAAATTCTTTTTTGTAATATATTTAGAGCCTGCTAAAGAAATTGCAGAATTTGTATTTGGTGGCAACAGTTGGTATTGAAGCCAGGTTTCAAGTATTGATTTCAAAGTATTAGTGATATAACTTTTATAAAATTACAGATTGCAATATGCAGCATTGGAATTCAGTTATCTTTATTGTTCAGAGGGATTTAACCTTTATGTAAATATTAAAATTAAAACTTGAACAATTACATTGAAATATTTAAATTAAATTTCTGAAACACACATTGTTTTGCTGTTCTTTTTCCTTTATTATTATGAAATACTCTTCAAAGTAAAAATGGTGGCTAATTTGATATTAGCCGCCATTGTGTTTATCTATTTCTTTCTTAGACAAAAAGTTGGAATACCCAAGATTGGAATGCATTTACTGATCAAGAGTTTTTTTTACTACACATACCATTTATAATCATTGTATTTTGGTTCATCTGAACTCATTTATTTTTGTATTATTTAAACATTTCAGCTGATATACCCACCAACACTCCTCAGGTATTAGTTATATTTTGGAATGTTGAACCATATTCTGATAGGGTATGTGCTTCCCCTCTTATACATATCAAATCCAGTGTCTGCCTTCTTACCATCGAAACTGTCCTCTCCTGACTCATATGTTGAACCTATCACCAGTACTCCCATGTTTTGGGATTCCTTAATCTTTTTTGATTAGTAGCTCCCATATGCTATTGATATCTATGTTTGTCCTGCTGACTGAATGAATCTCATAGGTGTTTTATTCAACTTTCTTATTCTCAAAAATCAACCTCTATGGAATGGAGTCAAAATAACAGACAAACAGCTGCATAGGAGAATAAGGTTTAAAAGAATCAGCAGACATACAGACCAGACCCACAAAGTCTCCAACAATACACTTTGTCTCCCGCACGATTTTTGTTGAAACCCGTTTTCTCACCCATTTTCATTTAAGAAAAATTTCAGGATAACTTGTCATCCCCTCACCCCTATTTCAATGTTGTGAACTACTTGAAATGTTCCCACTTGGCCTGTGTGCCCCCCTGTGGATGCTGTCATTTTCGGTGACCGGCCATCACAGGCCCGAAAGTCATGGAACTAAAGCCATGGAACTAAAAGCCACCTACAAAACTGGTCATAAAATCACAGGACTTCAAGTCACAGACCAAAAATGTTAGTACAAGTTAAATAAATTAAAATATCTTTTCAAGGCAATTGATACAAAGTATATTGAACTCATGTGAGTTATACTTTTATCAATTTCTTATTTTATTAATAATATTACTCATTTATTAGTATAAACTAAGATAATACTTATTTTAGTTGTAAAAATGGTCCTAAAATATTACTTATTTTCTCAAAAGTATTACTTATTTTATTAAATAAATTAAAATATTACTTGTTCAAATTTATGGCCAGGATTTTCAACATGATGTATTGTGAAATACAAGGTTTTCAACAAGTAGAGCATTCTTTCAATTATTTACTTATTTCAAGTAGAGTATTCTTCTGAAGTGATTAATTGCTTTTGTGATCATGTCCACTGTGGTTTTTCAGGGGTCGTTATAAGTGTTGATGTAAACTAAAGTTAATCATGCATTTGGAGGTTGTTATTTCTTTCAGCACTTCTTTATGGTAACTTATAAAGGTTGTTGCCTCTGACTCATGATTCGTACGTTGTCAGTTTCCGGTTTAATAAACCCAGTGAGCACGTGTGCCTTTTTATCCATCCAAAGGTTTTAGAAATCTTTGCACAGTCGGAAAAGGGATATTTCTTTCCCAGACAGTTGAGGGCCATAGATGAAGGTTTGGGCGCTGATTTTAGCTACAATAGAATTTAGAAGTTAGAATCACGCAGGGTAAAAGTAGTTAAAAAAAAACATTAACGATTTTCAGAGACGTGGCATTGCGACCACCTGCAGGTTTTGAAACGATGTGATGTTGCGATGGTGGCTCCATGATTAATCACCTGACAGTTGGAAAGGGGTGTGTCAGTATCAGAAGGAGGTGTGGCTAAAAGTTCGCCAGCTAATTTAAAATAAGGGAACAATTTAGCAGCAGCAGAGAAGCAGCAGAGGCAGTCGAGAGAAGCAGTCAAGAGGGTCTTGACGCAGGCCTTTTTGGGTCCGTGTCGGACAGTTATGATGATTTCATTAAGCTCTCTCTCTCTCGGCGTTCATGATTGATAGTTCTACTGGGACCAGCAGCAGTTCTCTCTTCCTCTTAATGCAAAACAAATCAGCCACTATGTTGACACTATATGTTTTTGCGTGAGTAAAAGACTTCTTGCAATCAGCATTTGTCATTTCTTTCTTCTGTGCAAGACTGCATCCACCAACATTGCATGTCACTTGTTCTACCCCAATGATCAAACACCCACATTACGCAACAGGCGCTATTGATTTAGTTGCCGATTCCCATGCATCAGCGTCTCTGTGAAAACGATCGGCAAAGGCAGATGCAGCTGAGATGGCCACGGAAGGCACAGCATGTGCATAATACGCTAAGGTACACTATAAGGATGGAAAAGTGATATTCAATGATAATAAAGCTGCTAATATTAATCTTAAAGTTGGAATATCTACTTGCCATAACTAGTGTTTATCTACTCCAATAGAATTGCAAAATCTAAAAGTAATAAAGTCAAATAAAGCAAAGCAAAAAAGTAAGTAAAGAAAAGTGAATAAAAATTCCCAAGAAATATTATCTTTCATTAACTCCTAACATCCTGTTGAAAATTTTCCAAGTCCAAAGCCCAGTCCTGTAATGATTGAACAGAAAATGGCTGAAAATGGGTTTGTTCATTCAAATGTTTATAGTGCCTTTACTTGTGGGCAGATTGTTGTGAATATTGGCAGTATTGAAGGAAAGAATTGTGCGGCCTCGTGCATTTTAGGATTTTCAGCCATGTTTCTTTACGTGCGGCCTAATGCTCTTTAGGACTTCAAGAGTTAAATGCTTGAAAATTAATGTTCTATTCCTACATCGAAAAGATGTACTATGGAATTCCCACGGGTCTTACTAGTTATCATTACACTTTATATGTAGGAGAAAGAGTGTCCTATGTTTGCTCTCTTTACTCTCAGGACATGGGACCAGATTTTTTGATTTTTTAAAAAGGTTTTTGAATCTGATTAGTATTTCTTGTATCTTGATACCCAAGTAAGTTGCAGCCAATCTGAACACATTGCAGATGAGATAAAGAATTCAGTTTCCAACAGAACATAACCATGAAATCTTTTTAAAAAGTATTTACAGAAAATAGAAAAGCTCTTCCGGAATTACTAATCTCCATTTAGTCATTTAATTCTGCAATTTTACTTGGTTTTACCTGTATAGAACCTTCTGGAGACATGTGATAGATGACCTGCTTGTGCTCTGCGGCTTTAGATAAACGCCATTTTGGTTGGCAGCAGAAACGTCGCCAGAAACAAGGATCATCACTAACGTGGCGCCAAATTCTACACACTTGGGAAGCTTGGCATAAACTGACTGCAAAGAAACAATGGAAAAAAAGAAAAGACAATTTTAAGGATTTAATTAAAGTAATTTAATTACTAAAATATAATTATTTTCTATTTTGAAGTAGTTGACAAAACAAAAAAAAAAAAAAAAAAAAAAAAAAAAAAAAAAACAGAACCGCCCCCTTAACGAGTAACATAACTCGTTTAGGTACTTTGATAATGAACTTAAATTTATTTATTTATTTTAACTTTACATCCTGAAAATTTTCTAAGTCCAAAGTCATACCTTTCAAGTTTCAATGTTGAAAATGAGTGAGAATCATAAGTCATAGATTCATTCAATTTCATTTTCTTTGGCGGACAGCCGGTGTAAACATTTTCGATACTCATTGTTGAACTTGTGATGTTACTCCTAGCATGGTGCGAATGGAATGAATAGACCCTTTCGTCGTGAGGCAGCAGCAAATCACAGTCGCGCAATAGCACTTCCGGGCACGTTTAATTGGTTAAAATCACTAACCAAAAGATTCACACTTTTATGAAAGATTTACTTTTTATAAAATGTGTGAGAATTTTGCACATTTTATAAAATATGTGAGAATTTTCCATTAATGCGTGAGACCATGAGAACATATCAAAAGGTGTGAGTCTCACGCAAAATGTGTGAGACTTGACAGGTATGCTAAAATCCAGTCCTGTAAGGATTGACCAGAAAATGGCTAGCCGGAAATGAATGATAAACGAAGCGACAGGAGTTATTTCTTTTACACTAGAGAGTTCTAAAACCATTTAAAAACCTGTTTAAACAAAGGGTATCTTCAAATGGTTCTTCGGACGATTGAACTCCTTGTTATTTGTGTTGTAAACACAACGTTTCGGCCGATCCATTCTTTGGCCTTCCTCAGGTGTAAAATCCGAGTGCGATGGGTTAAACAGAAGTTATGTTTAAAGGGGGGTAACCCTTATAGCACATGGCCCGGGTGTCTCCATGTCTTTGTCTTGACAGGTTTAAATTTGTTGAGAAGTGGAAGCCACCTCGGGTTGAAATCCGCACTTGTCTGGCTAATGCATTTAGTCGACATTTTGATGCGAGTTGCCTCTTTGATTTTTATCTGCTTCCAACATTGTTAACCCATCACACTTGGATTTTACACCTGGGGAAGGCCGAAGAATGGATTGGCCGAAACCGTTGTGTTCACAACAACAACACAAATAACAAGAAGGAGTTCAATCATCCAAGGAACCATTTGAATATTAATGACACTTCTCAAAACTATAGAAACAGCTATCATCTCATGCGCCTTCATGTGTTCTAGCATTTTTGACCATGTTTGTTTACATGGAACTCGTGCGTTCTAGGATGCTAAGAATCTATTTTAAAAAGTAACCAAAAGAAGGAGACAATAACTCATGTAAGCAGTACTTCCGTTAAAGTGACAGAAAGTTACTCTTCACTAAGAAATATATTTGACTTGTGCAGCTAACCAACTTTAAAGATGAAATGAATTAGACAAAAACATTTCAGCAGTCAGTGGATGCATTTTCTTTTTATTACTTTGAGCTTTTCTCCTCAGGAACAGGTGTTTTGGCTAAGGGTTGAAATAACCATAATTTTTGAGCACCACAATATCTACTTCCTGTGAAACAAAGTAAATGAATTAGTCTTTGATGCAGTGATTTGCCACTAACAGAAATTCATACCAAGTACACGGCTACTGAATATAAAGCATACATTTTTCAAGGTATAATAAATTCAAGTAAAGAAAAAACCTGAAATCTTAATTGTAAAATTCATGACACAGACCAGGGTGTGAAAAGGCATGGTAACATAGTAACGCCGCTATGAGGCACACCTGCTCCTAGGGAGGCACAAATGAGTGCAGAGATCTAGAATGAAGAATGAGAGATCTGAACTATCTTACGGATAAACAAACATTGAATGAGTCATTTAGTTCTTTATTGGTTGATTGATTTGAAATTTCAGTTAAAAACAATGCAAAAAATCTATGCCATTAACAACATTTTAGCACAAACATAGATTTTGTGCATCGTTTTTAACTGAAATTTCAAATCAATCAACCAATAAAGAACTAAATGACTTTGTTCATTCAATGTTTGTTTATCCATAAAAGATAGTTCAGATCTCTCATTCTTCATTACAGATCTCTTCTGGGAAGCACATTTAGTCAGAATCCTGTGTTACAAGGCACAAAAATCACACCCTGATACACACAATATAGTATAATGGTGATTCTTTATATGAATCTAAAATTCATTTGAGGTTACTTACCTGGATCTAAGAAAGACATAATTTTGGTTGCCAAATTTGTGGGTAACCAGGTGAGGATATCTTGACAGTTTGGAGGACATCCTCGATGTAAGTTTGCCTCCATCTTTACAGATAGCAAATGCAACTGAGGCAGTTCACAACCTTGCTGTTGGCAAATAAGATGACAAAATAAGACCAGGTACATGACAATCAATTACAACTGTTTCTAAAATTAAGTTTAAATTCTTCAGTGGAATGCAAGAGTATTTCTTTTGATAAAAACATGCAATAACGTATATAAAAACACAGCAATTGTGGATCATTTTCTGAATACAAAAAGGACAGTTTAAATACTCAGTGGTAGGGGAAAATTTGAGAAAAATATTTCAGAAAAATAGCAAAAATTATTTTTACTAGCATTAATTACCAAACAGTAAAATTGTTTAACATATTTTGAAAGCTTTCATCTTGCATTACAGCTTTCATCTTGCATTACAGCTTTCATCTTGCATTATAGCCTTCATCTTGCATTATAGCCTTCATCTTGCATTAAAAAAAAGTATGTCATTAACAGACAAGAGCACTTACCAATAAACCTTTCAAAAAGATATTTCTTTGTTCATCATTAAATTCGGAAAACCACTTTCCCATTTCCTAAAATAAAGGTAAAAAATTCAAAGATTAACGAGTACATCAAAATTGTATTGGATGAAGTTGGTGATTTTTAAAAAGAAAAAAAATCTATGGCTTCATTGATAATTTGTTTCAAAGTGATCTGCCCTTGCTGTAAATTCTAGATTTTGCATAAAGTTATGTTATTTTTGTTTTTTACAAATATAAGGAATAATGGAACAAGGTAAAAACTGAAGTTTGAGAAATAAAATAATTAGGCACTGGGGAAGCTGGCGACTCAAACCTGGAATTAACTAGAGTTTACCAATATGGTAAGATCCAGTAGCATCCATCACTCTTCTAGAGTCCAGCTAGGTTGACAATTGGGTCTGCACTTTTCATGTACATGAAACTGCTAAAGTTTTGGAAAGGCTGTGTTGTATAGGCAGGGGACAATTCGTTGGGTCCAGGAAAGGAAAGGAAGAAGACACAAAAGTTGGTTCTAAAAAAAATATGAAAACATATTTTTATTTCTTAATATACATTTTGTCGGCTGGAGAATGAAGAGTGGGAGAGAGATAATGGGAACCAACAGTGTCCCCAACAGGGACACCAGTCTCGTGCCTTCCGGCCCGGTTGCTACTGCTTGTCTCTGCCTGGGTCTCTGAGTTTTCTCTGTCTCTTGGCCTGTGTCTGTGTGTGTCTCTCTCTCTCTCACATAGGCTTCCATACTCCCACGCCAGTGTGTCATTTCCAGTTTCCACATCCTGTTTTTGGACACCTATGCCTATTTCCTAAGGTGACTGGGTCACTTCCACACAAGTGTTGGCCTGGAAATGACCTCTGCGACAGTATATCATAACAGCTGCCATCAATGAAAAATAGAGTATGGCCATAAGAAATGAAGAATAGGATATGGCCATAAGAAA
>VCCN01000432.1:7722619-7745965 GCA_006491835.1 Architeuthis dux | reverse complement strand
GGGGGGGGGGTAATAAAGAATAACCAACTGTCCATTGTGGGTCAGTGATTAATGACCACTGATGTCAATATATCCAGCACCACATGTTGGCTAAATCGCACAAATTGAACTTCTACGAAAATAGAATTAATGCTTTTTTTAAGTTAGCAGACTTACTGGAGAGGATCTCCATTGTGCCCAGCCGATGTAAATCCAAAATTCTTCAAGAACCCTGAACACATTCCATTGTAAGGAATTTGCAATCTTCAGAACACCCTTGTACCTCGCCTACTTGTCTCCTATGTTGGGGTCTAGAGGTAGTAGCACCTGTTGGTTTTACCTACATCACCCCAACAAGAGAAAAGGGCCAGTAAGCAAAGGGCAGAGTGGCTGAATACTCAAAACCAGGTGCGGAAAGAGAAGGTGGAAAGAAAGTGGAGAAGAAAGAGGGATCAAGCAATATTTATGGATTTAGAGAAAGTTTTATAAAAATAAAATGTTTTTAAAAACAAAAGAAAACAAAAAAAAAAACAAACATAAATAAATTGATATTAGTCTCATTAGTAACAAGTAAAATATCCATTTAAAAAAGTGCCCATATTAAAGAATCTTAAAATGCACTCTCAAAAACTATAAACTCATAGACATTTGATTCTAAGCCAAGCATCCAAGGTATCTTCCTCACTCGGTTGTGTACCTTAAAAATCCAAATAAATATAAATAGTTTAAGAAAAAAAGTGAAATAAAAAGGAAAGCCAAACTTTTGATTTATGGCATCAATGTTTTTATTTTTTGACATAAAAATAATAATTATTATTAGCCTTGAGTGAGGAAGATGCCTTGGATGCTTGGCTTAGAATCAAGGCTAATAATAATAATAATGTCAATAAATAAAAAGTTTGGCTTTCATTTTTTTTCCCCCACAAACTTTAACAACCCTATTGCGGATTCTCCCCAACCATTTCTATCACTCTCTCTCTCACACATATATATATATATATCTCACTAGCCAAAAATTTAGAGAACTTATAGTGTGAAGGTCTTCTTCAAAGAAAGAAATGATAGAAGAGTGTTTTGTTTTTTTTTATTTCCTAGTGGAGTGATTTTAAGAGAGATGTGTGAAATGTCTGGCAAGACACAGAAAATATTGGGTAACTTGACAGATGAACAGATTGATCAATCTGTTCAAATTCCCCAAACTTTTGGGTAGCATCTGGCATGTTGATCTAATTTAAAAAAATCAACTTAGTAGCAAAATAAATCAGAATCTAAAAAATTCAAATAAATGCGTGGTCAGGTCAAGAGTTGTAACTGGCTTACTCAGCTGCTCATGTCAGTGGGTTAATTAGTGTAGTGTATTTGTTGCTGCTGGGTAGAGAAGTTGTGGACAGTACAATTCTTTGTTTATCAAATTTTTCTCTAAGCAAATGGCTGGTCTTTAACAAGATGACTTCTGTAATATGGTTACTGCTCGACAACTGCTGGAGAATTGTCCAATCAGAGCACAAGATTGCCAATCAAGATATCAGCATTGTCTAACGGGTTCCATGATTTCAGGTTGGATAATTCTAATCGTTATCACAGATTGTAGGGAGAATTTGTAGGCAGTGTACATTTCATGGGGCCCTTGACTGCAAATTAGCATCCTGGATATTTATGGCAATATTGCCCAAGCTCTGCATTCATCTGGAGGCATTAGATAAATTTAGTGTTAATGATCTCATCTGGTTGATCCTTAGGTATCCACAGAATGAAATTGCTTAAATACTATTGAATGAAGTCCTGTAGAATTATGACTGTCAACAAACAAAGCAAGAATTCACAGTTGAAAGAGACTCAAAATGATTAAAATACTACCAAAGTACCTCAATTTCTCTGACCACTTTGTCCCCATAAACAGTATTAGTTATTACAGAGTTGTGTCCCTTAAAATTGCCTCTTTGATTACCACAGCTGAATAGGTAGTGCACAAATAGCATTTGTGAGCAGGTTTAACTTATGGATTCAATGGTAGTCTTTGAATTCAGCTGACCATGAACCCATTCTACAAGAGAGAGTTTGTCTAGCTGAAGTTATTGGTGAACTCTTACACCAGAAGGATTGTTGCCTACCATTCAATGGCAGTCTATTGGCAGAGTAAACTGGGATAGCTTTTTTTAACACTCAAAGGCAGCCATCGATGACTTGCCAGGAGCTTAAAATATCACCTATAGAGCATCTTGTGAATTTTCTTAATTACAAAAAATAATTGACCTTGCCTCCTTTCCAATTTGACTTAATTTTCTTGTTGCATGTGCAATCAGTTTTTATGAACTATCTGGGAAGATTAGGGAGATCATAGGTCCAGAGCTAATTCTCTGGAAAATATTACCATATCATAAGAATGCATTTTCATAATTCACTAATCTGGGAAGAGCAGAGTGAAGGTAGGTCTCATGTTGCATGTATTTTATTAATTATTTTGATGTTATCAGAATCAGGACAGCATTCATTTTTGTCAATGATGAATTTCTCAGCTTGCAGGCTAAATATCTAGTTTAATCTTTCTATGTCAATATCATCCAAATATTCTACAGGAGATCCAGATATTCTACAGCCATTAAGGAGTTTTGAGTATCTCATAAAATGTGTACCTTATAAGAGCAATGGTTAGCATGCTTGTCTTGTAAGCCACTAAGGAATTTTGAGTATCTCATAAAATGTGGACCTGGACCAAAGTTGACTTAATAAAACATCTACTTTACAAACATCAATAAGATAATAAAAACCACAAGCTTACCTCTGAGCATTTTCGAAACCTTTTCGGACTAACACCATGCTTAGAAAAGGGCTTAACCTCAGTGTTAGTCTTCTCCTTAGTCACACAGTTGTTCAGTTTGCCCCGAGTGTAGATACAGAGTGGAAGATGAGGATTCTGTGACTGAGCTGCACTCGGGCCATTCTCGGCAGTCTTGATGATGCTGTTGTTGCTAGGTAAAGGTGCCACCACTTTGTCCTGATCATCAACCACAGACCGATCGTTTCCCAAATCAGGAGGACTAACGAGGGAACAATTCTCAAGAACACTGCCGCCACTCCCGCCGTCACTAAGGTGCGCTGTATCAACATGGCCTACTTCATTCTGTTCTTGGCGGTGAGCAGCAGCATCTGCGGGACCCCGCCACAGATTAGGAGACTGCTGGTGATAGGTGCAAGCTTTAGAGGGTATGTTCCCATGGTGACAGTGGCAGCAGGCTGAACAGTGACAAGATAGTTCATTGAAGGACTTAATGAGTGACTGTTCAGAAAGTACCGGGCCTTTGGTCAACGGGTCAATTTCAAGGGGGCTGCTGTTTGGGTTCTCTAGAGTGCTCTGCTGGAGAGCCACCATAGGGTATCTGGTTGGTGGATGCCGGTGTTGTAGATTACTGCAGTAGTTCTCATTAAGTTTACTATTCTGATCAGATCCGAGCATGGCTGTCAGAAGTAAATATGGACATCACGCGGGATCAGATATAGGACTGGAAGAAAGTAAAAAAGTTATAATTAAAAACAAAAACAAAATTTAATTCAACTGAAAGGAGCAATTTCGCAAAAACGTAGTAGGAAAAGACCAGACACAAGATGGAGGAACGAGATAGAAAAATTTGCTGGTAAGACGTGGCAAAGGTTAGCACAAGATAGGTCATCATAGAAGGAGATGGGAAAGGACTTTGTCCAGCAGTAGACTTATAAAGGCTGATGATGATGAGATTCAGAACATTTAGTTGAAATGTTTTAATTAGTTATTTTTAATTATGCAGCGTCAGGTACATTAATCAAATTATCCTAGAAAGAAAGCAACGATTATTCTAATACAGATTCTGTGGTTGCTTAAATAAATTTAATTTATCATCTAAATAGTTTTAGAAGCTTTCAACAGAATCAGTGGCGTTTCTAGTTATTAGAAAGTTGGGGGGAACGGGGGCAAAACTAGAAATGCATGTGACGAGACATCTTCATTTTTATACTTCACCACGTTGATATATACAACTTATATGAATGATTTTTTTAAATATAAGTATAATACTTTACTAAATTGAATAAAATACTACTGTCAATTTTTATATAGTTGGGTGCTAATTCACTTTTGCAACCCCAAGCTGTCAGATGACAAGGGATGTTATTCTCAAAACAAAAACAATGAGGAGTTATATTTTTACGGCATAGTTTTTTTTCTAAAAAATATGAGATAATCAATCATATATCAGCTACACCCTACATTAAAGCGTATGGAAGTGTGTGTGTGGAGGGGGCTCCCTCTGCCCCCCCCTGATATCGCCACTGAACAGAATTAAAAACAATAGCTGCATCTACTACCAAAAGCCTAAATTCATTTCCAGTTGCATAAGATCGTCTTACCTACCTCTTTGTTGACCATAGAAAACAAACGACAAAAGAGGAAAGCACATTTTGTTATCTACTTTTTCTGCCAAATCTTATTTAGGCAGCCGTGGGCAGAGGTCACAGATTTGACCCCCCCCCCACACACGTGTTGAAAGTTATAAACAGGATATCGATGAAAACCCCAAACTGCAAGGTGTCAGGGACGGGAAGACAGACTAGGTGTTGAAAAGTCATAAACAGGATAGTGACCCCAACTGCATATGACACAGGATGCCCTCGGAGAGGCAGAGAGTAGCTGGGCCTGGAAGCATGGGGCCAGTTCCCCTGTTGGGAACAGTCTGTCAGCTCTCATTATCTCTCTCCCACTCTTCATTCGCAGTCACAACACAATGTATCTTATGAAATAAAAATATATCCTCATATTTTTATAAACAAGTTTTGAATCTTCCCTTTTTCTCCAAATTCAGGATTTTCCTCCAGCGGACCAAGATGGCTATACAACACACAAATGTTTTTCATTACTAAGAATTTCTGTTCATAAACACTAATTTGTATTTGCAGCAAAAACACAAAGAGCATTTTCTATACGAATGCCAATGAAGTGCAGGAACAATGAACAGTGTTGAAAATCTTCAACATAATCTAGATGCCTACTATTAGGCATATACCAAAACGAGAAAATTATAGCCGAAAAGCCATTTATTATTATACTAGCTAAATACCCGTCCTACGGATGGGTTATTTGGCTAGTGAATATAACAAACAATGATTTTTTTCTGTTTGTTTCACCGTCTGTAGCAATGGACTCTTCCACTTAAAGGTAACAATTTTGCTAATTAAAATATCTCCTACCCACCATTTAAAACAATGGACTCATCCACATAGTTTTGATTACATATCCTTACGTTTGGATCAGTATTAATCCCAGCCAGGATAGCTCATTTGCATATATTTTATGGTAGATATGATTAGACAATGTGGAAAAGAAAGATTGTAGAAAAGCGTGTTACGTCTCAAACATGTTTATTATCATGAAGATAAATCTTTATGCATTTTGTTGGTGTGAATGATGTCATCAGAAGAGATTTGAACATAGTCGTGCATTATTCCATGTTGTGTAGTGTGAAGGGTCAGTGTATGGGTTTTTGGCGGTGGTTTGTATGCAATAGACAGGCACTTAGCCTCACGCCATCCAGACCACCAAGATCCATAATCACACCCATTTAAAACCCAGAGAAGTTAGCCAGCCACTATCTAAACACCCCACTCCCTACCACCACCCACTTCAAAACCCATACACTGACCCTTTCTAAAAAGTAACTCCCCATTTAACAAACTAGGTCACCTGAACATACAAAACACTACACAACATGGATGACCAAAAAGGCTCTCCCGCGTGGTTGGATGGACAGACAACAAAATTCATTATTTTCAATTAAAAATATGGGTTTGTTTTATTCCCGTTGATTCCAGGCCGGTTTGCGAGCCACCAGGGGTATTGAATTCTGTTTTGGTTAAAAATTCTAACGAGTGGTCATTTTACTGAATGACTAACAGTGATGGTAGTAGTTCTTTCTCCTTCTTCACCCGGATGGGCTGAGGAGCCAAGCTCCCTAGCTTGTTTGACCTGTCGCTCCTTGATGTCCGACTAACTGCATGCGATTTGAAATCACAGCCACCCTTAAAACACATTTTTAGGCCGTTTGACCTATTTTCTAGCCCTGGGAACATGATATGGCGTTTTGGTCACGTACCACTACCATTCCCCAAAACGTCACCCCTCTGTATTCTCCCTCCTTAGCAAACAAACACACAACTATATTTAGTAACCCATAAAAATTGGTAAACATTTGTGAATGATTTTAGAGGCCTCCCAGTGGAGAAATAAGGAAACTCATTAATGCAGCAAGACAAGATGGTGTAGAAAGATTTGTCAATACGCTTGATGTAGTGGAAGTGGAAGAATATATTGAAGGCAATCAGGAAGTGGTAACAAATGAGGAATTGGAAGAATTTGTTAAGTCATCTACAGAAAAAGAGGAAGAGGAAAATGATGAAGAAGAAATTACAGCAGAACCAGCAACGTGGACATTACAGAAACTTGCTGAAGTGTTTCATTTCAAATTGCACAGACATTAAAAAGGATAAAGTTACGGAATATGATCCTCTTCGTCGGGAATGCAGCATTAAAGTCACCCAGTTATGATCAGAACCGCAGCAGGAATATTTGAGGAGTTAAAAAGAAAGAGACAGCTTTCAATCACAATATTCTTTCAAAAGGTTTCAGCAAAAAAACCTTCAACTATCGAGGACCCCGGCCCAGCCATCGCCATCCCTCAATCAGGGCTCGAAATTAACATTGTCCTGGGGATGGTAAAAATATGTTCAAGACGAACAAATATCTTCCCTGGGGCGGAAGCGATTTATAAAAATCGCTTTTTTAAAAATTTATTTTTTTTAAAAATCACTTCCGTCCAAGGGGCATCTGGTGAAGATATCTTTTTAAAATTTTGGTGAGGATTGTTCGTGTCGCTTTGTTGCGGTAGAAACAGGGTTTGACAATTATTTATTTCCTCAACATTTTAATGGTGTTTTTATTATGCTACTAACAACTATTGATAAAGTAAAGAAACAACATTTTGATTTTGGGACTGTTTACATTTCCTTCAGGATGGTTAAAATTGTTTTCCAGGATGGTTTACATTTCCTTTGGGATGGTTCCGGAAAAAGTTAGTCTGGAGCACTGCCCTCAATGACTTATCATTAAAGGTCAAAAGTAGCCGAACACTAGGTAACAATGCCCACGTCATTAACCTCATCACATTAGCCATTGTATCATCATCACAAGAAGATGAAGAAAGAAGGTGAGTTACAGTACAATAAGATATTTTGAGAGAGAGAGAGAGAGAGAGGGAGAGAGGGGAGAGAGGGGGAGAGGGGAGAGAGGGGAGGGAGAGAGAGAGGGGAGGGAGAGAGAGAGAGAGAGAGGGAGACCACATTCACATAACCTATTACAGTATATTGTTATAATTGTTCTATTTTATCATTAGTTATTGTTAATCTCTTATTGTGCCTAATTTATAATTCAAACTTTATCATATGTATAGGAAAAGAACATAGCATATAAAATGAATTTTTACAATAAATGCATCAGATTGCATCAGACATTTTTATTGTATGTAATTATTGCATCAGACTTTTCTCTGGACCAGCTAGGCAATATTCATTTACTTTGAGTCATTTGGATAATCAATTTTGTGGATATAAGCGGTCATTTTGTAACTGATAAAATAGGCAAAAAAAAACTTCTCTCAGTCAGGTCCAGCGAGCCCAAATAGTTACATTACACAACGAAGGCTATTCAGAATGCGAAATTAGTGCAAAATATGGTGTTAGTAAAACTGCAATTGTCAATTTTAAAATTCACAGGACTTATAGTGACATGAAGAGAAGTGGTCATCAGAGATGACCATTTGATGAAAAGGATTGTTGTGCATTTTCCAACCAGTTCGATTAAAAAAATACAGGCTGCTTTGTTGACAAGGGGCACAAACGTGAGTAGAATGACTGTTTTGTGCCATTTGAGCAATGAATTTGGACTGAAATCATTTAAACCCACTCGTAAACCAAAGTTGACGAAAGCCATGAAAGCCAAGCGGTTAGCATTTGCTAAAAGAGATCAGCATTGGACGGCTGTAGATTGGAGTAAGGTGTTGTTCACCAACGAGTCAATCCTGCAGCAGTTTGTTGTGCAAAAACGAAACGTGTGTAGACTGCCAGGAAAGGGATACAATGAAAAATAAACAATTTCAACACTGAAACACCCACCGAGCCAGATGATTTGGGGTGTAATGTCAGCCAATGGAAATGCTGGGCTATATTTTCTGCCTCTACCATGAATAGTCAAAAGTATGTCGAACTCCTAAAGGACAAACTATAAATCAATATAACCATTCAGATATTTATGCAACGCCATGCTCCAGATCCAAGATTGTGACAGCCTTTATCAACAAACAGAAAGTGAAAACCCTTGAATGGCCTGGAAACAGCCTTGACCTCAACCCGATTGAGAATTTGTAGACCATTGTGAAAGATAAAGTGGCAGAAAGGCAGCTGTCAAGTGCCAACGACTTAGTTGAGTACTGGCCGTCATCAAAAACAACGGTGGACATACCAAATACTAAGAAATACAATTTATGGATTGTGTGTATGTCTTATGTAATTTGTACAATAAATACAATACTTTAGTGGTTATATGATGTTTAAAAGCATTGATTTCATGACTTTATTGAAAAAAATGTGAGGTGGTCTTAAACTTTTGGGAAGCACTAATATATTTCAGTACTATCCATGGTTTCAGGTATCCGCTGGAGGTCTTAAAACATATTCCTTGTGGGTAAGGGGGGGGGGCCTTACCCACAGGGGCTACGGTACTAATATTTTGTTTGAATTTATTTCTCACATTTCATTAATTCCCATCACTAAACCTCATTGAAGATGAAATCAGAAACCAAAACTGCAGAAAAAAAAGATTTACACAATTTTTTCTGAATAGTTTTAAATTGAACACATGACAGGCCTATATAATAAACCAACAAATTCGGTGACATTGGTGTCAATGTCACCGAATTTGTTGGTTTATTTGTCAATTCAGCCCAAAGATTCATGCTAAATCAAACTGATTCATAAAATTAACTACGTAAATCTGACGTAATTTGAACCTGATTATCATACATGACTATCAACTGACATGATGTCAGTTGATAGTCATGTATGATAATCATTATGCCAAGATAACACTTAGTGAATGACTGTAAATTTAAATTGTAATTGCTAAGATGAGTTATTTTTTTAGCTTTAGTTAAATGTTTGTAATTATTTGAACGAGTCACATTAATTCATTTTTTTTTCAATTAAATGTCTTTTCTAATCAGAAAGTTAATTAAAAAGGAAAATAATTTTTTTAAAAATAGGACATTTTCAAGATTTAAAAAAAAAAAACATTTAAGAGTCACATTAATTATATAAAAATATTTGCATTTCAAAATAAGTAGTTTAATATCATGTATGTCTATGTTCTACCATGTATGGGGGGGGGGGGTACACTCTAGTTGTATGTGTTCGCACGTTTTGGGAGATAGATTGGTACGTGACCAAAACGCCATATCATATTCCCGGGGCTAGAAAATAGGTCAAATGGCCGACAAAGTCAGAACAAAGAAAATGTGTTTGACCAACCAGAGTGGTTTAAGTATGGCCGGGATTTTCAAATCGGCCAGCACTTTAGGGTCAGACACCCAGCAGCGACGGGTCTACTCAAGTGATCCGCAACCAGCCGAGGAAGAAATCTGATTTGAACTACTACCATCACTGTTAGTCATTCAGCAAAGAAACTTGTTAGAATTTTTAACAGAAAAACAGAATTTAATACCTCAAATGATCCGCAACTGGCCTCAGAATCGAAGCTATCAACGGGAATAAAACGAACCCATATTTTCAATTGAAAATAATGAATTTTGTTGTCTTTCCATCCAACCACATGAGAGAACCTTTTCTCCGGACAAAATGTTTTATTTCCCTCCTGTAACGGTACAACCCAACGATGAGACGTCTCTCACATCGGCGAGAGAAAATACTACCAGCATTATTCTACTTATCCTGCCTTTATTACAGAAGTGACCATCTACTTTTTTCATTTAAACTGACCATACAATTAGTGAGAAGAATTTGTAATTCAGATCAGTCAAATTAGGGATAAGCAACAATATTTTTCAGAATGCATTATTAATTGATCAGATTGATTGATTGATTGACCGTTTTGTTTAATGGCACATCGAATCCTTGGTGGGTCATTTAGTGCCAAATTCAGTAGGGGAAGGGGAGGGGGTGGAGATCCCATGTCCCCATGACTAGAGACAAATCCCTGTCACTGAGACAAATGTCACGAGGACCGGGATAATGGGGGGGGGATCCCAAAAGCTTCTCAGGACAAATCCTGAGCATGCTAATGGTGATCGCCTCCCAATCAGCTGGCCAAGATATACCCGAGCATGCCGCTAGGACCCCCGAAGGGCCGTGGTTCTCTGAACTTCGAGGCCATGGCGGTTACGAATAACAGATACTACATTTTGATCTTAGCCAAAAGGCTGATTCAAAAATTGATCAGTGAGAGATTAATGAAAGAATAAAGTTAATAGTTAAGTCAATATAAAAAATTCTTTTTTAAAAACCGCATTGAACCAAGTACCATATGAAGTTTCATAAAAATGAGTAGAAAGTTTTTGTAGAAAGTTTTTGTACAAAGAATTAGTACACAAATTCATTCTCTACTAGCAAGGTGAATAAATTTGCCAGGGTCAAACAGATTCCATGATCAATATAAATAATTATAAGTTAAAGACATTCTTTAATCATGGACACAAATATAGTACAGTAGCTTAGGGGAAAAAATCTGCATACTAGTAGATTTTATGCTCTTTCACATAAAAACAGGACAGACATGATCTGACCACAGTTGTGGTCGGCATCTTGATTTCAAAATGGCTGCCAAAAAATTGCAATATTTATATAGGAAAAGTTTTTTAGCGTTCCCAGAGCCCAAAATGGTGATGATGGTATGTTAGGCGGAGTCATCCAAGGTTTGGGCTATGGGAGGTGCAGGAGAGCGGGGAAGAGTGTGCACTCTGCCCCAATAACAGCTTGCTGCAAGACAAATGCTATTTTAACTTTTTTCATGAAAACGAAAAAGTGGTGTAAAGCAAACTTCAAAAAGTGGGGGTTATCTGTATCTACTAATCTTAGTTTAGTCAGGCACAAGGCCACAATAGTGGAGCACTGAGCTAGAACCCAATTCACTCCAATTTAGTACTGTAAAAAAAAAAAAAAAAAAAAAAAAAAAAAAAAAAAATCGGTAAAAATTGTTCGGTACATGAAAAAGTGTGAAAATGCGCAGACTAGTAGATTATTATTCATTTAAAAAAAACAAAAAAAAACATGACTATTTTCCACATGACGTCACGCGTAAAACATTCCAGTTGAACCAAGGAGCACCATCTGCTCTTTTGGACATAGAAGAGCTGAGGCAATGCACAAAGTCAGATTTCATTGAATACCTACCAATCTACCAGTTTGCACATTTTAAACAATTCTTGTTGAAATTTTCAATTAATCTATATTGCAAATTTAGTTTTATGATGGCCATTTTGAAATCAAGATGGTTGCTACAATTTCAGTCAGATCATGTGTCTCCTGTTTTTATATGAAAGAGCATAAAAACAATCTACCAGTATGCAAGTTTTCACACCGTTCTCATTTTGAACAATTCGGTTCAAAATCTCACCTAAGCTATTGTACTAATAAATAGCTCAAATGTCTAAATTGTTAATAGTAAATTATTACAACCGATATTTATCAAAAATCATCATCAATGGCTAATTTATTGTTTAATGGTTAAAGAGGAAGAGAACAGTTTTGTATGACTTAATCGCGCAATGCAAAAAAGATTCTCCAGCTTTTTACCTGGAATCTAAAACATGATATCAAAGATTGTACAGGTGTCTTAATGAGTAAAAGCAATGGGCAAGAAGTTAAGATTTACCAATCACAATAGTCACCCATTCTAAGACTTGAACTCATCATAACAGATATCATGGAACGAGATAGATAAAGGGGCGAGATAAATAAATCGGCTATGGCCGACCACATCTGGAGAGAGAATGGCAACCATCTTCCTCTCTGGGAGGAAGTCCAGGTTATTGACAGAGGACGATGTTTGAAGCAGAGAAAAATCAAAGAGACAGCTCACATCAAGATGTCGACTAAATGCATTAGCCAGACAAGTGCAGATTTCAACCCGATGTGGCTTCCACTTCTCAACAGACCTAAACCTGACAAGACAGAAACACCTGGGCCATGTGCTAATAACTTCTGTTTAACCCATCGCACTCGGATTTTACACCTGAAGAAGGCCGAAGAATGGATCGGCCGAAACGTTGTGTTTACAGGAGTTCAATCGTTCGAAGAACCAGTTGAATATCATGGAACTCATTTCGAGAGCCACTAACTGAAGTTTAAAGCGATTACCAATATTTAAAGGATGTTTTTATTTTAGTATTAAATTCAAAGAACTTTAAAGTGTGGAGAATTTAAAAGCTAGAGATGTGATTGTGAAGTGATTGCTCAACAAAGATGATTCATAAACTAAAAAAATGCATCACATCTATTACCAAAATTAAAATAAATGTAAACCTAAATTGGTTTTGATTACGATATGCTGATCTTGTTCTGATTATCACAGAATCATCAAGGTATCCGCCACACATTTCTAACATCAAGATACGATGTATTAACACTTGGAACTTTCTACCCACTAACACAGTACATACCACAACAACAACAGTGAATGAATTTAAAGATTATTTGGGCAATGACCATTTCATGCCCTCTAAATACACATTTTACTAACACTACTATCACATAACACAGGCACAGCAGGGTTTATTACTTAAAAAAGGTAGATAAAGACTAATGATAAAAAAGGTTGGTACCTAACTTTTTTCTGACAAAATGAGAGAATTTACAGGGAAAACGAGTCAAAGTTATATTGTGTTCTGTGTGGAACTGACTCCATCCATCCTATTTATTTTTTATCTCTCCAATGAGAGGTACCAAAATCCTGTTTTGACGTGAAATTCCTCATTAGTGAAAGGTAATCCCAGTCTGGCTGCTCCCACTACAATCAGTTATCATCTCAGAACTCCAAATAACCTGCTGTTACGTTGGTAGACGAAACACCAGTGTTAACGTTGTTGGCCTGTCCTAGAGAGTAGAGCTCAAATTGGCTCTTCTACTACCGGTGTTGCTAATGTAACGTTTGGCTTCTCTCTCTACGCCCAAAACTTCAACTACCTTTTTCTGCATTTAAATCAATATCTCTTTGACAATATTTAGTTCTGCTGACGTGTCCATATAATCCATTGTGGGCACTTCTGACATACGAAGGTCACCCACCACTCCCGTGCGGACCCACGTCCACCCTCGGGCCTTATGTTGAGATTTGCAGAGTTCAAGAGGTAGAGCCTCTACCGTAGAGGAATAATAACCGAAGGGAGTCTTATTTTTGGGGTTCAAATTTCACGAATGCCTATGTAAAATTGCTAAAATAATATCTTTAAAAAAAAAAAATAAAAAAAAAAGGTGTAATTTAATAAGAAACCTTAAATACTCCCTTCAGTTAGTTATTCATCTCCGTTGTTCGGTAGTAGTCTAGAGTAAACTAGAAACAATAACATTGACTTTTAAAAAATGTTTAATTTTACGTTTTAATAAATGGAAAAAGATTTTCTTCCTAGCAAAAACAAGAAAAAGCTTCTGAATAATTAAAAAAAAACAAAAAAACTAAATCCTGTTTTTAAAATAGGGTGTCGATGATTTTTCAAAGGTGCGTGTGATATAATTAATTGATGCTCTCAAATCGCGACATAATGTCGATAGGATTCACAAAAAAGCCTATTGTAAAGTTACTAAAATAGAATAATATATCTCCCCCCAAAAAGGTGTAATTTAATCAGAAACCCTAAATAAAATACAACTCTTTTCAGTATATTATTTATCTCTGTTAGCTAATTAGTCTCACCGGTAGTACAGTACAACTAACAATTGTATACCAAAACTTTTTAACCAGAATTTGGGTATATGCCGGTGCAACGGTGTGATATAATGTTCAAACAAAAAAGCTTTTTTTCTTTCTTTTTTGATGGGCTGCAAATTATCGAAGTGGAACTCGATAAAAAAGTGATTTAATATAGATATGATGCATTGATTAAAGCAACTTACTAAAAAATAAAGCTGTTCAGTTCCTTATTTACTAACAACAGCGGTATTTTAAATGAGTAATGTGCACCACAGCTAAAGTTGATAAAACAAATTTGCAAAAATGTCTTCATTAAATAAAAAAAAAATTTTTTTTTAAAAAGCTATAAATACACTAGTCATTAAAATAACAACAATCATTCCCCCTTTTTTTTTAGAGCCAATAAAAGCAAATATTGATGATATATTTTCTGTTTAACACTAGTTACAAGATGACTTTTTTTTGTCCCAACTGAGGACTTTTTAAGTTCAAACGTCACAAAATATGGAGACTTAGATTGGTAAGAAGTCGGACATAACTAAAAAAATATTGATAATTTCTATTTTGGTCTATCGTTTTATTTATTACTGTATAACATTTACACTCATTAAATGAAAAGAAGGTACCATACATGCCAAAAACAAAAAAAAGGGATAAAGTTTTTTTTTTGTAATCAATACGATTTTCTACGAATGGACTAAAAAGATATACGCCAACTATTAATTCTGCTGTGGGTATAATTTATACAGGTATATCCCGTTTTAGAGGATTTAGGTATTCAGATCGGAACGAATAATCAACTATAAGAAAAACAAATAGAATTGAAATTGATTATGTCAATATTAGTCCCAATTGTCATTCGTAGAATAATCCAAATAAACTGGGTCAATTCTGGCTTCACCTAAACTCTGTTACTCTAGTTTAAGGTTGAAGTAGAGAGGAAGCTTTTACAATGAGTCACATTCTTTAACAGAATTTAAAGCTCTAAACGAATGTTTAACCTATAAAAATAAGAAAAGAAAAGAAAAAAAAACAGTAAAAGCATTAATTGGTCCATGAAGAAATTACCCCGAAAAAGTACATTAATATAAAAATTATTAGGTTTGTTAAGAGTAAGTTGATAAAAATTAAATGATAAAATAAAATAAATTGAAATTTCTCTGGGACAACGAGTGTGGATTCGAAAGTTGGTCCCTGTTTTCAGTCTTAGTCTTATTAAAAATTAGCATAAAACAATTTTAAATGTGAAACACTAAAGATAACTACAGTGATCATGTTCGATTTATTAAATTAATAGCAGTTCTTAAGTTATAATTAGTGAACGTCTTTCTTGTAAGTACTGGCATTTTGATAAAAAATAATCACAGAAAAAGTTTCAAGTCTTATTAAATTTCAATTAACCGATCTTTTCTATTGTTGTGAACTGAAACGAAGTAAGGGTACAGAACGTTCAAAAACTGACTTTAAATAAAAACATCTACTTACCTTAATAAAACAAATATTTTCCTTATTTCTGCTAGGAGACGATTAACACATCAAAACAATAACAATTCGTTTTTATGGTTGTTGCTGGTGTTATTTCTTTAGTTTTTACGTTTGATCTCATTAAAAACGAGACTGTGTGTGTATATCTTTCTTTTTTTTTCAAGTTAGAATGGAGATGAACCTGTAAATGATATATTAAAAAAAAAGAGTGACCACTCAGACCAAACATCAAATTGAAATCCAGTGGTGGGTAGAAAGAAATAAGATGAAAACTAAGACATTGGTTTGTTGTGTGTACTAAGATACTCGTTGAATATTCCAGTTAAGCCGCTGCTACCCTGGACGATAAAACTACACAAGTGAATAAGTACACACTGACTACTAAATGTAGAGCTAAGTAACACTGAACCACATAACGGGTTTGATAATAATGTTAAGAAACTAGCTAAACCACGTTACCTACTCCAAATCCATCTTTGATGATGTACGGGAGACAACTGCACTTTATGTTTTTCTTCTACTACCTCCTCCCATCTATGCTTATATCATCTGCGATTGAAATGGCATTTCATTTCACTTTATCGATGGACGATTCATAAATTTACGTTAAAAGAACGTGGAAATTAACTTGGGATTTTTCTCTAAGGCACTATGTTTAAACATTTCTTTATATCATTTAGTTTCTCTTAGGTTCTTTTAGGTTCTCTTTCGTTGCAGTACAGATCTCAAAGTATAATACCTGGAACTAACAGTTTATTTTCAAGCTCGTTTTACGTTTGCATAATTAATCTTAGTCGAAAAAGTAGGTTCACGGGAACCTCCCGGATTTTTTTCGCCACCTGTTTTTTCTTAATCCGTGAAGTGTCTATATTATGATTTTGTCTGTTCCCAAGCTGAAATAATCTCCCATGGGGTCCATTTTTAACCATATATGACACCTAGTGAGGTTCTGAACCTGGACACTGGAAAGTTAGAAAATCGCATAACTTGTGATGTAAACAACATATTGAGACAAATGAACACGTTTTCCCATACAATTCTGATACGAGGAATTCAGAAAAATGGTTATTATTAAGATTCAAATTGTCTCTATTTCAGGACAAAAACAGCAAAAAGGCGAAAGAATGTTGAGAAATCCGATTAAAAGTTAAAACTATCAACTGTTTATCCTATAATCTGTTATTTCTTAATCCTTGAAGTGTCTGTTTTATGATTCTGCCTGTTAACAGGTTGTAACAATGTCCGCCAAGTTCATTTTAACTCTATATTACCCCTAGTGCGAACCTGAACCTGGACACCAACAAATAGAAAATCGCATAACTTTTGAAGTAAACAATATACAAAGACAAATGAACACATTTTCCCATACAATTCTGACCCGAGGAATTAAAAAAAAGTAGTTACTATTAAGATGCAAACACACCTTGACTCTATTTCAGGACAAAAAAAGCAAAAGTTGAAACATCCGATAGTCCGGTTCCGATTTTGGATAAACTGTGCAGGTCAAGGCATTCTCTAGTAGAATTTGTCATGCAGTTGGAATAAGATAATTCAAAGGTGCTGATTCCAAATTTGAATACAGGAGAGCTCGTTCAAAATCAGAGCCAAAACTGTATTGTTATGCTAAATTGAAATTGTATGCCATAATGCCAGTGATTCGGAATGTGACAGCTTAACTCAGGAACCACAAAACATATCCCCATGGAATTTCCTGTGTGTATTAATGGGACCGCAAGCATGTTCTTAGCGAGTTAGCTTTTGAAAATTCCTAAAAGAATGTCAATAATATTAGTTTGGGGTCTGCATTTACACCGATATAGACCTGTAGAATTTTGAGCAAAATAGGGTCTACTTGGAAAATGTAAATATGTTGACAAGATACAATTTTATTTTATGGCCAACTATCTATCGACGGTGGATTTAATTCGTTGATGCTAATATATACACCGGAATGGGACTATCTGTCATAAGTGATTAGGCGTTACAGCGTTGGCTTTCTGGCGTCAGCGTTTAGGTTGTAACGGACATATCTATTTTGCACTCACGCATACGCTCAGCGAGTGGAATCCACTTGACTCAATTTTCATTTGGAACAAACAAGATCTTTATTCCGAGAAAATGGATTATCTCGTCTTTTAGATAGCTGATTTTCAGGACATGAGAAATCCATACTTGACTCGAATTTAATATGCTTTGCAGACTTCCTGTCTGACAAAATCATGTTCCTTGACACCTCACATTTCCATCTTGGAACTCTTGATGATACACAGTCCAATACACCTCAATTTTGACAGCCACACACCACCACTCACCTCTTACTATAAGAAGACCGATCTGTTCAGTCAGATTTGTTGTTTCGACAAATATGACGGTTCCGACTTTCGATTACGTACGTACGCATTCATACATACACATACACTCTCTTTTCTAACATCTTCAACAAAATACAGACACTTTTACTAAGTAGAATACAAACACTTTAAAATGCATTCCTTCCTTCTTCTTAGCTGAGAATTACTTTTTGTTATTATGTTCTGTAATAAATATCTACTTATTATCATTGCAGCGTATTTTATATTTCTTTATTCACATTGATTTGTTTACTATGTGCAAACAGCATTCCTTGCACATGTGTGTAATTTCATTTCCTTTTACTACTGAAGAAACAGGTAGAGAAAGAAAGATATGTCTTATGCGCATCTTTAACATTACCCTCTTTCTTTCTCTAGTCTCATCAGCACGCTAGCTTGCTATCGGCAGTCAGACCCTAAGGCTTCTAGCCAACCACTACTATTATTGCTGCTACGCACAGCTTCACTGTTAGAGAGATTACTACGCTACGCCCTTATCATTGTTATTGTTTTTACCGTAACTTTTATTGGAGTCAGATATATTTAATATTGGAGTTAGTTATAGTTTTATTAAGTCTTAATTCCCATTTCCATAAGCATCCTATTTACAAGGTCATCTGATTTGGCGTATGCCCATATTTGGCGACGGACGTTTTGTCGTCATCCAAAGGTGAAACTCTTTTTTTAAGGCTTTAAAAATCTTTCAGTTGTATGTACGTGTTATTTACAATGAAACCTTGGAGTTTTTTGTAGTCATATTTATTAGTTTCAGTTTCTGTTTCTTCGCTCGATATGAATTTCAGAGTTTGTAAACAAACACATTATATAATTTATTTATTACAATTCTTTTTACAGTACTGACTGTATATAGTACCTGCGAACACCAAAAATAATTTGATTTTCATAATAAATAAATAAATAAATAGTATAGTTTGTTTTCAAACTCATGAATAAGTTATCGATTGAACAAACTGTAGCTAGCTTTAGCCTTGTTGATAGGATGTTTATGGGGATGGGATTAATGACTAATAGTAAACTATCTAGTTCCCATTATTCAGTTATATCTGACTCCATTAAAAAGTTACTGTGAAAACAATAACAATGACGAGAGCGTAATAGCGTAGTAGCGTAGTAGCGTAGTAATCTCTAACAGTGAGGCCGTACGTAGCAGCAGTAATAGTAGTGGCTGGCTAGAAGCCTTAGGGGTCTGACTGCCCGTAAGTAAAGCTAGGGTGCTGATGAGACTAGAGAAAGAAAGATGGTAATGTTAACGATATGTAGTAGTAAAAGGAAATGAAATAACTGCATGTGCAAGGAATGCAGTTTGCACATGGTAACAAAATTCAATGTGAATAAAGAAATACAAAATACTCTGCAATGATAATAAGTATATTTATTACAGAACATAATAACAAAAAGTAGTTCTTAGCTGATGAGAAGAAAAAGGAACGAGTGTGTGTGTAAGTATGAATGTGTATGAATGCGTACGTACGTAGTCGAAATTCGGAACGGCCATAGATTTGTTTAGGCAAACAAATCTGGATGGACTGAACAAAGATGAAGAATTTCTGGGCTTCTTATAGTAGGAGGTGAGTGGTGGTGTGTGGCTGGTCAAAATTGTAATGTGTTGGGCTGTGTATCATCAAGAGTTCCAAGATGGCATGTGAGGTGACAAGATACATGATTTTGCCAGACTTGTCGTCTACAAAGCATATTAAATTCGAGTTGAGTACGGATTTTTCATGTTCTGAAAATTGGTTATCTAAAAGACGAGATAACCTTATTTCCCGGAAAGATCAACTTGGTTCTCGGAATAAAAATCTGGGGTGTCAAGTGGTTTCCACTTGCTGACCGCATGCGTGACCGTATGCGTGACCGTATGCGTGAGTGCAAAATACATATTAGTCCGTTACAGGCTAAGCTAATAATTGCGAAATAAAATAATAATTTTTGTAATTAATTAAAAAGTCGAATGAATATTAGTAAAATTCGAAATGAAATTAAGGTTTATTCAATTAATTAAATAGATAAATTCTAATAAATATGACTAAAATAACTCCAAGGTAAACACCGTAAACACGTCTCGTCTTATGTAAATATAAGTCAAAAGTCCTTAGTAATAATTGAATGTCAAAATGTAAGATTTTATTTAATGTAAAATCTCTCAAAATTTATATCTGTTTTGTTTTCAAGAAAAATCAAAAAAAATCGATTGAATGCTAATAAAAATCAAAGGTAAATTAGTTTTTGTTTTTAAATCGTAGGTGTCGGTTTCTCACCTCCAAACATTCACACCATATTATGATCTTCCATAGATCTCTCAGTTGAGAACCCTTTAGGACATCTTAGGAAAAATATTCCCCCAAATAGGCTCCACAGGATTCCCGCCTAAAACCACCAAGATAAGATCAGACATTACTCATCGAGCTGTCCACAGTAGGCTCCAGGATTTTCTAACCAATCAGAGAACAGCATTTTCTCATATAAGCAACGCACTTTACATACACGCCAGAACAGCATAGACATTTGATCTGCACGATTCCCTGTCGGAGATATTGCTGATTCTTACACACATACACTCTAACACGGCCGCACAAAACCATACACCAACACACAGAGGCAAGTACCTAAAACACGCACACATGTATCTCACGTATACCTTTTCTCACATCCCATTCCACATACAAACATTCAGTTCTACTTCTTAGAATTATTTTCTAAAACCTAAGTAGAAACCTTCACAAACCTTAACTTTCTTCCTTTGCATATTTCTCGTAGAAGATGCGAGTTAAAGAAGAGAGTTGTTTACGACAAGGAAAACTGGTTATTCGTAATAAGGAAATGATACGAATCGATGGTAGCCGAGAATAGCACCATTTAAAAGGAAACTAGAGAACATGGGATTTTAGCGAAAGTGAGAGTTTGTCGAAGGGAGTTACTTTGAAAAGGCTTATTTAGCTTGAAATATTGATCAAGGCATTATCATCTTAACAGGGGGTTCAGGTTTAAAAGTAAGGTTTCCGGTTGAGACGAGAAAGGCAGACAAGTTTGAGATCGCCGGGTAGAAAACTAATGTGTGCTCGTCGTCAGTAACTAAGACAAGGGGATTCGCTTCGTGGTGCGTCATGCGGTGGTCTACTGCTGGGGAAGCAAAGGAGAGAAGTTTCTACCAGAAATAATATTTTAGGGCGTTCCGCCTCTAATCTGATATGTAGAAACTATAGAGGTGATCTCTGATCATTTAATCTCCTGGGCCTATATTTGAGGTATTTATTTCTAATCTGGGCAAAATGAAATGAAGAAGGAGTAGACAAAGGAGAGGGGTTACTGGTTTAAGAAACCAGGAGGCATTCTAAGAAATGAACCAAGATGAAAAGAAAGAAAGCGATTAGGCAAAGGGGTAAGATGTGGGAAGGTTTTAAAGTGTGTAAGGAACACGCGGAGCTGGCGCCGAAAGTGGTACCGAACATGAGGTGAAGAACGACAGTGTGTCGCTCTATTTATAGCAGTTTTTAGCAGGAGCAGCAGGGCGTGACGTCAGCCGAAGCTAGAGGCTTACGGCAGTTTCGTATTTCTATAGGGTCACCCATTTCAATCCGCATGCAAGATGAAAGTGGGTCCCTACAATACTTCCCCCTTAGAGATATGGTAAATATCTTGAAATAAAAACAGGAAGGAGCCATTTTTAGAAACAGGTATAGCGATGCGGATAGTGAAGAAAACAAATAATAATCACTGATACAAAATTTCGTAAGAAATCTTAGTTAACATTTGCCTGGAAAGTCAAATTGGTTCACCAAAATAAAATGTTCGGTTCATTGATTGATTGTTTTGTTTAACGGCACATCGATCCATTAGTGCCGAATTCAGTAGGGGGTGGGGTCCCATGTCCCCGTGACTAGAGACTTGAGGGGGGAGAATCCCAAATCCCTGTCACTGAGACAAATGCCACGAGGACCGGGATAAAGGGGGTGGAGATCCCAAAAGCTTCTCAGGACGAATCCTGAGTATGCTAATGGTGATCGCCTCCCGACCAGCTGGCCAAGATATCCTGTGCAACTTCTTCCAGGACGATACCCGAGCATGCCACAAGGACCCCCGAAGGGCTGTGGTTCTCTGAACTTCGAGGCCATGGCGGTTTCGAAGCACAGATACTCCACTCTGATCCTGAAATGTTCGGTTGTTTGAAAATACATATAAAATTCTGTAAGTGAAATGCAAAATGTTTGTGAAATGTAAAACAGATTTGTGGTATAAGTCTTTGTGTCCATGTGTACATAATTATTTTGTTTTTGTAAGTTCCAAATGTGTTGTAAAAATGTAATGTGTTCCGTGATCAAGGTCTGTTCGTGTAAAAAATGTGGAAGTTCCTTTTTTTGTAATAATGCGTTTAGCATAAAAAATGTGAAAAATCTTACCGTGGTCATGCTTTTGACATCGTATGAAAGCTGGATAAACATTTCTCTTTTGGGAACAAAGAAATGTGTCCGTTGGGTTTGTTAAAAGGAGTTTATGTTGATTTAATTAGAACTCAATATTAAACTAATTCTTTTATTTAAAATATCTGACTCCATTATAAGTTACGGTGTGAACAATAACAATGATAAGGGCGTAGTGTAGTAATCTCTAACGGTGTAAACTAATAGTAGTGGCGGTTGTAATATTGGCTATAGTAGCCTTAAGGGTCAGTATTGCAGAATAGCAAGCTAGGGTGCTGATGCGACTAGAGAAAGAAAGAGTAATAGTTAATCGATGCGCATAAGAGAGGTCTTTCTTTCTCTGCATTTTCCTGCAGTAGTAAAAAGGCTGAAATACATATATGTTCCAAAGATGCAGTTTGCACATGGTAGCAATGCATTAAGAATAAAGAATACAAATACTCTGCAATGATAAGAAGTATATTTATTACAGAATAATAACAATAAGGGTATTTATCAGCTATTGAGAACAAGAAGAAAGAATGCATTTAAAGAAGTCGTATACTACTTAATAAAGTGTCTGTAGTTTGTTGAAGATGTTAAGGAAGAGAGTGTGTGTGTATGTATGAATGTGTACGTACGTAATCAGAGGTGAGAGACGCGTCTCTGTGGAACAGATCATAGTTTTGTTAAGGCAACACAAACTGACTGAACAAAGAATGAAGGATAATTGGTCTTTTTATTGTAAGAGGTGAGTGGTGGATGTGTGGCTGATCGAAATATCGGGCGGTGAACTGGGTATCGTCAAAAGTTCCAAGATGGAATGTAAGGTGACAATATACATGGGTTTGCCAGACTTATTGTCTACAAAGCGTATCATGTTGCGAGCCAAGTACAGTAATTTTCATGTTCCGAAAGGTTGGTTATCTAAAAGCACCAACCGACAAGATAACTTTATTTCTCGGAATAAAAAGCTGGGTGTCCTATGGTTTCCACTTGTTGACCGGAGTGCGTAAGTGCAAAAATACGTATGTGTCCGTTACAGGTTCGTAGATGATTTTTTTTTACGCAGAACCTGTAGAAGTTTGTTGAGATTCGCAGCCGTAGAATATTGCTG
>VCCN01000432.1:7687226-7713218 GCA_006491835.1 Architeuthis dux | reverse complement strand
AGTTGAGAGCTTATATTTGCCCGGCACCGGTGTGAGTGACTGCTAAACGTGCGGCCTAAGTCATAAATGTGAATAAAGAAATAAACTCTGTGCAGGGATCGAACACCCATAACCAGCTAACTTAAGAAGGGTGTGGTGGTTTCTAACAAGCCATACCTGTCAAGTCTCACGCATTTTGTGTGGGACTCACACATTTTGATACGTTCTCACGGTCTCACGCATTAATGGAAAATTCTCAAGCATTTTATGAAAGGTGAGAAATTTTATAAAAAGTGAATTTTTTATAAAAGTGTGAACCGTTTGGTTAGTGATTAACAATTGTTGGTTGTTTATTTGTATGTATTCAGTACATTTTTACAGAACTTCGGAACTCACATTATTTCGACAGATTACATACAGAACTTTTGAAACACGTTTTAAGTTGGAAGGTGGGGCGTGCCCTCCCTTTCCAGACGGGTACGATTCTCACTCATTTTCAACATTGAAACTTGACGGGTATGACAAGCTGAGGAGTAAACTGTTTAACTATTTAAATTGAACTTTTCTGAATAATAAAGAAAAATTACCTGAAAATATAAAAACTTTAGGAAAGAATAAATTATTAATTTCTGTCTCAGGATTTATATAGAAACAGATTAACTTTGTCGGCACAGATTATTGAATGTAAAGATTAGGGGGATTAAGGACACATTTATTCTACAGAATATGCACCTAAACACTTTTTGATGCTGCCTTGAAGAAATCTAGCTAAGCTGGGAAGTGGGTGGTTTCTATGATGCATGAGTGTTTTCAAGTAGGAGTAAAGAGAAAATAAACCGTAGCTAAATTGCCCACTCTTCCACCAAATTTTATTGAAACTCAGTGAGGACATTAGGAGATATCGTGTGGACAGACAAGAACTTTAGGCAATATTATGCGGTGTTGACATATAACTACAAGGTAGGAGAAATAATTCTGTATGGATCCGCCCCAAAATTTAAGGATTTCTTCCATGTCCCATTGTCCATACTTCTGTGAAATTCATTGAGAACTTTTGGAGATATCCTGTAGACAGACATGAAATTTTGGCGATTTTGTGTTGTGTGGACATATAACTATGACGTAGGGGAGATAATTGTGCTTGTATCCGCCCCAAAATGTAATGACTTCTTCCGTAGCAAGGGAGCGGATTTAACATTATGAAAATGAATCCTAAATAGATTTGGTCCGATTTCTCATGTCGTGCAATGAAATACGGGACAAATTGCGGACGATCCCATATTATACAGGACGGGTGGTAACCCTATCGGAACCAAAGTGCAAAATACTCGCAATGGTCATGTATATGCATACCAGGACCGTAGTTACGAAATTCACATACTTTGCGAGCAAAGCAGAAAAACTTTTTTTAGACCACACCCTTTAGATCACTGGAAAACACCCCTATTGTAAAACGTGCACTATATCAGATATCTAATTGATGAAGATAATTATGAACAAAAAGCTGCTTAGGGAATTTTTGAAAATAGAGCTTCAAAATCTGTCAGAAACCAATGTAGACTTGGGATAGGTCTATTATACACCTTAACCTCTATGAACTAGAAAAAAAAATAATTGAAAGGGATAATTGGTTTATTTACTCTTTCTGTAATCTTAAAGCTAGCTTTTTGTAATATTTTTCGAAATAATAAGGAAATTAGCAAATTATTGGGGTGGGGGGGTGACGGCCCTGAATACCAATTTTGGTTTTTGTATAGAAAAGTGTACAAAGACCGCCTGTTTTGGCTCTTATCGACCGATTAGTAAGGAGTGTATTCCAATTAATTACATATTGAGGTCTGTGCTGTTTTTGAACGCTTATGTCCAATGTTGCCAACTCAGAAAATATTTTCGCGCTAGTTTGCCTGCCAAAAGGCGCTAAAAAGCGCTATATTTTTTTATATAGCAAAAGAAATGGCTAAAAACACCAAAAAAACGCTAAAAATGGTCGAAGATAGCCAGAGAATGGCCAAAAGCAGCCAAAATGTTTTAGGTGCAAACGCGCTAAGTTAGCGCTTTTTGCACTGCCAAAATAAGAAACGCGCTGAATCTAGCGCGAAACGCGCTAAGTTGACAGCACTGTATTGGAGGTCTGTGCTGTTTTTGAACGCTTATGTCCCTTTGTCAACATTAGCAGCAGCAGCAGCATCAGCCTGAGGAGAGGTGGTTTGTTGTTGTCGACGTCGGTCACTTGTTCATAAAGGCTTGACTTATTTTGTTCCTGTTTCTTTACAAATTGAAGGAGAGAAATATAAGTAAACATGGAAAGTCAGATGAATCAGTTATTGACTGAGGTGTAAGTAAATATTTAATTGTGCTATGATTTGAACGAACTGTACTGTCCTCCTTCTTCCCTGCTGTGGCGAATATCGTGTTGAAAAAGAGAAATAATGCTTAACTTTATTTTTAGTGAGACGTTTTTAGTTTTAAAAACATTGCACAACCATCTTAAAATTTTACTTTTTATTTCGACAAATGCAAAGAACAAGTGACTTTTTTTCTTTTCAAAAACACCCTGAACAACTTTTCTTTTTGTTTCAGGCACATCTTAAATACTTTTATCCAAGCTAAATATTCAAGTTTTAGTTAATGAATGTTTTTGTTTTTTAAATTAGATATAAGACACAAGTTTAGGAAGTCGAAAATAGTCTTTACTTCAGAAGATATGATGATGTGTTGGCTAAAATATCGATAGTCTTAATTAATAACCTTTCCTTTACTTTTGTTTTTTTTAACCAATTGATTAAAAAATCAATTGGTTGAGAAAAAAAATTAAAAGGAAAGTTTTCAAATCTTGGAATTAACGAACCTAAATTTATTCATTTGAAATAATTACCAAAATTCAATAAATGGTATTTAATTAGAACTTTTAAAGTTGTGAACCAATTAACCAGTAGTTTTTAAAAACAACTTTTTATGTGGTTCTGTTGGGTTATTTTGGTTGAATAATCTATTATTCGATATTTCGTCGGAGGTGTTTGTGAATATTTGCTCAACAGACATTCATAGTCCCATGATGTCGTTTTTAGGATGAGACATTTTGGAAGAGAGAAGAAATTGGACTTTGTGCATAATCTCATTCGAGATTTTATCAACGTTCAACGTAAAAATCCCAGTTTACTTCGTCACGGGTTTTAAATGTTATTTTAAACATTAATTTTGTAAAGATATTTGCTATAGTTTTGAGAAGGATCATTAATATTCAAATGGTTCTCGAAGAATGGATCGGCCGAAACGTCGTGTTTACAACACAAACAACAAGGTGTTCAATCGTCTGAAGAACCATTTGAATATTAATTTTGTAATTTAAAAAAAAAAAAGTCCAGTCCACTAACACGGAAACTCCACTCCTTCTGTTCATGAATTTTCTTTAAAAAAAATATAAATTAGAAATACATGTGCATGCACAAAAATGGCGGTTTATCACGAAAACAGGCTTTTATTTGATTTTCAATAAGATTATACTACGCTCTTAAGGGTAACTCGGCTATTTTTTTGTTTAGTGTATTAAACTCAACGATACCCCTAATAAATGTTGTCTATTTCGCATTATGGAAGCACGTACGTACAGGATATTTATTTTGGGTGTGCAAATTAAAATGATCTGTTATTGTGCCTTTTTGTAAATACAGAAGAATTTACGTAATTTAATATATGATAAAGTTAAAGTAACTTTTACTACTATAAATCATTTTCGAAGATTGTGGACGCTTTTATTCAACTTGATAATTTCGAATTCAGTTTACCATATTGCTTTAAAAAATATTTTGTAAATTCTGTCAGATATTTTTTCTTGTATATTACACCGGAATCTTCTCAAAAACCTATGAGAGGAGGGGAGTTGAACAATACAGCAAGTCAAGTCATTTATTAAATAAGTTTTTTTTTAAAAATAGATAAATAAATAAAAGAAAAATTGATTTTAAATTGGAATTTAACACAAGTCTAATATTTTGGAATTCAAATTGATCCAATTAATTCAGGAGGGCAGATTTTCACACGACACCGTCTGACATCATTGGAACGTCACGGTGACTTAATATTTCTGGACTTTTTTTAACACTAAAAATAAATATATAAATTAGAAAGCACCCGGAGAGCGCATGCCCCTGTTAACGCCATTGTCAGGGGAAGTAATTGTGTATGGATCCGCCCCAAAAATTAATCACGTTCTTCCATAGCCCACAAAATTTCATTGAAATTCATTTAGAACTGAGACATGAACTTTTAGCAATATTATGTGGTGTTGACATAGAATATAACTACGACGTAGCGGAGTTAATCGTGCATGGATCCGCCCCCAATTAATCATTTCACCCGTAACCTGTCCACTGTTTCACAAAATTTCATTGAAATCCACTGAGTACTTTCGGAGATATTGGGTGGACAGACAGAAAGCAGACCTACCAAGTCTTTGCATTTTGAAGCCCAGTGCCCCCCCCCCGCATGTAATGAATTTGTACGAATCTCCCGCATTGAAAAAAAAATCTGTCTGTAAACATTTTTTCCCTCCTATTTACAGACCTACCAAGTCTCCCGCATTTTGTTGATTATCTTGGTTTAAAATTACGTTAAGATAGGTTTTCAATACACTGAAATAGCTGTTTTAGAGATTCTAGAATTGAAGGTTCTCTCACCCACAACTTTTTTCGAACATAAACAGGGGAAGGCCAAAGAACAACTCCCCCCAGTAAAATTAAAGAGATCTAGATAAATTTGACAACTCCGATCCCAAACTGAAAGATCACACATACACAAAAAGACCTAAAATTGACACACAGGATGACCTTGAAGAAGTCTGATGACTCGCCGGAAAGAGGCATTAAGAATAATGGTAGACAAGATGTGTGATACCCAAGCAAGGACGGCTTTGCCCTACCCAGTGTAAAGGCGATAAATAATAAAACTAAATAAATATTTTTTTTTTTTTTTTAATACAGATTGTTTTAACACAAAAGACAAATTTATGAAGCATGGAAAAACAATTCAGCAAATAATTTTATTTATTGAAAGCAATAACAATATAATTTAATGTATTTACTTCTGTTTTTCTTTCATGAATTCTCTTATTTCTTTTTATTCATGCACCATTTTTAACATTGAGTGTGCACAGGTGTGACATTTTCGCTCACACCCATGCACATTCTATGTTGAAAATGGTGTATAAATAAAAAGAAATAATTGTTTTAGGAGTAGAGTTAAGTAACTTTATTATATTAAAAAATTCCCTAGGCACAATAAGAGTTCTTATGAATTTTCATGTCCCCTGTACACTCACAAATAGCCCCACAATAATTTAAAGTTTGGCACAACTTCAATATGGTGGTCTGCTTCTAAGAAAATAGAAACAACAATTTTTCAATCCATAAGACCTTCGTCTCATCTAGTGGGACAACATGGAAAATTATACTTTTTGATGCATCACATGCCAGATAAATTAGTCATAGGATAAAGAAAAATGTGTAGATGCCACCCTGGATTTTCAATTTCAAGGTCAAAAATGGTCATTTTTCATTTAGTTTGGTAGGAAAGTGTAAGTTACGGTAGAATCTTGGCAACCAGGTTAAATCATATCTAAAAAAATTGAACTTAAGGCGGCCATTTTGAAATTCATTATGACTAAGTCATTGCGCGTCTGTCCAAAACTTTCATTGAACTTTTGGCGATATCGTATGGACAGACAGGAGTGAATACAGAAATGTACGAAAAAAACTCAAATTTCTCAATGAATTTCAATGAAATTTTCTGGAAGGGTGTGAAATAGGCTACCTGGGAAAAGAAAGGGAAACAACATTTTTCTCTCTTTTGTCTTCCCTAAAATAAAAAAGGCTTTCTCTAGTATCCAATAGAAAAAAAGGGCCTTAACAGATTTCTGTGTGCTCTATACCAAATATTCACTCATAAAATCTTACCCTATCAATTATTAATCACTGCTAACAAAGGTTTAGGTTATTCATGAGTTCACACATTTATATCTATCTATGTATCTGGACTTCGCCCAGCCCTAAATGTTCATAGTAGAAACTTGAAATTTTGTGCACACACTTCCCTCAATGAGTAGGGAAAATGTTTTTTGAAAATTCCCCTCCAAAAGGGTTTGAGTCGGGGGTTCAATTTTCAATGTAAGCTTATGCTAAATTGGTCACTAGTTTGTGCCAACTTGTTTTTTTAAAAATTCAGACGTTTTTTAGTGATCACAGCCCAGCTTTTTAATTGATCACCACCAACACAGCATATATGGGTGGTGGTGATTCATAATTTTCCTTGGAATGCTAGTTTAAGATTTGCTCAGAAAGATAAAAAGTTCTGGGAGGGTGGAATTATGAAGTTGCCTGAAAGATAGAAGTTAGAAGAATATGGAAATTATCTTATTTAGTAGCATTAATGCTGAAATT
The DNA here is from genome assembly GCA_006491835.1 of Architeuthis dux. Taxonomy (NCBI): domain Eukaryota; kingdom Metazoa; phylum Mollusca; class Cephalopoda; order Oegopsida; family Architeuthidae; genus Architeuthis; species Architeuthis dux. The sequence continues at coordinate 7,706,805 of VCCN01000432.1, read as the reverse complement.
GTTTTAAAAAGCTAAGCGCACATCCCAATACTATCCCACACAAAAAGCCATCTTCTGTATCCTCCTTCCTGCAAGCGAACACACAACCAGAGTGTATTTCATTACACTCCTTCAGTCCATAAAGTGGGAAATAAAGTGTAGCCTTCAACTCGCTAGTTCTTTTTCTTTCTTGTATCATCTGGTGTTTGAATCAAAAAAACAAACCAGTGTTCTTTTCACATTAACAATTCAGTTTTTTGTTTCCAATATATTTAATTCTTTCGGAGTCACAAATTTTGCCCCATTAAATTGATCTTTATTTTGCATCTTTTCACTATGACAGTTCAATTCCAATTGATATAAATGGCAGGAACAATGGAACACCTGCATTAACAATAAACTAAAAAATATCCAACCCACCATTGGGGAATGGCAACCTGGATACAGAAAAATAAGAAAGGAAGAGGTAGTATTGACCAGACTCTGCATAGGCCATACCCAACTCACACACAACCATCTCCTGAAAAACAAGAACCACCAATATGTATAGCATGTGAAGAACAATTCACAGTAAAACATATATTACTAAACGGTATAGACTTAAATCCAATTCGAACAAAATCCTATCAAGCAAACAACCTGAAAGATCTATTCAACAAAACAAAACCACACACAATAATCCAATTCCTGAAATAAGAGTCTACTCAAAAATATAATCACCTCATCAAAATACTCCAGATTATTTACACCTATTCTCAAATACAGATAAAACCAAATAAAACCCCATCAAACTAAACAATACAACTAACAATATCCAACATTATATGACCTACTAAAAGGTTGACATGCATCTAAATGCACCAAACCAAACGAATTGATATATTTCTGTTACTCTTACCTGCTTGTGTATCTGGGTTGTTTGCTCTTCTTATTGACCAAGACTTGACATTTCAACTGTCTAATGATAGTATTGTCCCTCTGCTGCTGCTGCTCATCCCAGGCAAAAAACTGTCTCCCACTGGATGGGGAACAGGATACTAATTGGAAAGATATCTTTAGATACAGCAGCAAAATATTTTCAAAATATTGCCTGATTTTAAGAAATAATTTAAACTTTTGAGGCAAAAGGTTTTTTTGCTGTGTTCCCAACTTACTAACTGCCTCCCAATTTGAATCGATGGCCCATTAAAAAAAGTACTTGGAGCTGATTGGTCGAACACATCCTGTTGAAATGTCAAACTTAAACTTTTGAGGCAAAAGGTTTTTTTTTAATACAGAACAAAGTGAATGTTTTTTTTACACAATATCATTTTTTAATGTTCACATCTACCCAGTGTTATGAACTTGTATGTATATTATATATGTATATGTATATGTATATATATAATTTGTTCTGACACATTTCAATTATTTATTGTATCTTTTCAGGGGTAAAGTGCCTGAAGTAACCGGCGTTATCTGTACAGATCAACATGGCCTTTGTCTAGGAGGTAACTTCTGATTATTGTTATCACTATAATTGAGTACTAGCAATATAGAAGGGTAATTCATGCCCTCTGAATTTTATAGGCTATCAGATATAGGAAGAGTCTCAGAATTGACTGGTATACTTAAATAATAAAATTACCATATGTACAAAGAAACATAAAAGTAATACTAATAATTTCAAAAGTTTTTATCTAATTTTATGAAATCAAATGATGGATGATTTTATATCTGATCGACAGAATATGATAATTATAATGACATTTATTAGTGAGAGTCTATATTTCGGTGTGACCAACGCTGGGCAAATATAGGCTCTCACTAATAAAAGTCATTATAATTATCATATTCTGTCGATCGGATATAAAATTATCCATCATTTGATTTCATACTGTCGACATAAGAGAGCTGCATTATATTCGTGCCTAAAATATGAACGTGAGAATGGAGAAGCCAACAAAGTGTAGGATAAAAGACTCCTGCCTACCATCTGACCTTCGTTAGCTCAGTCGGTAGAGGAGCACCGCGTATAGGTGGCTTCCAAGGTGGACGTGGGTTTGATCACTGCATGGAGTTTGTTTCTTTATTCACATTTACGATTTAGGCAGCTCGTTTAGCAGTCGCTCACACTGACGTCAGGCAAATATAGGCTCTCACTAATAAATGTCATTATAATTATATCTAATTTTATTGAAAAGTTTATTTTGGTTGATATCTTCATTGATGTCCTTTACAATGGCTTTCTGGATCAGTAAGTTACTGCTTACCAATCAGCTATTTTATATTCAAAGCACACAGTAGTATAAAACTTTATTAATCATTTTCTATGCGAATTTGTACTGTTTGAGAATTTTTGTCAATATTAGTCAAATCAATGTCACTAAATTATATTTAGAGAATATTCGCAGGAGTCTATATCTGCAAACAGAATAAAAATATATAGATTAGAACAAGTTATGATCATTTTAGTGCACCACCCTAGTGTCAGATATCTAGGTGGTGCCACCTGTCACTATGGGGCAGTACCATAGTGCTTCCACCCAGCAAAAGATTAAAGGTATTATTAGTCAAATCGATGTCATTAAATTATATTTAGAGAATGTTCTCACGAGTCTGTATCTGCAAACAGAATAAAAAATATAGAGATTAGAACAAGAGTTATGATCATTTTAGAGCTTCCACCCAGCAAAAGACTTGTAATGGTCATGTATATGCATGCCAAATTTGGTGCTTGTAAAGAAAAGTGCACAAACATTTCACTTATCGACTAGACCAGGGGTATGGAACTTGCAACCTTCTAGACCATCACGTGATGCCTACCTGAGGACCTCAATGACTGTATTATTCAAAAAAGTATATTATTGAAGTTCTTTCAAGGAGATATTTAGTGTTTTAATTACATAGATTTATCTTTATTTAAATGTCACAAATCACTTTACTGTCCACATACATTTTAATGATTTTATTCTGGTGGAAAAATTATGTGCCATTAATCCAAGCTTTAAACACAATTGGAGTATATCTGCCACAACCTTAACCAGGGGCATCTTTGATGCATTTTTTACAGCCATAACCTTACAAGATGTAGATGAGACCTGGAATACCTACAGATCCTACTAGGACTAGCAGTAGTTATCTTTAGATAAGTTTTTAGAGGAGAAACCTTAATCCGTAAAAGAATTTTCTCTCTCTAATGCTCTTAGCTTTTTAATTTTGTTGATAGATCTCTTCGAAGTCAGATGCCTCAGTCTTCCTCAAAATAATAAATATTTACCTCTGCTCTCTGTTACAATTACAATTGATCAATAGTTGCAGGTTGGATTCATTGTCAGAGGTGAGGTTCTATGGTGCAGGGATGCTGGATCTCTTTGCCATACAATTATCTAAGGAAAGAAAAGCTTTTGGCTAGGATCAAAGTGTAGTATCTGTTCTTCGAAAACCGCCATGGCCTTGAAGTTCAGAAAACCACAGCCCTTTGGGGGTCCTTGTGGCATTCTCAGGTATCTCTGGATATCTGGGAGAAGTTGCACAGCTGGTCGGGAGCGATCACCATTAGCATGCTTAGGATTCGTCCTGAGAAGCTTTTGACCACTGACCAGCTTATCCCAGTCCTTGTGGCATGTGACAGGGATTTAGGATTCTCCCCCCACAAGTCTCTAGTCACGGGGGACATGGTATCCCCCCCCCCCCATCTGAATTCGGCACTAAATGACCCACCAAGGGTCGATGTGCCGTTAAACAAAACAATCAATCAATCAATAAGGAAAGAAAAAAAAAGTATAATCTATATATTCTTAAAGCATTGATTAATATTACAATAAATGAATGTTTTGTTTTGTGTTTCAGTTGAAGGTAATATGTCTACTTGCCATGCGGGTTTGATAGCTTCTCTGGCAGAGTGTGGTCGTTCTCTGCGACAGGATGCACAGCCCCCGGTCATCACCATGGAATCTGAAAGAGGGTGAGTGGAGCTTTGCTTTTAACCATTTATTCTGGCAAATATCTCTGGTCTAGTCCAGGGGTGGGGAACCTTTTCATGTTTGAAGGCCAGGTTGTTGAAATTTATTGCCTTCTAACAAGGCTGCATGTGCAACACTCCTGGAAGAGGATATGGTACTAACTAATAATAATGACTGGGCACAAAATTTTATTCCAATGTAAATTTATGCCTAAAACATTAAATTGGTGACTATTTTTCATTTTTAATTGCCGATATGAATTATTAATTTTAAAAAAAAGCTATTCAGAATTTCTTCAACAAAGCCGTAGTAGGCAGCACATGATATGGTCTAGAAGGCTGCAAGTTCACTACCCCTGGTCTAGTCGATAAGTAAAATGTTTGTGCACTTTTCTTTACAAGCACCAAATTTGGCGGGCATATACATATGACCATTACAAGTCTTTTGCTCAGTGGAAGCACTTTGGTACTGACCCCTGGTGGCAGGTTGTGCACTAAAATGATCATAACTCTTGTTCTAATCTATGTAGATATCCAGAGATATTACCATTTTAGTGAAGTCTATTGTGCCACCCTAGTGTCGAACATGTAGGCAGTAAGACTAGCAATGGTCATATATATATGCATACCAATTTTGGTGCTTGTAAAGAAAAGTGCACAAAGATGGCCTTTTTTGGCACTAGACTAGTGTTTGAACTCATAACATTGCTATTATATGCCTTAATAAATGTATATGAAATATTGCTTTGGCTATTTTTTTTAGCTGTCACCATTTCACCTATGCCTTGTCTTTTAATAGTACAGTGGGATACAAACTGAATGAAGATATTATGCAAGTCTCAATATAACCACAAACTTTAATTCTCACAGAGGATATTTGTTAAATGCTTATTTCAAAATGGGACCATGAATCATGTTTAACGGATTAGATTTAATTATTTCATAATTTTTAGAGTTTTTGTGAATTACTTTTAATGCTTTATACACTTTCATAATGCCTTGATAATGGGCAACCATTCCCCCAAACAGTGTCTCCCTATTGCTCTATGATGCCTGCAGTTGTTACAAAGCTTCTGTGAACCTAGGTAATACAAACAAATAATTTACTTTATTAAAGAATAGCCTTTCAGTCAGTAAAATACAGATGTGTGTATAGAGTTTGTTGGATGATTGGTTGATGCTGGCTACTGAAATGTAAGATTTATCTTCCAACCTTGCTTAGTAAGAAACTACTAGTCTAATGATCTTCCTATCTTGCATTGAATGATATTTTGTTAAGCAATTTTTTCTTTTTTTCTTTAATACTTTCTCACTTTTCCTTAATACTTTCTCACTTTTCGTTTTTAATATTTTCTCTTTTTTTTCCCCCAGGCAAATCTTAATGCTGAAGAGTGCTGAAAATATCTCTTTTGGCATCATGAAGACAGCTCCACCCAGTTGGCACTAAGTTATCTCCCCTTCACCTATCACGTTACCAGGTTTTAGTTTTTAGTCAGTTTTTATTCAATTTCTGGCAAGATTATTTTTTGTTTTCTTGTTTGACAAGAAACATATTGAATCTTGTTTCTTTTCTTTTTTTTCTCTTACTTCTTCTTCATGAAAAATAACAGAATATTCTTAGAACTTTCTTTTCCATTTTCATCTTTCACCTTCCCAGTGTAACAGCCTTTATCTGCTGCTACTCTTTTTCCACCTCCCCCTGGCTGCAATTCTTGTTCCACCTCCTCCTGGCTGCTACTCTTTTTCCACCTCCTCCTGGCTGCTACTCTTTTTCCACCTCCTCCTGGCTGCAATTCTTGTTCCACCTCCCCCTGGCTGCAATTCTTTGCTGTAAGGAACAAAACTAACTGGTATCTTCCTAGATTGTAAGGATATTTTGTCCCCAACGTCATGTGAATGTTGGGCGTTTCATGTAAATATTGTACATTTGTGATGTCTCAATAAATATCAATGATGTCAAGCTTTTATTATCACCTTTATCTTTTTATTCTGTTATTGATTTTACCGTAACATTCTTCCCAGTTTTATGATGGAGCTCATAATGGCAACAACAAAAACCTCTCCATCTGTTATAGTTTTTATTTTCCACACACGGCGAAACAAACTTAGTGTAAAAAGCCATAGCTCTTGTTGGTAAATTAGAAGGCTATCATTACCTTTCCCGTCTCCATATGGCCACTGTTTCAGCTGTTGCTGACACCGGAAACTACCAAAGTCTGCTGGCGAATTTGAAGTGAATGAAAGAGATGGGGAAGATTCCAGCATTTTTAGTTCTTTTTAACTGGCCTACTGATATCAGGCAATTTCATGTGGTTCAAGAGACTGTTTTTTTTTCACTTCAAGCAAAAGCTTGATAAATAAAATTGAACAAATGATAAGTTAGGGTTGGGGTTGCTATTTTTAGGGTTAGGGTAATAATCTGAAATCCAGTACAGAATATTTCCAAACTGGTTTTCTTTGTGTCTTTTTTCTCCTCCGCATAAACTCTTGTAAGTAAGATATAAATAATTGGTCTGAGGTACCATGCATGCTACACAATTTTGCCTTCGCATGGGTCCAAGAATCTTCCACTTGGTTTGTGTGGATTGTTGGATCATTTGGATCCACAAAATGCAGAGAATCGTTCACTGTAAATTTCTCGTCTCCATATGGCTGCTGCTTTCGAACACAACGACTCTTCTGAAGCGGCTGCCATGTGTAGACGGGAAAGGTCATGATTGCCAATTATAATTTTGAAAGAAAGTTATTTTACAATTTATAGAGGGATATCTTTGTATATTTTTACAATTTGGCAAGTAAATTTGAATCTCTGACATAATCTTTATAGTGGTGTCCTCCCAATATAATGTTTGTTATACCGCTGTTCGTGGTATTCGCGGTACAGAATTTCCCTTTTGCCCTTCAGGCTGAGCACAATTTGACTACACTGTAAGCCCATTTGATGACCGGGGTGACACAACACCCACCAGACCCACACTTAAAAATATATTTGACTAACTATAAAAACGAAATGAATTTGACAAAAACATTTCACTAGTCAATGAATAACTTTTCTTTTAATTAATTTTTTTCCTCTCCTCCAGAGCTCCGATAGTGTATGTAGCGGCACAGCAGCTTATGGGTTGAGTCGATATAAATGTGTAAATATCTTGTTTTTAAATACTGAAATTTGATATACTTTGAAATATATTGTAGTTATTTTGGTGGTATCTTCTAAATATATAAATAGTATTGTCACTTTTTTTGTGTAGATGTCTATTCCAAACTGAAATATAAAATTAAGAAACACTAGAGACCGGAATGTGATCGCCTGACATAGACCTTAGTAGTCTGTCATTAGAGATGAAATGAATCAGGATTTCAAGCCAGGAGAATTGTCATTCAGTCTGATTAGGTAGGGGGGAAGTGGATATCAAAGCAGTGAAAGTCACTAGACAGACAGGCTAATTTTTAAAAAAAAGAAAATATGTCACTGGGAATCATAGATCACTTTGACAAGCAAATTACAGATGGATTGGAAAAGCATACACTGGGATACAATTACAAAACATTAATTTAATATTTATTACCATTTGTATGCGACCTTGAATATAATGTGACCCCCAATTTTTGTAGCTAAAAATCAGTAATATATTTTACCCTCTTATCGCTTCAAATTAAAAAACACATAAAACACAAAAATTGACATGGTTCCTTCTTTTGGTCAGGAACTTTTGGTTTGAATTCACCTAAAGATCCAAATTCTGTATATTTTTTGGTTTGTTACCATAATACAGCAAAAAATGTTACCAAACATTTTTGACGGTTCTCTGCTAGTTATTTAATAAAAGATAAACATTAAAGAATGCCTTTGTTTATTTGTGGTTGAAATCTTGTAAGTTTTGTGTAAAAAGCCTAGTGAATTTTACTAGTAAACGGAATGTACAGTAGACTAGGAGATACCTAAAGGATATCTTATTTGCAACAATAAATGTTGTCATGACAGATAACTGAATCACAGACAAAAAATGTTGACATTAGTAAGGAGTCCATGGGTGTTTCAATGAGTATATTGAGAAATTCGAATTTACATAATTCTCACCAAAGATTAGAGCACATTATGGAAGCTCGCTGGATACCAGGTTTTCATGGAGAGGTGCCGACAGATGAAGGTCCCTGTCTAGGATAAGAGACTGTGTAGGTATGATGTAAGGGTAGATAATCCCTCCCTGTAAATCTTAGGGTATGTATGTGTGTGGCATGTCTGATTGGTTGACTGCATGTAACCTAAGCTGGTGTGCCTCCTTCTTGGGGATGACCAATGAGATTGCAAACGAAGGGCCAGACCAAAGCTTTGGTCAACCACGTTTGAAATGGCAGGAGAAAGTGATCGATTGAGAATTTCCCTGGGGATTCTCAATAAATGAGCCTGAGATTCAGGACAATTGCTGAGAAGATCGCTGTGGGTTCCATTTGACCAGCATCACCAGTTACGTAGAGATGAAAGATACAGAAATTTTTATTAGTAGGCTAGCTAGGAAGGGAGACATTTCTGTTAATATTATTTTAGACAGGGTAAAAAGTCCAACCATCTAAGCAACTGCCTAACCTAACTTTTTAAAGCTAAAATTGGTGTTTTGGGTCATGATGATCAATTTAAGAGCAGACAACAATTTTAAAAATTACCGGAAGTAGCCTAAATCAAAGTAGCCTAAATTTTCTTTAAAATGTAGATATCTTCGGACATAAGGTCTGATTGATTGTGACATCAGATACAAATTGTATATCTAGACAGAGCGAAGTCAGACCTATCAAATGACAACATTTTGAGAAATTACTGGAAGTCACATGTTTGATGATGTCATAAAAATTTGTACAGTTGGGGGGGGGAGAGAGAGAGAGAGCGAGAGCGAGCATCTTATTGAAAGATGTCCAGGACCCGACTGAACGTAATTCTTCGCCATCCAATCCAAAAAGCAAAGACCCTACGGCAGACCCTACGGCAGACCCTGCTACAACTTTTTTTAAACATGCATCATCGGCACTAATTTCCCATAGGAGGAGGTCCAACATGTTTCCCAATATTTTACGGTGCTACATGTGCTGGTTCACTGTCTTCGCTGTCACAGATATCAAGTTGTTCCATTTGTTACCCGATTTTATTGAGAGAATAGTTGAAACAAAATCTTTATTGTATCGTGAGTGGTGCCTGCACCTGTCATTGTTTACTGCCTTCTATCGTAGAAGAGTACTATGTGTATAAACACATTTGTTTGACAAAAACAGCTGCCATGCTTTGCGTTCTTATGTCTTTACAAGAAACGATGTGATTGCATTTGTGAGAGCATATTTGAAACTTCCTTGCAGCCGGTCATTCTATGAATGACAAGCCCCATAACTATTTGCATTGGACTTGGTTCTCTTGTGATAAGGCTCTCCCAATCGCTTGCTAGAGACCAAATCTTTATACTTTAATGTGGGTATTTGTTTTAGCATAACCATATTCATTCTTCTCAGAAAAACCATACATAGTATAGTAGATGGCATTGTAAAGACTATGTAGTGGTCTACAGTCCAGCATTTCTATCAGTTTGTTCAGAGTTAAAGGTCATTGTTTCGCTTGTTCAGCTGAACTCTGCAACTGTTGTTTTAGTAAATTTTATGACCTGTCAACAAAATAATTGATTAAAGTAAACATTTATTTTAAAAGTTCAGTTCTAATTAATGAAAACATGATTTTCTGTTTTTTTTATAATTATAATTATATTATATTTTATAATGACTGACAGGAGCAGATACAGAAATGTATTTTTTTTAAATCACAAAAAATATCTCCCAATCAAAAACAAATTCCTGGATCCGCCTTACCTTTCCACAAAATTTCATTGAAACCATTGAGAAATTTTGGAGATATCGTGTAGACAAACAGAATATGAAAAAAATCAAAACATTTTTGATTGAGAGATATATTTCCATTTTTTTCTTCTTCCTAAATTTTTGTATTCACTCCTGCCTGTCCATACTGTTATAGCCCGCTAGACAACATGGTTAGCTTGTACTATTTTTAGATCTACTCCCCTTGCTTGTCTAGACAGTTGACCTCCAGACAACAGCATCTGGAAGTTCACACCAAGGTCAACGTCTGTGATTTGCTACGCTTTTCGGTGAATCCAGTCAGTTTGAGTAACTCCACAGCCAAGACTGGTCGTGTCTATATCGTCTGCTAAATTATGCCATGTCTGAAAGATGAGCCTGTTTCTTCTAAAAAAGACTAACTACACTCCCATCCTATTTTCCTCCTGTTTTTTCATTGACTAACAAGCACTAAAGCTTCTAACCAACATTAATCATAAGAAGAAACAGACGACTGAAATGAATGAACCAACCTGCAAGTATTTCCACATAAGAAAAACAGGTTTGTCTTTCTTATATTTTTCTTGATTTGACTTCTTGATTTCCTCGAAGTTCAAGTTATTATATTTATTGGTGACAAGGATATTTCTTTTGTCTCAGTTTCTTTGTAGTTCAAATTGGCACTGTGCCTGTAATTGATCGTATTGACTCCTTTATCAAAGATCAGGAGGATTTTGAAACCTATTCTGATAAAGAAAATATGTTTTTTTTGTGGCTAACGATACAGCAGAAGATAAGAAGGTGGCTACTTTTCTCTCGTTGTTAAGTCTCAAATTGTATTTATTAGTGCAGAATCTTGTTTCTCCTACAAAACCTGCTGACTGTACTTTTGAAGAGTTTGTTAAAAGCACATTTGTTGGATAAGACCAATAGTTTTTCTTCTGGTTGCCGTGAGAGAGGATGCTTTCTTCTGGGGCTGCGGGTTGACGGGAGCTGAAATTTCTGTGGAGGGAAATTCATTTCTGAGAAAAGGCTCTCCCACGTGGGTGGAGAGAAAAGACGACAAGATTCAGGATCTTCAATTGGAAATCTGTAGTTTTATATCTGTTGATATAGATTCCTTTCTGTGGAGGGTTTGTGGTTTACTTTGAGGCATTGAATTCTGTTTCATTTAGCTGTCTACTTAAGGCGTCATTTTCCTGTATTCTACTAGTCCTGGTAGTAATTTAAAAAACAAGACTTCTTCCTCCTTCTTTCACCCGTCCGGGTGAGAGAGCGAACTACCTTGCCCCTGACCTGTTGCTGCTGGATTCAAATCTAAAACTGCCTCTAGCCTATTATCTCCTCCCTCAACCCTAACGGGCAGGGGAGCCAAGTCCTCTCTCCTCCGACCGTCACTCATCTGATTCTGATCTCAACTGCCTGTTATTTTCAAATCAGGGCCCATTTAAACGGCCACCGGTAATACAATATGTCCGGTTGGTCACGTACGCAGTTTGACACACATTCCTAGCCCCAGTAATACGATATGGGCTTTTGATCACGTGTGCGAACATAGTGCATTTCATTACACATTTCAATCCTAGGGTTATTTTAATCTATGAACGCTTCAAGTTTTTTTTAATAGAAAACAAGAAGCAAATGAAACTAATGTACAATTTGTCGCTGGCATAAGGTCATGTGCAATTTTGTACCCTATCTCAAAGATGCCATGAGAGAGAAGTTTGTGGATTGCATGAAAGCACGACACAGCAATTGTTATTATTGTTATGTTATTATTTACTAAATAAATACAAGGGAGATAAATACCTAGTTATCTCCCTTGCTGCAAGGCAGTCTATCATGACGGAATTGAGTTTCCGGTCATGCGCTGTGTTAACGGAAATAAAGAGTGCACACACGTGGAGAAAAAGGACCCGGTCATTATTCTCAGAGTGTGAGCCGTAAAAGCAACGTACTTGTCTTCGTCCTTTGTTCCATCTTCCTTTTCTGTGAGATTCCCATGAGCTGGGAGACACTACGATTACAAGAGGCGGACCTATCTTTTGAACAAGCTTTAGAATTAGCCTTTTTGATAGAGGCAGCTTTGTGAGATGACAGGGAGATGGGTTATCACCCTTCTATCAGTATCAGCCACGTTTTGCGTCAAACTCACCACCAAAGAGAAAAATTTAATTCTAAACGTAAATATCAGCATTCTGGGTTGTGTACAATCACATTGGAAGAGTCACTGTCCATTCAAAGATGCAGAATGTCATAAGTGTAAAAAGAAAGGACATATAAAGAAAGTGTGTTTTTCAAATAGTGGAAAAAACTACAAGAAAGCTGATACTAACCAGAATGCTAAAGTTCCTAATAGCATTGAATTTGACTCACCTATGACGAGTGCATTTTTTCTAATGCAACTGGACATTCAGACAAACCTGTATTAGTTCCACTTTTAAACGGCACTTCTACTCCAAAACATTGTCCGAAACTACATAAGTGCTCTGATAAATTAAGAGTATACAGTGGTTTGGTATTACCTATTCTCGATGAATTGCACCTGGACATAACACTTAAAATAACCGAGGAAATGAAAAATATTGTGCTAACTGTGGTTGACAAACCCGACACTATCCTAAATATATATCCTAAAAAAAGTTCACTCTACTAAAATTTCCCATTCTATCTATTTCTGCTGACCGGTCTAATTTTGGAAAAGATGTCACAGAAATGTTTCCAACAGTATTTTCTCCAGTTCTAGGTTGCTACAAAGGAGAGAAATTCCACGTACTAGTAGACACCTACCTGCTGTTTATTGTAAAGCCAGACCTATTCCTTATGCTATGAGGGTTAAAGTAGATCAGGAACTTGACAGACTTGTTGATGAAGGCATTATTTCTCCTGTCACTCATTCTAAGTGGGTGGCTGCTGTAGTTCCAGTTTTAAAATGTGATAATACCATTCGTCTATGTGGTGACTATAAATTAACTGCTAATAAAACTGTAAAGTTGGACAAATATCTGATTCCGAAATTGGAAGGCTTGTTTTCAAGCTTGTCTGGTGATAAATTGGACATGTCCCAGGTGTATGCACAGTTGCTATTGAACGATGAATCCAAGCAATACACAGTGATAAACACTAACAAAAGTTTGTTTCAGTACAACAGACTGTTTTGGAATTTCTTCAGCTCCTGGCATTTTTCAGAGATACTTCAGGGTGTGCCTTGAGTACTGTGTTACCAGGATGACATCCTGACTTGTGGTGCAACAGTGACTGAGCATTTTCAAAGACTGAAGCTAGTCCTTACTAATATACAGGACGCTGGGCTAAAAGTACATCCAGATAAGTGTGCACTCAAAGTAACCGAGGTTACATACCTAGGTTATCAAATTGACGGCAATGGTATACATCCTGTGAAAGATAAGGTCAAGGCCATAGTTGAAGCCCCAGTATCCTCCAACATTAAACAACTCCAATCTTACCTTGGTATGTTTAATTTTTATAGATGCTTTGGGCCACAAGCATCCTATGTTTTAGATCCTCTCAACAGACTTTTGAGACGGGCAAAAGGACATTACCAACATCAAAACACTGTCATATGACGGGCAACAGTCAAGTAATTAAATGAAGTCATATCTACTTTATAACGTGATGTTACTTTGAAAGAAATCTTATGACACAAATATGAAAAATAGCCCTAAGTATTTATGACACTTTGTATTATTCTCAATTGTCTTTTTTAGCTATAGTCAGTTCTCCAAAATCAAGACACAGCTTTCAAAGATTCTAAAGGTTTACTGCTGCGCTCTAAGACGTTAGTACATTTTGATCCTAACCTGCCAATCACTGTTGTGGTTGATAGCAGTACATACAGAATAGGTACAGTGTTAAACCATAACATAAATGGTCAGCAATATCCTATTACTTTTGCTTCTAGAACTCTAACTGAAAGAAATTACTCCCAACTTGAAAAGGAGGCCCCAGCTATTGTTTTTGCCCTAAAAGAATCTCACAACTACTTGTGGGGTCAGCCTTTATTTACTTTGGTCACTTGACCATAAACCACTCCTTGGAATTTTCTCCCCTGACAAGCCTATCTCCCAGATGGCTTCTGGTAGAATTCAATGTTGGTCGTTCTTTAGGCTTATAAATTTACGCTAGTTCATCGTTCTGGCGCAGTCCTTGGTACTGCAGATGCTCTCAGCAGATTGCCTCTTCCTGTAACTACTGAAAATATTCCCATTCCTGCTGAGTGGAATAAGGATACATACCCGCACAGATTTTTTTCCAAAGTGTTCAAATATTGTAAACTTGGTTGGCCTACTTCTCAATCTGAGCTTCTTCCTTTCTTTCGCAAAAGAAATGAGATTTCCACTCAAAATGGTTGTCTACTATGGGGTTACAGGGTGATAGTTCCTTCTGCCCATTGCCAAACTTTACTTTCTTTACTGAACTGCATGGGGGGGCATGTCGGTGTATCCCAAATGAAGGACAGAGATCTGGAGACCCTTGTAAAACATTATCCCCAATGGTTGGAGAATTGCAAAAAATCCAGCGAAAGCAGAAGTACATCCTTGGGAATGGCCTAGTCAATCCTGGTACTGCTTGCACATCGTCTATGCTGGACCCGTGCAAGATAAACACTTTTTGGTTGTAGTGGACGCACACTCAAAGTGGGTGGATATTTTCCCCACCAAGGGTCCTAGTGCTAAAGAAACTATTAAAAACCTGCGTCATTGTTTCTGTCTACTGGATTTTCCCATTTCTATTGTGTCTGACAATGGTCCTTGCTTCACCAGTAATGAATTTAAAGAATTTCTAAAAACTAATGGCATCAGGCACATTACCTCAGCCGTGTATAAACCATCTACTAACAGTTTGGCTGAGAGAATGGTACAAACATTCAAGCATGAACCTTGGAGTACTGTACTAGACAAATTTCTCTTCAAGTACCAGATTACTCCACATACTACTACCAGTGTATCACCAGCGGAGATGCTTTTCAAGCATTGTTTTTTATTATTTTATTTCAATTAACTAATATTTGTTTTATTCAGTTATTACAATCATCACTGCCATAAGTATTGTGCTACGGTTCTCAATGTGGGCACATGGTTTGTTTCAAATCGAAGGAAGGCTTTTTGAATGTTTACTTCAGTTTGCAAAATACTGCAAATATAGCTTTACCTGGATGTCTCTTATAAAGATGAGCTTGAAGTCTCAATGGTTTCATAGCTTCAATGGAAAATACTTTTTTGCAAATGAGACACATTGGCCTTTGCTGATTTGTTAGGAATGAAAACATATTGCAAGTAGTCAACTGTAAGTATTTAAAAATTGCTTAATGCTAATTCCTTCTTGTTTGTAAGCAGATCCTACTGAACAACAGCCATTTGTAAATCAGAATCATAGATATTTATGGAATCTTCACAACACCCCCTCTAGAAGCCCAAATGCCACCTTGAAACAAACCAACCGCCCACTTTGAGAACCACTGCTCTAAGGTGATGACAGTAACCGTTACCAAAACTACTTAGACCGTAGCACAATACGTACTACTCATGCACTTCACTCTTCATAAAGAAAAACACTGATTCTGATGTCGATAGTGGTCTCCCATGCCTCTTACAATATTTCTAGAATGTTTTCAATATGTGGAAAATCTTATACAGTCACTGAAATGGTTAGTTCTGCCATGTGTATCTGAAGTTCTGACTACTGTTCTCAAGATGAATACAGCTAATGTTCTGAAATCCACCCCTCTCAGTAACCGCACCGTATCACGTCATCTTGATGAAATGGGAAATGATATCAAAAGTCAGTTGTGTGTAGAGTTGCGCAAAAATGAATTTGAAATACGACTGGATGAATGAACTGTACGAGAGAACGAGGCGTTGTTAATAGCTTATGTATGATTTATCAAAGAGGGGAAAGCACATGAAGAAATGCTGTTTTGTAGATCAGTGAAGACCAACACGAACAGAGAATCACTTTATGAAGAGCTAAAGACGCTTCTTATGACCAATAATATCCCAATAACGAACATTAGTGCTTGTGCAACAGATGGGACACCATCAATGACGGGTTGCTCCATTGTGTTATTCATCATCAACATCATGTTACTAAATTGTGTTATAATTTCAGTAGTTAACAAGATTAAAGCACATTCATTAAATAGCAGATTATTCCGCCAACTGTGTCAAGATAACGAAGAGGAATTTGATCGCATTCTTCTGCACACTAAAGTGCGCTGACTCTCCAAAGGTTCATGCCTAAAGTGCTTTTTTAATTTCTTCGATTGGGTAATCGAATCTTTGCAATCTGTTGATGTTGAATTATTCTAGAAAATACTTCATCTGCATGGAGATGTGGCTTATCTAGCTGACATTTATGATAAAATGAATATGTTAAACTTGCAGCTTCAAGGTGACGATTTCAATTCATTACAGGCCAAAACTGCTGTGCCCACTTTCATCAGAAAGCTGGATTTGTTCAAACAGAATATTGGCAGTTTTTTGTAGTTTCCTAGCATGAGCTTGGTAGTAGAATGTTATTCCAGCCAGGATTTGGAAGGATATTGTATGCATCTGCAGTCACTGAAAAATGATTTTGAGAAGCACTTTGAAGATCTGATTGATACGAATATTCCTGTCTGCATTATGAATCCATACATTTGCATCGTTGAAGAACAAGATATCGACTTGCAGGAAGAAATCATTGAGCAGCAGAATGATAAAGAAGCGAAACAAATCTTTGATTTCAGAGGATATCGTGAAATGTGGCTGCACCAGCATTGGAAATTTCATGTTCTTTGGAAAAAAGAAAAACTGCTTTTCATTGCTTTTCCCTCTTCTTACCTTGTAGAACGGGGATTCAATGCAGTGAGCCATATACTTACGAAGAAAACAAACCACTTGGATATTGTTAGTCGTGGTGACTCGAGAATCTATTTGTCAAAGCTCGAGCCAGATATTGCCACACTAGTAGTAAAAATCCATGTTGTATATACTCTTTTAAGTAATTAACTTTTTAATACACCTTTTAAATTGCCTTGCAGCCACAATTGATAATGAACACCCATTAGAAATTCATTGATATATTTACTATAACATTTTCCTCAAAAGCTTTGAACTGAATGTTGATGTTTTTCTTTATAATCACAAGCTACCACATGTCTCTGAAAAATCTATGTTGAGTACTTCTCATATTTAGACTACTGTGTTTAGGAGCGATTTCAAGCAGCTTGTGAATTTAAAGAGTTAAATTTACCAGTTTCATAGGACAGCTGAAGTATGGATGACCAAAAATGATGAAATCTCATGTTACTCACAATGACAAACATTAAAACACTGTCATATGACGAGCAACAGTGTAGTAATTAATTAATGAATTATATAATGTTTCTGACTCTTTAGATCTGGCGCATGGCTATAATTAAATATTTTTAATATCTGTTAGAAAAAGTGTTGCTTTTGCATGAATGCACCTGCAATTTTTCATTTTGAAGGTAATGCACACTGGCTTTGAATTCGGGTTAGGGTCATCTTTTTCCTTTTCCTTTTTTATTACTGAATAAATGTTTAAAATACCTTACACAAGAAGAGGTCAGAAGTAAAAAAAATAAATAAATAAAATGGTATCCAATAGTTTTTAAATTCGATTATTTTTGATGAATTTATAACATATAAAACACAATGTATTAGGTTGGAAAGAAAGTTCTGTCGCTTTTTTGTCAAGACAAACTAATTTTATTTTTTCATAATAATTGTCATATTCTATCAAGGTAACATTTTCCTTCATTTTGATGATATAATCCCATCTAGTAAGCAAGTTATTAATGCCTCTAGCATAAAATTCTTTGGGTTTTGTTCATAATTGGTGAACTGGTTTCCATCCAGGAAATGTTGTAAACATCTGAAAAGGTGATAATCTGACAGAGAAAAGTCTGGCGAGTAGGGAGGATGAGACAAAGCTTCTCTATTCAAAGCCAGAATCTTTTCCTGGGTGCATCTTGCAATATCTGGCCTTGCATTATCATGCAAGAGTAAAACACCTTTCTGATTGACCAGTGAAGCTTGAGTTTTTAAACAATGACTGGTGCAATGCTTCCAATTGATGACAATATCTCTCAGCATTGACTGTCTCATAACTATTTAACACTTCATGATAGATGACACCCTTCATATTCAACCAAACACAAAGCATTACCATCTCAGGGTGCACTTCTGGTTTCGGTACAGGCACAGGCTTTTCTTTGGGTTGTAACCATTATCTCGTTTGCTGAATGTGGTTATAAAGGACCCACTTTTCATCACTGGTAATTGTAATGAAATGCACTCTGTGTTCACGGGCATACGTGACCAAAGGCCCATATCAGAGTACCAGGGCGTACGTGACCAAAGGTCCATATCAGATTACCAGGGCGAGTTGACCAAAGGCCCATATCAGAGTACCAGGGCGTATTTGACCAAAGGCCCATATCAGATTACCAGGGCGTAAGTGACCAAAGGCCCATATCAGATTATCAGGGCGTACGTGACCAAAGGCCCATATCAGATTACCGGAGTGGTTTTTAAGGAGCCGAGATTTTCAAATCGGGGGCAGTTTAGAATCCGACAGACAGGTAACAGGTCAACAAGCGAAGAAGTTGCCTCTTCACCTGGACGGGTGAAGGGGGGAGTAGGAGAAGGAAACCAGGCACCCTGATTGTTGAACTGCTAGAACCATTGTCCGTCCTTCAGTACAGAAACTCATTAGAATTTTAACTGAAACAGAATTCGATGCCTCAAAGTGATCCCCGAACCAGCCTGGAATGGAAGCTATCGACGGGAATAAAGCGAACCCAGATTTTAACATGAAAATGAATTTTGTCATCTTCCTCTCCACCCACGTGGGAGAGCCTTTTCTCTGAGTTTATTTC
This sequence comes from Architeuthis dux, assembly GCA_006491835.1. Classification (NCBI taxonomy): domain Eukaryota; kingdom Metazoa; phylum Mollusca; class Cephalopoda; order Oegopsida; family Architeuthidae; genus Architeuthis; species Architeuthis dux. The sequence continues at coordinate 7,688,146 of VCCN01000432.1, read as the reverse complement.
CCTCCACAGAAAGTTTGCTCCTGTAAATATGCAGCCCTGGAACGAGACGTCTTCTCATATCGACAGGAAGAAACACAGATCGGTATAATGATTATTTCCAGAAATGCTTCTGTAGCATGTGTTATCCTTAATGAACAGATGGTGACTCTGTGATTGAGTAGAAAATCTGTCAGATTATGTGGAACCCATTGACCAAGTTTTGACACTTTACCGAGTCCATGGAAGTGATTTATAATTGTTGTATGGGTTGTATTGAACTAGTGTGCCATTTCTCGTGTTGTTCAGCTTGGGATCTTCTTCAATTACGGTTAGGAGAGCTTGATTGTCATTCGAAGTTGGTCGTCCAGAATGAGGGGAATCTTTGAAGGAAAGATTTCCCAACTGAAATTGAACAAACCATCACTGGCATGTCCTGACACTTAAGGCTTTATTTCCATAGACAGTACAGAGATTCCTTGCTGCTTCTGAACTCTTATAGAGCAGTCAGTGTCTCAAATATGTCTCATCTACACTCATTTTTGGAGGTCAAAACAATTTAAATTTTCTTCAACCAGAGTTTAAATATTTCTTAAAGTAAATAAGAATGATTAGAACACAAGATCTTATGGTTAGTTTTGCCTTACATAACTGAAAAATAACCCCAAAGTTATCATATCACAAATGCGAATTTCTTTCCAATCTAATATTAATATATATATATATATTTTTGTTGTTGTGTGCATAACACTTTTCAATGAGTGCACAGATACTACACTTTGTTCCTAGATGGAGGGCCAAGGAGCAACACTTTGATTCTAGGCAGAGGGCACAGATACTCTGATCCTCTGCAGAAGTGTCGATCCATACATAAATAAATGATTTTTAATAAAATAGATGTAAAAGATTAAAGTCATATTTAATTTATTAATAATATGTAATAT
>VCCN01000432.1:7671212-7686482 GCA_006491835.1 Architeuthis dux | reverse complement strand
TTACGGACAGAGAAACAAACAGAAAAAAATCACACTGTTCATCATATAGATAGATGATATATTAAAGTCATATTCAACATAATGTCAAGAGTTTGCAAATATTTTCTCCATAGTTTAACCATATTCGGATAAAAGTCCCAAAACTGAGATTTATGTGAACCTTACAGACAGTCTCTATCACGTTACTGTGTCCTTTCAGTCATTTTTTGCTCAGATCTTCTGGGCTCTGCATTGAAAACATTTCAACACAATCTTTTGGTTATAAACTTATTTTGCATTGTTAAGGTCCCCCACCCTTATTTGAAAAGGTCGAGCATGCTAAAATGGTACAAGAAAGGTTATTTTGTAATATGGTCACACTTGAAACATGACTTTTTAGTAACTTAACTAATGTGCTAAGAGAGTGGTTTAAAAATGTTATTAATTCATTGAAAATAATAAATGACCCCACCCAAGAAACTTGTCTCATGATTATTTCAGTATAGAGCCCGATTAGGCTCTCAAAATACAATAGCTGCTCTTCATTGACTCAGGCACAATGGGTTAAATTGTGCCCCCCCCCGAAAACTTGATCTTTGTATATGCGACCACATTCTAATTCTTTGTTTTGTTTCCAAGCGATTTTTTTTGTTGTCTTCTCCTCCAACTTGATCCCCAAACTTCCTGCGGGCTTTCAGTACGTAGATCCAGCATGATGTCTTCTTGAATATTCATGCTCTCATTAAACGATGTCTGTAGTTGAGTGCTGTTGTTGCTTTTCCTCTGACTCAGCATTTTCTTGGATCTGCTTATTGTAGACTTTGGTTTAGACGGAAAGATGGCTGGGACCTTCCAGTCCAGAAACTGGCTGGTTTCCTGCAGAAGCTGGTTGACAACTGGCAAAGAAAAGAAAATCATTCTTAACTTTAGTATAACTCGCTTAAAGGCTGCTTTAGCCAGCCCTTAAGCTCGATGTCAAGTCACTTCCTTTGTATCAAATTAATATTATAATTATTTGCAAATAAGGGAAACAACTCTATAATTAGTATTTTTCCCAAATAGAGAGAAAAAGTTTCCCTTCACTTTTGACTCCTAAAAAGAAAAAAGTTTCCCCTCACTTTTGACCTCTAAAAGGGAAAAAAGGTCCCCCTCTCACTTTTGACCCCTAAAAGGGAAAAAAGGTTTTCCCTCACTTTTGACCTCTAAAAAAGAAAACAATGTTCCCCCTCAATTGTCAAAAGGAAGAAAAAAAATGTTCCCCTCACTTTTGACCCCCAAAAGAGCAAAAAAAATGTTTCTCCTCACTTTTGACCTCTAAAAGAGAAAAGAAAGTGTGATCAGAATTTTTTTAGGCAGTCATCTTGGTGTCACCCCTCTGATGGTATCATCCAGGGCAGACCACTCCCCTGCACCCCTTGGTATGCTAGTGCAAAGAAGTAGAAACTTACATCCAGGATCATTTTCCAATTTACAGTGGTTGCAATCTTTGTTTTTCATTGCATAGATTTCATGAATGGTATGATGCAAAAAGGATGCAAAGATTTTATAATGAGGTGCACAATATCGTCCCTGCCATGTCAGGTTGCCTGTGAAGAGAGAAAAAGAATGATAAATAACAGCTTAACTAGAATGTGACCACTTATGGAAGTTACAATGACTTCATGGCAGCAGGAAAAACAGGATATTTTTTTCATTATTATTATCATACAAAGACCTACTGGACAGAGTCACTCTGACTTTAAGTAACATGAAACCAGTTGATGTTTTGCAGGAATGTCTCAATTATTAAAAATTAAATCTCAGTAACTACACATTGTAGCTGATGCCAGACACATAATTTATAATAATAAACCAGTCATTCATCATTTGTCTCCTTTGGACTATACAGAATGGAGAACTTGGAAATTACCATTGATACACTGTTAAAAGCATATTAAGACCTAGTCAAGTGGTGATTTGGTGGGAGTGTAGCTGATGCCAGACACATATAATTTGAGAAAAGTAAATTTAGAAAGAACCAGGTATCCAGGGGTGAAGAGCTGGGGTGGGGAGTGGCCCAGGCGCCATCTTACGCGCTTTGTGATAAAGAAACGATCTCCAGGCAAACAGGCAGTCATTTTTTCGCCCGGACTTGTCCCCACTAATGAGAATATAAGTAGGATCAGAGGTCTCCAAGGACCCCCCTGGTGAATTTATGGACATTTTTCCTCCGTAAAAAGGCGATCCCATATTTGATCGCGCTGAAGCTGGGGTCAGAATAACTTGACCTTATGACTCCAGGGTTAATCCAAAACATGTGTTCAGCGCACACACACATTTCTTGGCCCATATTAAGGCACCACAAGACTCCTCGAGGCAGTCTAGCAAATCACCCTCCATGAGCGCACGGTTTCTCCTCCTCCGAATCACCACACCAGGGCCCTAAGACAAGCTACAGACTGGCAAAGGCGAATTACGTTTTCACATTGTACTGAACGTAAAGTTGTACCAAAACGTTGTACTGAACGTAATGTTGTACTAAGAACGTTGTAATAAAGATCATTTATGTACACCAGTAAGAAGAGTTAAACCTTTTCCTTCACGATACGAGCTGGGCTGTAGTTACACACATCCATAAAGAAATGATAACTATTCTCTTTTTGATTAATGTAAATAATTTTGTAAGTTTAATTGCCTTCAGCTCCTATATCCCTATATTTTAAGCTAGACCCACAACAATCATGCATTAAGATAAATGGAGCTCAATTTTATAAACTAAAGCTTGGGAACTAAAAATGCTACCAAAAGAAATATTTTCTTAATGCCTTCATAAGTTTTCTTCTGCTCATATACATTATTTACACAAGCTGAATTGTGAAAATACTTGTACAATTATTTTTTCCCCAAAATGAAAATGGTAAATGAAGCTTTGAAAGCCATTAATGAAAATATAGACTACTATATCAAAATATTTATAAACATGAATTTAAAGATAAGAGCAGTTAGCTTAGATCAACTACTGCAACATAGGTTTTCAAATATCAAAATATGCACTAAATTATTTCTAATATAAATACCCTTTTCAATTTATAATCAATCGTAGTGGTTGATTGAAATTATATTAACATCTATAGAAGATTTCTTAATCTTATGCATAATTCACACCCATACCTTTTGTAGTTGATTTTAAGTATCATCTGTACAGGAATAAGTATGTTATTAATTATACTGATATGCAAAAAGGGCCAATTTATACATATATAGACACTGGTCAGGTAGATTATAGAACCCATAATGTAGACCAAACATATCCCTCTACATAGCATGTGTGTGTATGTTGCGTATATGTATGCGTGTGTGACCTTTTTGAGATTGGACATTTTTGCATTGGACCTTTTTGCATTGGACGTTTTGCCCTTTGGCCCTTTTAGCATTGGACATTTTTGTATTGGACATTTTTGCATTGGACCGTTTATTCATTGGACGTTTTGACCTGTAACCGTTATTTGAACATACATTCATTGCAAATGCTGTGGAAATGTGATGACTCAATTAAAAAACAATTAATTCTCTTTGACTATTTTCATATTTCTATTAAACTCTCTCCTTCTCAGATGATGTGAATAACCACTCTGTATAGAATCTATAAAGACAAAATATGGCGAAATGTCAATTAACCATTAACACTCTGTGGGCAACTTTGTTTGCCAATCAAAAAGTTTGCCCTGTCACAGCTGTATGATTGTGTGTTTGAATTTTGTGGTTCTGTTGTCATGTCAATTTCAGTTATACATGAACAGACACACAAGTTACAGGCTTTCAAAGATACTAAGTGCACAAAATCTTGGCACCCTTGAAAAAGAATGCAGAGTGCTAAAGATTAAATTACATTAATCAGATTATCTTTGAGATTCAAGCTAAGAATATATGTTAATCTGTGTCAACCTAGTTTATCCATCATTTTTCATCCAAGAAACATTTAAATTCATAATTTTGTAAATAGTTTGACAAAGCCAACTTTGGCACAAGGCCACAGGGAACAAACAGTGTGCTTGTGAGACTAGCATATCAGCCATCACTCTACAACAAGTTGTCATCAATAAGGTATAAAATAGAATTTCAGAGGAACTGCTCTTGTCTAGTTTGGGATTATACAGTGTCTTGCAAAGGTTTGGAAACCCCACCATAAACATCATGAAAAAAAGATTTTTTCAATTTAAAAATATTGCATTCTTTTTTTGTGGGCAAAAACTTACTAGAAAAGAAATATGTATTAGTTGAAAAAATTAGTATTTACAAGGAAAATATTTGTTTTTTTTATCACTGCCTTTTGACTCTGAAAGGCATTGATTCTGCAAGGCTGTTGCACAGATTATTGTTGACTTCTTGTGTTCAAATTGACTTTATTACTTACTGAGTTTGGCAGTAATTTCAAGAGTTTGTTATCATGATTCTGAATCCTTTCTTTTTACATGTTTAGCGGTATGGCACAGAGCACCATCCTGCATGTATTTTCTGCCACCAAAACTCTATGAATTCAGAGAGGTACTTGGCTGTCTTGGAGTCACATCTACTACCATTCATGCATGAAACAGCACCATTTTTATGCAGTATGGTGCTCAGTACCATACTGCTAAACGTGTACAAAAATGGATTCAGGATCATGATATCGAGCTCTTGAAATGGCCGCCAAACTCACAGGGCCTCAATCCGATAGGGGACCTGTGGAATATTATGAAAAGAAAGATTGCACCAATGAAAATCACTGCTATAGATCAAAATCTGCAAATATGTGCTGTGTGTTGTGATATCATCTGTGTATCATAGAAACTGCTAGTGATAACATCATAAAAAGAGCTAGTGATATCATCTGTGTATCATAGAAACTGCTAGTGACACTGTAAGGCTTTTAGCAACAGTTTATATGAATAGAATAACACAGATCATAACTTCTAGCTTTATATTTAACTGCTGCAGCGACAACTCTTTGAAGATTATATGTATATACCTTCAATATAAACTCAAAATACTTACCATCGACATCAACTATGAGTAAAGTGGGGACTTCTTCAATGCCAAGCAATTTTCTAAAATCTGCACTTGAAGAATTTCTTTTTTCTGGTAAAAAAGAAATATTAATAAATTCATTTTTGCTTTCATAACAGCAATTTTATTTTTTTACATATGCATATATATTGCATAGAATTTATAAGAGTTGGTAGGAAATTTTTTCACCAGAAAATTAACTTCATGATTCCTTTGGCCTTTACTCGTCCCCACCCACTTTTAATATTAGTTAGAAACTCAGAAAATATGGCATCATACAAAAAACGTATCTTTGGTTTGGAGCCCACAGGGATATACTTAGAAAATAGTTCTAGCATCTCTAACACTGGTGCCTTTAGATGAATCAATTTTGTGGAAAGGTTTTTGGTAAGAGTAGAATTTAAAAAGTATTTGAAGAACAAATATCTGTCAGAAATATACAGATACGGATATTGAAGAAAATTAGACTGAGTTTACAACAATAAGAATGAATTTTTGATTGATTTTTGTTTAAGCGGTCGAATGGTCAAGAGGGGTTTTTGTGTTCTTCTTTGGTGTCTTTCTTCCATCAAGTCTCTGCTGCCTTCTTTGGTCCGTCAGGTCTATGCTGCTTTCTTTCGGCCATCAGGTCTCTGCTGCCTTTTTTTGTCAATCAGGTTTCTGCTGCCTTCTTTGGCCCGTCAGGACTGTGCTGCCTTTTTTTGACACTCAGGTTTCTGCTGCTTTCTTTCACCCGTTGAAGACAATGTTAAATATGACAAGTGGAAAGAAAATGTCATGTTGACTTTTTGCTGCTACCTCCATGATATTGGTTTATTTTCAGGCGAATATAGCGGCTGTCTTTGATTGCGTGCTATTCTGCGACACTATTGAGTTAATCTGGAAAATGTGGCAGAGTGGGAGGGAAGAATGTGGCTGTTTTTCTATCAAGAAACAATAATGATTTTATATCCAGACATGACCTTACCTGCAAGCTATGTCATCTGTGATTTGACGTTAAGCGCTATCTCGGTCCTGTTTCTGGGTGAGGAGAATTCATGATTTCAAATGACATTTCCCTCCTAGGCAAGAGTGACTGTGACTGCTGGGACCATCACAGCCAATGTTTATATAGATATTTTGAATGAAAACAATTTGTCATTCGTCCAGGGTATTTCCTTCACCGAACACCTACAGACATGTTGGCCATTTGCTATCATTAATTAGCCTTATCCAATAAAATAATATTACTCAAAATTCCCCATACTTTCACAAAACCTCAGGGCATCTGGTCTGTTGGCCTTTGGTTTGACAACTGAGCAATTTTGGGTCATTAATTAATTCCTTATCTCCCTAAGAAATTCTAACATTTGCTATTCTAAACTTGTTAGATTTTCGTTTTGAGTCTGCACTTTTAATTGATGGAAGATATGTAAACCAACCTTCGTTCAAATTCAAACAGTCATATACCTATCTCTCTCATTCCTACCAGATACTTCCCATCTGCAATTCTTCCAAATAAGCTACCCCAAATTGGGCCACCGCCAGCTGTAAGTTTACATAGACATGTACAAGGGTATACCTCAAACTCACATCAGGAGTGGATGATACCCCTAACCACTAGCGTAACGACGGGGTGACACCAAGATGACTGCTTAAGAAAATTTCATATAGTTTCTTTGTAATTGTTTTTTCTAATTAAACATCCCAGTATAATCCAGTCGAATTTCACCAAATATGGTCAAATCTGGAAGTAAATATACCATTAACAAGTTTGGTACGAAACGAAGCAGGATTTTATGTAGAATAATAGGGAAAAAACCCAAGACATGAACCTTTGGGGAAATCTTTTTATAAGCACAAAGGTGTAGTCCAGGGGACAGCAAGCCCCCGCTCCCCACCAGGATCCCATAAATAGTGTACCAAAATGTTCCTTAGGATTCAAAAATACACTTTATTTTATTTTAAATTATTTTATAGATATTTCAGCATTCTACAAGGAAATTTCAAGTATACTTTATAGGCCAATGTCTATGGATTGTAGACATAATTCATGAAGGAGATCATATATATATTGGGTGAATATGTCTGTGTTATCTTTTGATGTATGTATTGAAAAAAAAGGAAAACGTGCTTACATTAAAAAAGTAATTCCCCTCAGATTTTATGTGAATCTTCTAAGGTACTTATACCTGTAGTACAAAAAGATCACCAAAATTCTAGATATCCCGGGAAGAGAGCAAGTTCGGGGTGGAGGGGTGACACCATGAGTTACCACCCCGGGTGACACCAACCCTAGGTATGTCACTGCCCCTAACTAAAATAAATACTTGGTTAGCCTAATTACGAGCTGCTACTTCTCTCTAGCTTGTAAAATTCAACCCGACTGGGATTACCATCTTGCCACACAAGTGATATATGTGTACAAAAGCAAATAGATGTATCAAAGTGGATAAGAGATGTTTCCCAGGATCTTAAAGTCTGATGTGTAAAGAGCATGGAACAGGAATGTTTTGTTATAAATCAATCTTTATCATTATTGGATGAAGTATTGTAATACAGTATTTTTATTAAATCTGACTAGTTTTTACCTTCATCCTAATTTTAGTTGCTTTTATACAACTTATTAATTCGGGCCACTGTTTCTATGGCAATGAATAACAGCGCAATCGGAAATAAAGAGTAAGCCTTTGTTGAGAATTGGACTCACCCCCTCATTGCCAGAGGGAGACTAGTTTACGCCTAGCTGCTTTTACCAATTGGCCACAAAGACTTCATGGATTAGCAGAAGCTGATTTACACTTAAAAACTCACTCTACAACTGACTCTGCACCATATTTATGTTGTTTTACATATCAGATTTAGAAGTTTTTTTGTTTTTTTTTATGAATCAATCTTTATTATTATTGAATGAAGTATTGTAATACAGTATGGCCCGAATGAATAAGTTGTATAAAAGCAACTAAAATTAGGATGACGGTAAAAACTAGTAAAATTTAATAAAAAGTGGTGTGTTACAATACTTCATCCAATAATAAGTGGTTCGAATTAATAAGTTGTATAAAAACAACTAAAATTAGGATGAAGGTAAAAACTAGTAAAATTTAATAAAAATACTGAATGTTTTGTTGTTTAGCAAATGAGTTTCCTGTTCATCTATTGTCTTTCATTTCTATATTCAACAGAGCATCTGGTGTTACCCAGAACAAATGTATAAGTCATTACATACCAGAGAAAATTTCTCACCTGATTCCATATTCTCTGTGTTAATTATATTTGAGAAATGCTTCATTTGTCTGTTCTCCTTCCACCTGCTTTCATCAAGGAATTTGGCAAGAAAGGCTTTGTCTGTTGACTCTTCTCCATCACAACATACAGACACATAAGAGAACTGTCAGCAAAATACAACCAGAATTTACAGATTTTCCAGCAAAAATACTGACCACAAAGTCAACAACTACAGAATGTATACAAAGTTTATATAATATAATTATTCACAGCACACCACATGGATGAATGCACATCTTGTATATGTTTAATTTTCTTCTGAGGATGTCACTCGCAGTGATGAAATACATAAAGATTTATCTTCATGATAATAAACATGTTTGAGATGTAACAAGCTTTTCTCATTCTTTCTTTTTCACATTGTCTAACCATATCCACCATTCTGTCAGATTCCCTCACATCCATACAACAAACATAATATAATTAGATAACTTTATAATTTAATTAAAAATATTTTTAGTAGGCAGAATCCTCGCAAGAAAATGAAATAAAATAGATCACCCTGTAAGATATTATCATGATCATCTCTGAATTAACCCGTGAGATATTATCATGATCACATCTGAATTATCCCGTGAGGTATTATCATGACTTTTAAATAGCTTTGCCTAAAAATGTTTGATGTGATAAAATATTACTTTTCAAATAAAATTACTTTAATTAGCTTGATGATTTAATTAATTCATATAAGTTGTATGAAAATATATATAATACTTGTTAAAATTTTAATATTTGAAAGCAATTTTAAAATCGTTGATGAAATGTTGCAATTAAAAGTTACAGAAATAAATTTAAACCAAAAGTGATGCCCTAATTCAGTGGTTCCCAACCTTTTCAAGTCATTCCCCACTTTTGTCAATAAGATTACTAGTATTCCCCCCTTCCATTTAAGTTGCAACATTGTTTCAAATAATTATTTTATTTTGCGTATAATTAGACAGCTTTATAATAAGAATATTTCTATAAGTTTGTCTTTAAAAATAACCTTCTCATAAGAAAATTCATTCAAAATTGAATTCATCCCGAAACTTTTATTGAAATTGGCCCATTAGTATATTTTTGGTAAGATTTTAAAATTTGTGTGAAAATAGGCTGAATTTTCCCAATGCAAATTCTTATGGTTTACTGACTTATTTTTATTTAATAGTCTTATTCCCCCCCTGGACTACCTAAATTCCCCCCTGGTTGGGAACCACTGCCCTAATTTTAAGTAAAATAAATTATTATTTAGAGCATTCTTGAAAGTATAATAGTACACTCTCTTAGTGCAAAATGCTGGACAAAATTACCAGACTTTCACAGATGATAGCTTAGGTATATAAGAATAATAATTTTAGTTGATCCAACTAAAATTAATTATATTATGGTTGTGGTGGCCATTTTCCAAGATGGCTGCCATTAGAATTATATATATTTAAAAAGGGAAACAAAATTGCTTACAAACTTGAATTTAATATTAATCTAAACTATGTACTAATTCGACCCTGAAGATTCCAAAACTGACCTTATTTTCAACCGCTTATGAATCATGTGACCTCTAGAGGTGGACAAGCTCGGTCATTGTGAATGCGATAGTCATACAGTACTTAAGTTCACTCATGGCGTCTCACTGCTGACTGAGTAACCCCACAGGAGAGTGTTCATGCATGTGCAGCAAGGTTGATTGTTTATCTAGTTACATCAAGACCATGCAACCGAGTCTTGAGATATTCAAAATGGCTGGATACTCTCCGGACAAATTGATAAGATAAAACATGGTATGGAGATCACCAAGAAAACAACACATTTTCTCAACACACAGCAAGTACCTGTGATGGCATGTGATAGTCAAATATTTGCAGTAGCAAAACAAATTCAGCGGTTCTTCCCAGAGTTGCTTGGTAAAGAGAGGTTTTCTAGTAATGTTTGGTGGCCTTGAAAAGTGAATGTGGAATGCCTTGTTGCAATCACTGAAGCAGGCGTAACAACAAGTGGCTCAGCACAAGCATTATTACTGTGTGCACACATTACAAGAACCAGGCATTCTCACCGGGTGACAGCTTTAGCTCTAGCAAAGCTTCAGCAACAAGCCTTTACTCATGCTGAGATGAATCAAACATTCCAGGAATGGAGAAACAGTATTAAGTCATATCCAACATGTCTCTTCTTGGACATTATACTAGAGACAGAATTACAAATTCTAATTTTCATCAGAGCACATCGGGAGAAGAATTTCAGTCTCTATGTAGAGGCTCTCTCAAACCTAATGTGGCTCTTCTTCAGCCTTGACCACTATAATTACAGTAGATGGGTTAGCATTCACCTGAGGGATAGGATGTTTCTACCCGAGAAAACTAAGTCTGAATTTAAAAGGAATTGGGTTGTGAACAAGTCAGGCAAACATTTTTCATTTATGCCTATAGATCAGACGCATGAACAGGAGAACTGCAAAGGGAAAGGAGATGGTGGAGCTGTAGGTTTGACCCCAAATCCACAAGCATTTCATCGGTGGATGCTAGCTGGGCCAGAGCAAGCACGCCTTCTTCATAAGTTTGAAGAGACAATTTGTACTTTAAATTCTAGCACTGATTACAAACATCACAAAGAAAGAGCTGCATCACAGAGAAAGTTGAACAAAGTATGAATCTTTGGGCTACAATTGAAGCTGCATTTATCAACCCATTACAAAAGAAAAAAGTATTATAACCTCAGACTTACCAATTCTTCATTTTTTTCAGCAAATTCTACAAACATTTTCATTGTAATTTGTGAAGAAAGACACCTGAAGAAAAAAAACTTACTTTAAATCAAGTAAAAATTACTTTTTTATTTAAAAATTATTTCATTTCATGGTAGTTTGTGAAGTAAGATATTTGAAGAAAAAATTTATCAAAATTATTTTTAAAAAAAAATTTCTATGTTTGTAAAGAAAAAATCTATTTAAATTAATTTTTTGCCTTAGAAAACTCAGTGAGATGAGATACAAACCTGCAAATTTCACTTGATTAATTTTTATGTTGAATGAATCAGAAATTATCAAATGATATAAGTTGGAGCAATGTTAAAGATGATCAAAATGTTGTTTGGTGACATGGAGTCTCACCCAGTTAACTGCATTTCCATTCTCTGTAGCAGATATTGTTACCATAAATTCAAAGGTAACCCAGATGAGAATAGAATTGTTTTTTCCTCATTCATTTGAATTCATTTCTAATGTTCATGTTATAAGCCCATTATCATAAATAAATCAGAGGTGGTCAGATAATATTAAGTGATAGCATGTTCATATGATGATTTTATAATATGATACAGTGAACATCTGGTATAGATAGGGGACAGACAGCCTAACATTTAGAATGATATTGTGGTCTGTGCTCCATGAGGCATAAGTCATTCCCTATTAGCTTTACAATATCAAAATAAATTATCTCTTTTTACCAATTCAAATTCTTTGTGTTGTTTCCACTATCACTGTTAGAGAGGAAAAAGGTTTGGCAAAAGAATATCGCACTGAGATTAATACTGAGTAAAAAATAGAAAGTATTCATGTGAGAAAACATAGAGTGAGTGGCCAAACTATCTGCTGGTTGTGAACAGATGACACACACAATTTTGGCCATTACTGTGATGTCCAAGATCACATAACCAGTTGTTTCATTGGACATATTACAACAGTCCGCCGCTTCTTTCTTCAAAAACAATCACAAAAAAGAAAGTCTGGTAGAAAGAAACAAAAAACTTACCATGGAGTCCAGATGAGAATCAAAAGAGGAACGTTTGATGCAGCCAGTGCCAACAAAGGTTCCAGTTTGTCAGAGACCAAATTCTTTAAGCTGCAGTCAGGCAATGGATGAAGTCGGGGCAAGAGGCCAGGGTTTAATAGTTTCTTTCTTTGTCTATTTTCCAGGTTGTATGAATCAACAAATTGGCAACAACCAGGGTTAGGCCACCTGATGAATGCAATTCATAAAAAAGTGTTAATACTTGATTAAATATATCCCTGGACTGGAGCATATAATTTAGTTTTGTATATACTACACAAAGCCGATAATGCAGAACAAATACAATATATAATAACAAAAAATGGGGAAAAAATGGTCACTATATTTACCATTAATGTTAGTAATATGATTTAATACACCAGATATTTGGGGTAATTTGCATCAAAAGTAGTCACTTCATCATCTAACAAGTTCAAACTACTTGGATATTCTACTGAGCATTTTATGACAAAGATATTAATAGTTCAGTATTTTTATTAAATTTGACTAGTTTTTACCTTCATCCTAATTTCAGTTGTTTTTATACAACTAATTAGTTCAGGCCACTTATTATTGGATGAAATATTGTAACACACCACTTTTTTATTAAATTTGACTAGTTTTTATCTTCAAACCCTCATTGCCAGAGGGAGACTAGTTTACTCCTAGCTGCTTTTATCAATCGGCCACAAAGACTTCATGGATTAGCAGAAGCTGATTTACACTTATAAAATCACTCTCTACAACCGACTCTGCCCCATATTTATGTTGTTTTATATATGAGACCTAGTAGTCTTTTTATAAATCAATCTTTATTATGATTGGATGAAGTATTGTAATACAGTATTTTTATTAAATTTGACTAGTCTTAATTTAATTTAATAAAAATACTGTATTACAATACTTCATCCAATAATAATAAAGATTGATGTTAATATTTCTCAAATCATGAGCATTCTTTTTTCTTCGAGTAAAGTGATGTAGAAAGCTGACAAAACAATCATTAAAGTTAGAAAAGCCTCATCATGAACAAGTGTATAAGCTAATCTTTATTATTATTGGATGAAGTATTTGTGATGTCCTGCTGGGCTGCGCAAGGGAGCAAATACCTCGAGTTATCTCCCTTGCCACAACCCATAAGATGGAAGTGAGTTCCCGGTCATGCGCCGGGCAAACCGGGGTAAAATAAAGAGAATCGCACAAAGTGGAGGGACAGACAGTCCTCTCTCTGACTGTGATCAGTAAACACCACATTTGTCTTTGTCCTTTGTTCCTTTTGCTTCATCTTCTTTTTCAGTGAGATTCCCACGAGCTGGGAGACACTACAGTATTGTAATACAGCATTTTTATTAAATTTGACTATTTTTTACCTTCAATGCAACTAAAATTAGGATGAAGGTAAAAACTAGTCAAATTTAATAAAAATAAGTGTATAAGCTATTTAGTACTGTGTAATATCACCATTTTATTGGTAACCCTAGTTTAAAAATAGGAAAATTGACAATTCTAACTATAGCATAAATCCTCATAAATTTGTTTCTTTAATAGATCCTATTAATTTAAAAAGGAACTTCTCATTTATCAATAGGATCCCTATTGATAAATGCGAAGTTCCTTTTTAAATTTTTGAAACAGAGTATTGTTACTATTAATGATTCTTGCTGGCAGGAATACCCAGCCTTTTTGTTTCTATTATAACATTTCATCTTATGTTGTGCTTCACATCCATTAACTTTCAAGGAATTTTGAACAGAACCCTTTATTTCATTGGAGCAGCCATATTGTTCTTATTCTTTGCTTTTTGTCACATCTGACATCCTTCCTGAAGATTTGAACCAACAATTCTTCTTTCTGTCAGTTGATCCTCCTTGTAATGCCATACTGCCTTTGGCCAAGGATCACATTCATGACCCCAGGCAAGGAGATAAACTTAGCATTTTTATCCACTAGGCCAGTGGTTCCCAACCTTTTCGAGTCATTCCCCACCTTTGTCAATAAGATTACTAGTATTCCCCCCTTCTATTTATTAAGTTGCAACAAAGAATAATTTCAAATAACTTTATTTTGCATATAATCGGATAGCTTTATAATAAGAATTAGTTTAATTTCATAATTGTACAGCTACTGCCATGTATTTGTTACTCAAAGAAAGCAAGCAAAAATAATTAGAACACATCATTTGAAGATATTTTCTATAGTTTTGAGAAGGGTCATTAATATTCAAATGGTTCTTTGGACGATTGAACTCCTTGTTCTTTGTGTTGTAAACACAACGTTTCGGCTGATCCATTCTTCAGCCTTTTTCAGGTGTAACATTCGAGTGTGATGGGTTAAACAGAAGTTATGTTTAAAGGGGGGTAACCCTTATAGCACATAGCCTGGGTGTGAAGAATGGATCAGCTGAAACGTTGTGTTTATAACACAAATAATCAGAAGGAGTTCAATCGTTCCGAAGAACCATTTGAATATCATTTGAAATTCTAATTTATTACCAAAAAAATAAGAATTCTGCTATTGTAACTGATATACATATCAATGTGTTCTCTGTTCTTGTTTTTTGCTACTAGTTCTTCGATTTGTGGGTCTATTAGTGAGAGCACATCTGAAATCATTCTCAACTTGGAGCTTATTTCGAGCTTTCAACTTGATAGATAGAAGTGCAGAAAACCCTATCTCTAGACTGGACTTTTATTTTTACCTAATAGCCTTATTCCCCCCTTGGGAGGAATTCCTCCCCGGTTGGGAACCACTGAACTAGGCTATTTTATTGTTTCAAAATGATGCCAACTCCACAATGATGACTACTACTACTACTACAATATCAAGTAGAAGAAGAAAAAGTATGTGTGATGAGATGAATGCTGCAATATTCTTTTTTACAGATCCCTGTCCATTTTACTATTAATTATTTCTTTTTAATATACCTTGTATTTTTTATATGTACTGTTGAATTACAATAAAATGTAAACGGCAAGAAATGTGAAGTTGCCACATCAACAACATTGGACTCTTCACTGGTCACTGATGGATGTCTACTTAGTGTCTTCATGCTCAGTTGATGAGTACGGCCATCGGCTGTTATCTGGGGGAGACAGAAAATATCAGAGTCAGCAAGAGGAGAAAGTTCTGTTGTGTCATTACAAATATTCAAATGTTCAAATGTTTATTTGTTTTTTGTTTTTTCCATTTTGGGAGTTGAGGTGATGCTCGTGTAGTATTCCTGATCTAGGAGCATTACCTTTAGTTTTTCATTTGTTCA
>VCCN01000432.1:7654330-7670968 GCA_006491835.1 Architeuthis dux | reverse complement strand
TGAATTTAATCCATATCTAGTTGTTATGCAAGATAGAACATAATTATTTTGTTGTAAGTATTTTGTTGTAATTATTTTGTTGTAATTATTTTGTTGTAATTATTTTGTTGTAACTATTTTGTTGTAATTATTTTGTTGTAATTATTTTGTTGTAATTATTTTGTTATAACTGACCACAACAAACAACAACCGTGATAATTTGGGATGCTAAACAGTAAACCACAAGATTGCCATTAATCTGATTTAAGTCTTTTTTTGGGGAGTTGTTAAAAAAGGAAAAAAAACAAAAAAAACATATAAAGTTGCATAACAAATACAGAAAAAACAAATTGCCTTCCATAAATGTTTTCAGAACTGAGCCTGATGTACAAGCGAACTAAGCAGCTGCCTAGTAGGGTGGTCAGACGTCCAGCTTTTGAGCACTCTGCCCCCCTGTCTGATGCCAACTCGAGCCAGGTGTTAATTTGTCCCCTTCTTTTTAGGATTTGACTAAAACCTTATATAAATTACTTAGATATATTTTGTAAAAAGTGGGAACTGAAAACAACCGTAAATATATTTTTCTTATACATAGTTGCTGTTGTCAAGTATTTTTATTATATGTAGTTGCCGCTATTGAGACTCAACAAGCTCACAGACCCCCAGTAATATGATTATGGACCTCTCCCAGGGGTCAGTGGGCCCCAGGTTGGGAACTGCTGGTATGGAATGTGAGGGGGCCCTACATTGCAGTGGATTATGGATTGTTATTGTAAATAAAGCAACCCCGAAAAACAAGTGAAAAAAGACGATTTTCAAAAAAAAGAAAAACCTGTTTTTAGAAGGTGGCTACTGGACTACACATGTACATTTTCAAGGCTCTATACCCAAAAGGAGCACTGAAATGAACAGACAGACAAGTGAAAAGGAAAGAGTACCTATGTTATATAGGCAGGGGAAAATTCATTGGGTCCAGGAAAGAAAGAAGACTGGAACTCAGTGTTTATAAAAATATCATATATATTTTTATTCGGCTACATGCACCACTGGTGAAATGCACAGAGTTGGAGAGAGACAACGAGAGATGATGCAGGGCACACAGTCCGGGGCCAACAGGGAAAACTCTGTCTGAACTTTGTGCTTTCTCGGCTCGGCTCTGTCTATTTTCGTTCCTTTTATGGCTTCGACACACCCAAGCATTGTGTGTTATTTTTGGATTTCATCACCCACAGACTCTGGGGTTCTGTCAACATCCTGTTTTACTTTGACCCCAACACCTGCTGTGTTTGAATCCAATTCCATGTCGTTTGGAGTTCCTGCCGCTGAAACACCTGCAACTTTAGTCAATATCCTGTTTTCGGACACCCACACATATGGGGTCCCCTAGGGTCACTTCCACTTCCACCCAGGTGTTAGTCCGGAAATGCCAGTATATCATAACACCTACAGTGATTCAATACAAGATTATGGAAAAAAAATTGGGAGCGGTAATGTCATTTTGAGTTTCTTATAAATGTTCTTGGCATAAATAACAGGGATAAGTAGAAAAAATTACCACAATGTCGCATTTTGTGCACAGAGCATCCTTGATTGTTTCTGAGAGTCTTCCATCAACAAAAATCTGATAACCTTCCACTATACTTTCACTTTCAGGTTGTATACATTCCCATTTGATGTCAAGATAAACTTTGCCTGAAATGAAATGATCATGTCTTTTAGACTTTAAATAGGAAGGAAAGAAAATCATATTTTATGAATAAGCAAGGCAAATAAATAGAAACTCATTTATGAAGAAGAGATAAGTAGGTTAGTAAGAGAAACTAATGTACATAGAATGAGTAATAAAGCAAAGAAAGATTATATACATTAAGTGTATGCACAAAAACAGACACACACACACATATATATATGCCAATGTAAGTCATCTGAAATACTTTATCAAAGTGCTATGTCCACAGATTTAGTCAGATAATAAGAGTTCTCAATGTTGAATCATATCTTAATGCTCTTGTCTTGTGTGTAATACAAGTTAAATGTGAACCTGTTTTGTAGCTTTCATTAGGCATTCTTGTTTTCTTCGGTGACTTGATACAGCAACCAGAATAATAAAATACTAGATTTTTAAATGTGAGGCATCTCTGGGATTTGAACATAGAGTTAACAATGACTTAACCAATAATATTGAATATTCCAGACCTTTGAGAGCCTTTCCAGTTGATCTGCCAGATGGATGCGATTGGACTGAGACATTGGCCATTTGAATTAATCTATGAAAGTTGTTTTAGTAAAAACTATGTTGAACTAGAAAAATCAAATCGGAAAAGTATTTTCTTTTCAGAAACGATACAGTTAAGAAAATTCTTTAAGGTCCCAAAACTCTTTTAAGCAAACTCTGAATCTCTGAATTGGATTGTCTAAGCTAAACATTTCCCAGGTAGGATCAAAGAACCATTTTGGTTCTGGGATGCCACAATGTTACTAATCACTGCAAAAATGTCAAGGACCAGAGTAGGCTGGAATCACAATGGGTTTTCTTAGAAATGAGATGTTGCTAAGGCATTTGCATCCTGGACAACTACGTCCGGTCATTTGTGTCCCTGGACATTTGCATCTCGGTCATTTGCGTCCCATTAAATTGTGTCCTGGACAACTATGTTCCGGTCAAATGCATCCCGGACATTTGCGTCCGGTATTTTTTGTGTCCCGGTCATTTGTGTCCTACTATATGTAACTGAGTAACAAACCCCATGTTATAATTGTAGGCAAATGAGGGGTACTTAAAAACACCTCCCTCACTCTAACAGGGTACAGGATTGTAACGCATAAATATCTTCTGCCTTTTAAGAAGACCTTGATTTGTTTGTCATTGAAATTATTCATATATATATTAACCACTTGTACACAGAGAACTTAGACAGAAATACAATTTTTCACATTAGAAGCATACATATAGACATATAAAACATACCAGTGTCAAGTGACAATTCACTAATAAACTGTTGCAAATTGTTCTCAATATGGAAGATGCTTGAATCCTGTAAAGAGAAATAATATAAACAGTTACATGGAGAGGTACACTATATTGTTTACCATATTTCCCAGCATATAATACACACCGTCAAATAAGACAAACCTCAATTTTTACAGGCAAAAAAAATAAAATAAAACCCCCCTCCTTTCCCCTGATCGTCATAGCCCTCTGCACTATCGGGTTATTCTAATGTTCTTATCTATTCAAATCTATATTAATTCCCACTGTGGCTGGCTGTTTACATTATTTGCATAGCGCAGTAACGTTAGTAAACAACTGATAAAGCGTTCGCTTCACGAGACAAAAAGCGCGTCTTATATGCCCGGAAATATGGTAATAACAATACAGTTAAAACTAAGTATAAATTGGGTAACCAAAAAGTTTGTTTGGTTTGATGTATGTATCCAAGAATTTAAATATGGCTTTCGATGATATAACAATTTTAAGATTACTTTGTATTCTATGATAGCTTTGCAAACAATCAACATGCTATTCTTCCAAGAGTTTTCTGAAATTCTATGATGAAAATTACAACAATGCAGATGAAAGTTCAAAAGAACTGTTGTATAATAATAATCAATATGGCTGCCATGTTTTTGAATATGTGGACTTTCTGTCTGGTTGTTTAATTTTTGGCTGGTCAAGCTATTTGTAAATGTGTAAATAGAATAGAGAAGAGAGGTTTTCTTATTCCTTCTACTTCTTTCTAAACCTGCCCTTTCCTAACTCAGGTTTGATGTATGTATCCAAGAATTTAAATATGGCTTTCAATGATGATATAACAATTTTAAGATTACTCTTTATATCCTCTTTTTCATGCTTTTCTACACTTCAGCTATGTAGCAGAGGTAGCATATGGTACAGGCCCCACATTTTCAAGGGCTCCACACTAAATGCTTGCAAGCTATTCATTCCGATTCAGTAATTCTGCACTTTCTCTATTACTATAGTACTATACTGTCTTCAACTTTCATGAATGATGTGTGTTTAAAGTTAACGATTTTAGTCAATTGGAGTTATTATTTTAATACAGTAATTAATGGTGGTATGGTATCTATGTGATAAATATACAATGCATAAATACAAAGGTATTTGAAACTGGAGTCATAGCCACTGCTCAAAAATCAAATTGAAAAAGTAATACAATTACTGAAATGTCAGACATATTTGTTGTATTCCCTGGCTGAATAGCAAATGAAAAAAATATACTTTACTATGCAAATAAACAAAATGATGTGTTCTAATACTTATGTGTATTTTAAAAGATTTATGGCCCCTTTACAACATATACTACAGGTTCCACAACAGCTTAATCAGCCACTGACACAGGGATAACAGTTTCAAGTCAGGATTACAAAAAGAATTTTGGCAAAGTAGGACGACTTAGCCATTTTGTATAGATTTTTCATAAATCTCATCCCAATTCTGCATTTTGCAACCAAGTAACCATTTCAAACATGTCCCCAACAATTTGCATTCTGATACCTTAGTAAATCAGTGATAATTTTTAGAGATTTCAAAAGTAGAAAATTAATATGAATCAATTGCTATAAATTATTATGCTTTATTGTTATATCATCTGAATCATATAATCTTTATATCCTCTTTTTATTCTTTATAAACCTGAAGTACAACTCAGATGCCATAGAAAGAGTTCAAAGGAGAGCCACCAAGATCATTCTGAGATTGGGAGATATATCCTACACTGAAAGATTAAAACAACTTAATCTAGAAACCCTTGAATACAGAAGAAAACTTGCTGACCTACTAGAGGTCTATAGAATCCGAAACAACATACATGGAGTGGATACTGATGTTCATTGCTAAAAATGTCCTGATAAGAAAATGCTGACTAAGTGCAGTAAAACCAGAGGACACAGCCATAAACTACAAATTCAGACCTCCACTGGTGTTAGAAAGAATTTCCTCTCAGCACGAGTAGCAAACGCATGGAACAGCCTAAGTGAAAAGATGGTCACATCCGAGAATATCAATATTTTAAAAAATAATCTTTATTCTGATATCGGATATACCAAATTTAACTACCATTTTTCTTATGAGTTTAATCCCAGCCCAACTACACTGAAGCTGGCTTAATGACGCAATTAACAGCTGTCAAAAAAACCCTATTTCAAGTATATAAACATAGATAAAATATAGTAATCTAAAGAGAGAATTATATAAAAGATATGTTTTGTTATATTTGAAAATTTTAGATATTGTGAAATGCCAGACTTAGAAACAATTTCAGCTAGAACTGTTATCTATGTAAACTTTATTTCGATAAACATAGTACCTTATCAAATGGCAAATGTTAACAGTTTTCACATAACTTAATAAATTCAGTTCAAATTAATTCAAAAAGCATTTATCAGCAGGAATGTTTCCAGAAAAAAAAACTGATTATGGCTTGAGAGATGTAAGAGTGCTGTTTTCTGGAAATATTGACAGAAAATTTAAAAAATGAATTAAAATAAAAAATACATATGACCACATTAATCACGACTCTAAATGTTAGATATTTAGGCAGCTGTGGACGGGGGTCACAGATTTGATCCCCACAGGTGTTGAAAGTTATAAACAGGATATTGATGAAAACCCCAAACTGCAAGGTGTCAGGGACCGGAAGGCACACAAGGTGTTGAAAAGTCATACACAGGATATTGACTAAACTCTGACTGCAGATGGCGGGCTGGAAAATCAGTGTGGGCATTCAAACCTGATAAAAGCGACACAGAAGCCCTTGGAAAAGTGGAGAGGCAGAGAACAGCTGGGCTTGGGAGCAAGGCGCCAGTTTCCCTGTTGGGAACAGTCTGTCGGCTCATCATCTCTCTCCCATTCTTCATTCTCCACCACGACACAATGTATCTTATGAAATAAAAAATATATCATCATATTTTTATAAACCAAGTTTCGAGTCTTCCTTTTTCTCCAAGTTCAGGATTTCCCCCCCGTGGACCAAGATGGATATATAACAAACCGCTATTATTGGCAAATTGTTTCTTATAGGTTGACCCATCTCACCTAGAATTCTGATGTTTAGAAACTGTAGTCTTTCAAATTTCTGAATAGAAACTAGTGTGTGTGCATTAGGATTTTTTAGTTATTAATATCTGGTAGATTTGATTAGACAATGTGGAAAAGATTGAGAAAAGTATGTTACATCTCAAACATGTTTATTATCATGAAGATAAATCTTTATGCATTTTGTCGTTGTGAACAACGTCATCAGAAGATATTTGAACATAGAGTCGTGCGCATTCCATGCTGTGTAATGTGAATGAAATGAGATGTGTTTTGTATGTTTGGGTGACCTAGTTTGTTCAATGGGGAGTTATTTTTTAGAAAATGTCAGTGTATGAGCTATGAAGTGGGTGGGGGTAGGAAGCAGGGTGTTTAGATAGTGGCTATCTTCTCTGGACTTTTAAATGGGTGTGATTTATGACTCTTGGTGATGCTGTCCAGATGGGGTGAGGATACGTGTCTGTGTCTATGGCTGGGTATGTATAGGCTTATATGCATTTACTGATTGTTAATCTTTCCAAAGCAACCAGCAATATTTCTAAACTCTAAACACTAACATTACAGAAAGTTTCTTCTTCTGTTATATGGGTATAGACCCATATAACAGAAGAAGAAACTTAAAAAAAAACAAAATTGCAAGGTTTTATAGCACCAAAATGTACCAACCACTTGTGGTTCATATGTGGTTCATATATTTCAAAAGTACAAAATTAATGAGGTATGATACCAACCTGAGTTTTCTTTCCATTTTTATTTTGCAAAAATCTTTTTCTGATCAAACTGAAATAGAAAATACAAGTTTTATACTAAAATCACAAAATAGAAGAATGGTAAATTAGAAAAAAAAACCTCATCCATACAAAAATTTCATTGCATAAAGGTTGAAAATGACTGAAAAATATGCTTGTAAAAAATTAATATTTTAGTTTGATAATCAAATACTGATTCTACCAACATGCTTTTTGGAGATACCTTAATACTTTGGGTAAATTAGTAAAATATATAAAATGTAATTAAACTAATGTCATCAAGATGTTTATGCTATTAGAAGGACAATACTCTTTTTCAATTTGAAAGAGAATTGTTAGCAAAACGGACATATTAATTTTACACCTTCTCAGAATAATGTTCAATGTTTCTAAATAAATTGCCCAAGTCCAGGAAAACACGAACATTTTCATAAATCGATAACAGTATAAAACTGATATAAACATAAATGTTTAGCTTATGTTTTGACACTGGCTCAGTAGTCTAATCAATATTCTACTGTACTT
The DNA here is from genome assembly GCA_006491835.1 of Architeuthis dux. NCBI lineage: Eukaryota > Metazoa > Mollusca > Cephalopoda > Oegopsida > Architeuthidae > Architeuthis > Architeuthis dux. The sequence goes on along the minus strand of VCCN01000432.1, from coordinate 7,663,660 downwards.
GAATATAATTTTGATACTAGGTCACACCTCTGGAGCATCCAAATTTGTTGGTTTGATAAATCCTCTGACCCAACAGGTCTGATTAGCTTGTGTATATATTTTTTTTTATCTAAGGTTTACTGCAAATATTTGATGCTATTTCTAAACAATAGCTATTTTATCTTCATTTGATATCTTACACCAATCTAACCATCATGTCAAACATCTAACTACAATTGAAAATATTTCTGTCTGTGTGTATGTACCATGATTACTTGACAACTGGCCATTGTACGAAGTTGACATACATCAGATATATTAGTCAGCACACAAGGCATTGCAGTGTCGAGTTTGAAGGTTTTTAGATCAGCAGTTCTTGAGAAATCTAAAGCACTGCGATTACTCGACAACTGGCCATTGCATGAAGTTGACATTCACCGGATATATTACTCACCACACTAGGCAGTGCAGTGTTGAGTTTGAAGCTCTTTGGATCAGTGGTTCTCAAGAAATCAAATGCACCATGACAACTATCCATTGTACAAAGTTGACATTCGCTGGATATATTAGTCCGTTTTTGGATCAGCAGTTCTCGAGAAATCTAATAAAAATAAATAAAATTTAAAGATTATAGATCTTTCATCATAGTATCTATAAATTATTGCCCTTGTCTTCCGCTCTTGTTTTCATCTGAATTTAGATATAAAATAGCTAAATTGGCAACACTGAAACAAAGTAACTGAAGAAGCCATAGTTTCATTTGATGGATGGAAAATTATTTTACATGACAATTATGGCAGGCAGCTCCACACACTATAAAGTCTAGACATGCACCCTAGTTATATTAAAAGGAAAAAATTCTGTGTTCACTTATGTAATTACTGGCCAACATTACATATCTCTCTGCACAATATAAATATTAAGTTGAAGAGCAAAAAAAAACTGAGTTCCATCCTCAACTTGTGATCTTGTGGTTTTGTGACCTTGTTGTTTTGTGACCTTGTGGCTTTGTGACCTTGTGCCAAAACAAAGTTTAGTAAATAACTATTAGTCTTTAATAAGAATGTGAATCTATAAACTAGACAGCTTTTTTTTTGCAGGTTAAAACTTTTCTCAGAATTTCTTATAAGTAGAGAAAGTTATAAACCTATTATAGTAGTATAATCAGCATTTCTTCTCACCGATGGCACATGTACGGGAGAGATGTATTTGGGGAAGGAAATAAAACATTTGGTCCATACCGGAGAAAGCGCTCTCCCACGTGGCTGGAGAGAAAGACAACAAAATTCATTATTTTTCAAGGAAAATATGGTTGTTTCTTTTATTCTCGTTGACAGCTTTGATGCTGGGCCGGTCCGCGGATCAAACAGGGTGTTAAATTCTGTTTCTGTTGAAATTCTTAGAGAGTGACCAGTGGGGTGATGATAGTAGTTCAAATCAAACCATATTGGTTTCTTCCTGCTACTCTCTCCCTCACCCTGATGGGTTGGAGATGGGAGCTCCTAGCTGTTGACCCCTTGCTGTCCTCTGCTGAACTCAGCCGTTTGATCCGAATCCTAGTCCAGAGAACATGATATGGCATTTTGGTGCAAGTTCCAATACTATCACCCCAAATTCAAGTCTCCTGATAAGCGAACACACGAACACACAACCCAAGTGTATTACATTACATAATTATAGATATAAATATAGACTATGGGGAAATATTGTTCAAAATTGAATATTTACAAACACTGACTTGAATTGGTATAGAAAGACCATCTGAGTAATTTTGTACATTTTGTGTCAGTAACCATTTTTATTTTATAACCAAACAAACAAAAGCTGGCATTCCAAGCTGTGTTGGGGGTGAGTAATAAAAAAAAAGTTGGAAAAAGGAGTGATCAATGAATAAGTTACTTCTCTCACCTTTTGTTGGGCTAAAAAAAGGTCTGAATTCTCAAAAATTGACCAATTTAGCATAAACATACATTGCATATTGAACCCCCCCTCTAAAAACCTATTTACTCCCTTCTCAACCTGGGAAGTGGCTATTTTCTTTAACCCATAAGAACTCAGACCCATTTCAACTTGAAGGAACATTATGTGGGATTATGGGTAGGCAAATTGACATACGATCACATGACTGCACCAGGATGTTCAGTAGATGTCACATAGTACACTTCATGAGTTAAAATCAAGGATAGAATATAATATTATATAAACTGTATGTGGGTTAATCCTCCTTGAGAATTGTAAAGAAAGCATTGTTTACTCACTTGTCTCGTGTATTGATCAGATGATAGGCCATGCTAACAAGTTTTTTCCTCTTTTCCAACCCTTGGACATTAACAGTGATGGTTGGGGCTGCCACTCTGGCCACCACCTGTGCTTCAACTGCTTCTGAGAAAACCACTTTATTTGTACCATGAACCTACAAAGACAGAATTAAACATTAGTGAAGGGCAACAAAGCTGACAAGCAAAATCCGAAATATGCTTTCAGTCGGGGGGGCTTCAGCGCTAATATTTGCTAATATGTGTTCCTTATTTTTTCGAAAAACGCTGCAAAAAGCTAGCTTTAAGATTACAGAAAGAGTAAATAAACCAATTATCCCCTCCTATTATTTTTTGTCAGTTCATAGGTGTATAATAGACCTATCCCGAGTCTCGATTTCAATTTGATAAAACAAAGGAAAAAAACCTTGACCTCTAGTTATCTTTGAATCCCAATGCGCATAGTTGTCTTAGAAATACACAATTTATCATTGACTTTTTGGGAATTTTGAATCGAATTGTCTTTGCCCGAGTGAATTGCACGGAGAAAGTAAAACTAGAAGAAATTGCTGTAAATGAAAATAAAAAAACTCAGTTATAATTGTACAGTCAATATGATTAATAAAAGAAAAAGTCAGAATTTTCTGATATTCAATCTACTTCTATTTGTTTCTACCGTATATGTGTGGCCTCTAAATCCCTTGTACCCCCTTCTAGCAAAAAAATACATCGGGTTTACTACTTCTAAACTTAATCTTGAACATTTCTATTAAATCTCCCTGATCTCTCCTATTTTCTAACGATGTTAATCCTAACACTTTTAGCCTATCCTCATAACTCATACTTTTTAATTCCGGTACTAACTTAGTTGCTCGTCTCTGGACTTTTTCTGAAAGATTTTTCTCTCTCTCCAAGTATGGTGACCAGGCCTGTGCACAGTACTCTAGGTGTGGATGGACATAAGTCTTATATAGTATAAAGAATGAGTCATTGTCTATATATGAAAAAGTATGCTAGTACTTTTCTAAATTCTCTAATGTTGAACATGTACTAGAAATTGTGATTTATTTGGTTTAAAGAAATCTTTATCAGACTTAGAAATCAGAATAATTATCAGACCTTAAAATGGACAGTACTATGCTAGCCACCTTTCAATGATTGATGTCGTTCATACTTAATTTACTGAAAGGAATCCTTAACATTTTGCTGTAGGGGATTATATAAAGCTATGGGTAATTTCTTTACTTTTTAAACAAAAAGTTCTCAACATTGGAATCCCATTAGTTCTGTGGTTTGTCTATTTGATAAATGTACTGACACTGAGATAAGATACAATACAAGCACTATGTAACGGACACATGTGTTTTTATACACACACACACGCACACTGGTCAACAAGTGAAACCACTTGACACACAATTTTCCTTTGAAAATCTATTCCTAAAATTTCCACAGTGCTTTTAGATAACCAACTTTCAGGACATGAAAATAATGTGCTTGACTCGCAACATGATACCCTTTGCAGAAAACAAGTCTGGCAAAACCTTGTATATTGTCACCTTGCATTTCATCTTGGAACTTTACGAAACCCGTTTCCAACACACCACAATTTTGACCAGCCACACATCCACCACTTACCTCTTCCTATAAGAAGATGAACTATTTTTCATTCTTCGTTCAGTCAATTTTGTCGCCTAACAAATCCATGACGGTTCCACCTTTTCCACAGAGATGCGCCTCTTATACTCAATTACATAAGTAGACATACATACACACACTCTAATAATGAAGAACTCTTTAAATGCATTCTTTCTTCTTCTCAACAGCTGAGAACTACTTTATTATTATATTTTCTGTAATAAATATACTTATTATTATCATTGCAAAGTATTTGTATTCTTTATTCTCATTGCATTATTTACCATGTGCATTGCAATCTATGCATTTTCATTCCTTTTACTACTGCAGGCACAGACAGAGAAAGAAAGATCTCTCTTATGCGCATCGTTAACATTACCCTCTTTCTTTCTCTAATCTCATCAGTATGCTAGCTTTACTTACAGGCAGACTGACCCCTTAAGGCTACTAGGCACTATTACTACTGTTGCTACTATTAGCTTACCATTAGAGATTATTACGCTCTTATCATTGTTATTGTTTATACCGATAACTTTATATGGAGTCAGATAAATTTAATAATGGATAATGGAGTTAGATTTAATATTAGTTTTATTCTATCAACATTCACTTCTATTTTCAATGATGACAGATCCGTGAGAAAATATATTGCCACTAATGTAGCAGAACATGATTTTTATACTGGTATCATTTTTGGAGATAATGATCATTACTGGTAAAAAACAATATTCTTATAAGTTAGTAATTGATTCTGACAATGAGCATAGGATTTATTTTTAATTAATCTTTAGAGAATTCAAATACAATGAATTATGCTATGATTAATTTTATAGTATATTTTATAGTATATTTTATAGTATATTTTATAGTAAAAATTTCATTACATGGATTTTCTGAGTGATGTAATATTTTCCAAGTTTTAGTCCATGAAATTTGGCCTCTCGACTGTCAGGTGGGAGAGGGTCGCTCTCATCAACAATTACTCCAGTTGTGGCATCAAAACATTCAACCTGAAATATTTTTTTAAATGATTAAGTATTAAAAACAGAAACAAGCATGTAAAAAAGTTAATGAAAGAGCAATTGGGAAATAACTATGAAGATTAATTGTTGGTAAATCAAAATATAATGACAAGTATTGATTTCTTTTGTCTCAATATTCATGAGCTTACGGGTAAGGCCATTTCTCTCTCAGAACAAAAAATCATAAAAGGCAACAAATGGATAGCCAGAGTTCAATTTTGTCAATGAGGCAGTTTCAGGTTGGCCTTGAACAACAACCTCATAGCATACCCTAAAGATACAATTAAAACCTAACAGCCCTGTCGGCTGAGGCTTAGAATAAGCCGACTGCATCCCCTGCAGAGGGGTAAGACCCCCCCCCAAACAGGCGCCACCAAAGTCACAAGACTCTATTTTCTAAAAAATAACCGTTCACCAAAGTCGCAAGATTCTAATTAAAAAAAAAACAACCTTTGACCAAAGTCGCAAGACTCTGATTAAAAAAAATAACTGTTTCCCAAAGTCACAAGACTAATTAAAAAAGAAACAATCTTTCACCAAAGTCGCAAGACACTGGTTTAAAAAAAAAAAATAACCATTTACCAAAGTCGCAAGACTCTAATTAAAATAGAAATAACCTTTTACCAAAGTCGCAAGACTCTAATTAAAAAAAATAAATAAATGTTTACCAAAGTCGCAAGACACTATTTTGTGGATTTTAAACTGATTTCGGCATTAAATGACCCATCAAGGGTTGATATGCCGCTAAACAAATCAATCAATCAATCAATCAAGTAAAACCTAAGATATTTTTTTCATTTATTTGATGAAACACAGAGAATTAAGATATTTTCTATAGTTTTGAGGAGGGTCATTAATATTCAAATGGTTCTTCAGACGATTGAACTCCTTCTTGTTGTTTGTGTTGTTCTATAGTTTTGAGAAGGATCATTAATATTCAAATGCTTCTTCGGACAATTGAACTCCTTCTTGTTATTTGTGTTGTAAACATGACGTTTCGGCCGATCCATTCGGTAAATGCATTAGCCAGACAAATGCGGATTTCAACCCAATGTGGCTTCCACTTTTCAAAAAACCTAAACAAGACTAAGACACAGAAACACCTGGGCAATGTGCTATAACAATGTTATTTTATCTAATATATAATTGAGGCTCCATAGATGTATAGAGTCACTAGTACAAAAAAAGTGTAGAACCAACTCAAGGAGAGACATATATTCTAACAACTATTGATATTCCATAAAAGCCTTAAAGAAAAGAAGGCAACCATATTGTTTCTACCTTGAAATGCTTTATTCTTACAGAATCAGTGACATATGGACTGTCCCATGTCACTGTAATTGTTGAGTCAGAAATGAAACAGTCAGTTTTCAGACTAGGAGGTTTGACTCCTGGCCAGGTGAGAGTCAATGGCTCTGATAGTTTGCTTGGCAAGTTGTTGTATGCAGTGAGAGCCTGAAAAGAAAAAGAGTAGAAATAGCATTAACAATAAACTTAAAAAAGAAATAATAAGATTTGACAGACTAAATCTATCTGAGAATTTTGAAACAAAACAATTCTGAAAGATTTAGTTGTAAACAATATTTTTTATTACTTATTGAACTCAATATGTGCCACAGTATTATTCTGTACAAATCTATTTGTGTATAGAATTTTGCAATTTCTGAATTATTTGTCAAAGATTAATTGGAAACCGTTAACCAAAACTGTCAACATAGGTTTCTTCAGTTTTAGTAACTTATTCATTGATCATCCATTTTACCAATTTTGTAATTAATCACCTGCAACTTGGCATGCTATTGAGCTGTTTTTGCATACTGTTTAATTTCATTGAATGACATTTGCATATGTTAAAGCTAATAAATCTAATTTGCATTAAGCAAGACAGCATATACAAAAGATATTTGGCAAGTATATACAATATGGAAGAAGACTCTTATTACACTGTGACACTACTAAGTGGGAGGGCAAACATTTGGAGCCATATTTCGAAATGGGTGACTGTTACATTTTCGGTGATTTCAACCATTGGCTGTTTCTGCTATGGAGGACCAATTGCGGAAAAATCGATTTTTTTTCTTTAGAAAGTGGCTTCTTGTTTTTTTAAAAATAATTTTAATAATACAAAGACCAATCGCATAAATTTTATTTTTTCTTCTATTTTTTTAGATTTAAAAAAAATTATTTTAATAATACAAAGACCAATCGCGTGTCTTTGTATTATTAAAATTAAAGAAAAAACAAGAAAAAATAAAATCTGATTCCTAGCCTAGAACATCAAAATAAAGGAACTACTTTTCTTCTCTTATAACCGACATAGAAACTATTTTGATTTACCTGGACTTGAAATGTATAATCAACGCATGGCATTCCCTCAGTGAAGACAAAGCTTGTCTTATCAGCTGGCTGTACACTCACAACTTCATCATTGACAAACACATTGTATTTGTAGATGGTGGCATCCCCATACTCTAATGGCTTGGTCCACTGTACAGAAATACAATGGAAGTTACAAGCTCTGAAAATGAAAAACAAAAACAAATTAATATCTGTTTAGATATCTGATTGCCATTAAATGGGGGATTCAGTTTTGTTGTTCTCTAAATCAGTGGTTCCCAACCTTTTCAAGTCATTCCCCACTTATGTCAATAAGATTACTAGTAAAAAAAGGGGGCCAGAGTAGTCGACACACGCTTCTGCGCTGATGGGTGTGTGGAGAGCTAATTAGGCACAACCAAAACTCGCCTAAGTCCTTAGCTCTCTTTCTCACTCTCTCTCTCCATATTCGCCTTGTCATATATACTCTCCTTATTCCCCCCTTGGACTACCCAAATCCCCCCCAGGGGGAATTCCCCCCACCCCCAATTGGAAACCACTGCTCTAAATAATCAACTGATCACTTCAACTGTCTAATAATCTAACTTCCATTTATTAAGTTGCAACAAAGAATAATTTCAAATAATAACTTTATTTTACGTATAATTAGACAGCTTCATACTAAGAATTAGTTTAATTTTATAATTGTACAGCTGCTGCTGTTTATTTGTTACTTAAAGAAAGCAAACGAAAATAATTATCATCATTTGAAATTCCAATTTATTAAAAAAAAAAGAAAGAATTCTGCTATTGTAACTGATATCCCCATCAATGTGATCTGTTCTTGTTTTTTTTGCTACTTGTTCTTTGAGTTGTGGGTCTATTAGTGAGAGAGCACATCTTAAATAATTCTCAACTTGGAGCTTATTTCGAGCCTTCGACTTAGATAGAAGTGCAGAAAAGACTGGAACCCTGCATAGGACAAACGAACGAAAATAAACATTGATACGCTATAAACGAGACTTTGTTTATTCCATTCTTCTCTTGCTCGCTACAACTCCTGTATCTACTAATTGTATGTTTGCATGCTATGCAATAATAACAATGATTATGCAACAATCTTTGTAGACGTAAACCTTACCTGACATTCACTACTGGGGTGTCAGGAGGAGCAGCTGTTTGTACAGTCAAGTGGCTGGATTTCTCAATGACTTTTCCATCCAAATTAATGACAATAAGTTGCAGGTAATGGGTCACACCTGGCAGACACTTTGTGATGACACACTGCTGATTTGAAATCTTCTGTACAATTTCTTTCTCCTGATATGGTAAGCAAAAACAAATAGGTTCAATTGGAAAACTTTCTTTGTTAAGGTATACAATTATTTACCAAAAAGCGCAAATACTTACTCTATACCCTTGATAAATAGAAACGAAACACCTGCAAAATCTTGGGTTTTTTTACAGTGGAACGGCACTTTTTATTAAAATTTAATTACTGTAGTCATTTTACTTTGCTTTGTTCCTTTATTTATTTTGAAGAACTGCAAACTGATCAATTATTTAAATTTTTCTATTTTTGTCAAATTTCATTCACTAACTTTGGAAATTTAATCCAGCTTTCTAATGAAGACTTGGTTTTAAATTTTAACAAAAAACCCTCAAGTTCTGCAAGGACTTTTTGCAAGAGAAGGAAAACTCGAAGATTTTGTTGGTGTTCCATTTTTTTTTGATTAGGGGTGTATTTCACACCCCTAATCAAAAATAAATACAATGCTGTTGCCTGTCTTACAAACTGACATCCAGACATAATTATTTAAAAACAACTTCGGTTCTAAATAATGCAAAAGATTACATTTTAAAATAACTTTTCATAGAGAACACAAGTTTCTAATAGAGTATAAAGTGTTTTTGAGCATGTTTTTTTTACATATGAACAGCAAAAAAACAACATGTTCAAAAACACTTAATACTGTATTAGAAACTGAGAAAAAAAAATACAAAATTATACAAATATAAATGAATAATATAAAAAATACAAAATCATGTTAAAAATAATATTACTGCTACTATTGCTAATGCTGCTGCTGCTGAAGAAGAAGAAGAAGAAGAAGAAGAAG
>VCCN01000432.1:7641678-7652231 GCA_006491835.1 Architeuthis dux | reverse complement strand
TAATAATAATAATAATACAACAACAACAACAACAACAACAAAAGTAGTATATAAAATACATCTACTAATGACGATGAAACTAAAGAAGAATAAAATATAAAATAACATAAAAAATACAAGTAAATATGTAAATAAATAATAAAAATATAAATAATGAAAGTAAATAAAGCCAAAAAACAAGCACTAATTGAGTTTGAATTGGGTATTCAAGGGAGAGCTGACTACAAGGGAGAGCTGTCTACAAGGGAGAGCTGACTACAAGGGAGAGCTGACTACAAGGGAGAGCTACAATGTGGCCTTATTCTACTATCACAGATTGTATTAACCTTAAGTGACTATATATGATCACTTAACTTGCCTGCATGGAGTACCCGCTTCGCATGCAAATAGTGTAGCCACAAAGACAACCTAATCCGCACCAATGTGGTCTGAAAGCTTTGCAAAGTACACCTGTGCTTGAACAAAGACAGAAACTGTTTTGAGGCACACCACACCCCATTACAGCCTGATTTTGGCCCAAGCAATAAAATTTAAAAATCAACCTGGGAGTATTATTTTTTTGTCAATATCAATTTTTTTGGTATCTATTCATTACATTGAGTGTTATTCTGTAATTCTATGTTTTATTTAACTTTCCACTTTAATTTTTATTTTTTTAATATTTTCCATTTTTGGTCACTTTTGGGGGGAGGCACTATATACGATCACTTCATAAGAGGGGGTTTTGCCTCAATATACAAAAAAATTTCAGAAAACCTGCGACTGAAAATATCTTGTAATTAGGTCTAGTTTAACATACAAAAAGGTTGTTTTGATATTTAAAATATAAAGGGTTAAACTTAAAATAAATCACAGAATATTCTTGTATATAAATGTTACTTGTATATTTTCTCACCTTTGGTTGAGCAACACTGTTCCACTGAATCTTGTAGGTACCAATGTTGTGTGGCGCAATGTAACTGCTCCAATCCAAAGAGATGAAGGTGTCAGAAACTTTTGTGGCTTTCAGGAAATTCTTGTAATTATGATAATCACTCATTTTTGTCATCAGGTTGCCATAGTTACCACCATTTACCACATGCTCCAAATAAGTGCTAATAGTTAATATATTTGAATTTGGTGAATTGCCAAATTTGGGGTTGCTTCCCAGGGCTACCACACTGACCTTATAAACACTGAAAAGAAAAGAACACAATGTATATTTGGGGAGCAATCCTTCATTTATGCATGTCTGGTTAAATACGATGAGGTCTTTCATGGTTCCTTAATTATTTAATCACTGAGTATTAAGAAGTGGAATCCAACACTAAATAAAATCTTCTTCGGCCAGGGTCAGGGAGTTTTAAATGTATTTTGTAATTGAAACCACTACCAACTTACAATACACTCAAAATATCACATGAACACACTAATGGCAAAATCAAATACACAGTGATTAAATAATTGAGGAATCATCAATGACCTTGAAAATGGCTAATTGTTTAGCCAAAAGCACTCAGTACAATACCACTTTTGGACAATTACTGCACTCCATGGATCCAAACATATGTTCTCTTGTACAGAAACAAGAAGAATTTAATACAAAATTAACAAGATGTTCTTTGTCTGTTGTATTTAATCAGACATGCATATAATATATATAAGACAAAGTTTTGGACATTAAACAAATTAAACAACATCAAGATCTATACTTACAATGTTCGTGGCATAGCTAAGGATCATAGACCAACTGCAAATTGAATTGGACAACATCGACTGGCACATCGTAGGTATAAGTGAAACCCACAGAAAAGGAGAAAACGTTCTAAAGCTAAAAGTAAGCAACCACCTATTCTATTATAAAGGGAGAGACAATAAAAAATTTGGTGGCGTAGGATTCTTAGTCAATTATAACATTGCAGTCAACGTTATAAATTTCGACAGTATATCAGACAGAATAGCTTGGATAGTAGTTAGACTAAGCAAAATCTACACACTAAAGGTAATCTAGGTTTATGTGCCAACTTCGAAACGTTCTGACTGAAGAGTTTTATGACAACATCAGTAAGATAATGGATCGGGAGAAAACTAACTACACATTACTCATGGGAGATTTTAATGCTAAGGTAGATCAAGGAAAGTTTGGGGAATCTAGTGTAGGAAAATATGGAATAGGCTAGAGAAATGAGAGTGGTGACATGCTAGTAAATTTCTCAGAGAGATACAGTTTAAAGATAACTAATACATTCTTAACACAGGGAAATACTCTAAAAGAACATTAAAACTAATCAAACGGAGAAGAAATATGAAGATAAAAACTAAAGACGAAAACAAAAAAGCAGAACCTAATAAATGAATAAATAAAAGAACGAGAAAAGAAAAAAAAAAGAAAAACATGAAAAGTATAGTAGAGGCCATCAGAAATGGGAACAGTTTAAAACAGACCCATTCCACAGACAATACCAGCAAGCAACAGATGCTTGTATTAAAGGATAAAAATGGCAAAATTATCAAAAATAGGGACAAATTGACAAAAGTAACGGAAGAATACTATGAAAATTTGTACGCTTCAAAAATAGACATACCAAACTAACCAACCCATAAATACTAGTGATATCCCAGACATAACAGTAGAAGAAGTAGTATTTGCACTACGAAATATGAAACTCAGTAAAGCCCCAGGCGAGGATGGTATAACGACAGACCGTCTAGAAGATGCAAGAGAAATCTTGCACAAAGGCCTAGCACAGCTATTCACACAATGCATAAGAGAGAGAGAAAAGTTCCCAAAAACTTCTGTCTAGGAATAGTAATCCTATTCCACAAGAAAGGAGATAAGCATAACCTTGGTAACTACCACCCTATTACACTATTATCTAACATATATAAACTATTCACAAAAATACTCACAAACAGCCACTCTACCCCTACATCCAATAAATCAACTAATCGAAACATCCTTAGAATACAACAAACCACTGTTTGGCCTTTGTAGATTATGAGAAAGCATTTGACTCAATAGAACACACAGCAGTCTTCAACTCTATGTGAGAACAAGGCGTTAACAAGAATTACATATAAATTATTCAAAACATATACAAAGATGGCACTGCAATAATTAGACTACATAAAGATACAAACAAGATAAAGATAGCAAAAGGTGTAAGACAAGGGGATACAATATCACCTAGACTATTTACAGCGAACCTTGAAAGCATCTTTTGGAAAATTGATTGGGAGGGAATGGGAATAAACATAGATGGAGATATTTAAGCCACTTAAGATTTGCCAATGACATTTCCCTAACGTTGGAATATCTGAAGAATTACAAAATATGTTAACCGACCTAAATAGGGAAAGTAAAACAGTAGCCTTAAAGATGAACAAAACAAAAACAAAAGTAATGTTCAATGATAAAGTCCCCAAAAGGTCATAAAGATAGAAGGTGAGACTCTAGAAGAGGTTGATGAATACATCTAACTAGGACAGGTAATAAAACTAGAGAAAGACTATGACTGCGAAATAAAACGACGCATAACGATAGGTTGGAAAACATTCGGCATGAATAGAGACATTTTGAAGAGCACCATACCAATGTGCTTAAAGGGTAAAGTATACAACGGCTGCATAATACCAGTCATGACTTACGGATGCGAAACATTGAAATTAACAAAACGAGCTGAAAACCAACTTAGAATAGCACAGAGAGCCATGGAAAGAGCAATGCTAGAGATAACTCTAAGAGATAGAAAAAGATCAACATGGATCAGAGGGAGGACTAGAGTGAAGGATATTATACAAATAATTAAGCAACAAAACGGAGATGGGCTGGCCAACTAGCAAGAAGAGATGACAATAGATGGGGTGAACAGACTAACCGATTGGTGCCCTCTTCAGTTTTCAGTCAACAGGCTTATTTATTAGTAACAAAGGTCAAAAGTCAAAAGAGATAGAAAAAGATCAACATGGATCAGAGGGAGGACTAGAGTGAAGGATATTATACAAATAATTAAGCAACAAAAACAGAGATGGTCTGGCCACCTAGAAAGAAGAGATGATAATAGATGGGGTGAAAAGACTAACCAATTGGTGCCCATGGGACAGTAAATGCAGTAGGAAAATACCAGACACAAGAAAAGTTTGCCGGTAAGATGTGGTAGAGGTTAGCACAATCTAGGTCGTCATGGAAGGAGATGGGAAAGGACTTTGTCCAGCAGTGGACTTATAGTGGCTGATGAAGATGATATATATATATATATAAACACCTACAATTAATTACGTTTGACACATATTACAATTATTTCATCTTCAGTTTTCAGTCAACAGGCTTATTTATTAGTAACAAAGGTCAAAAGTCAAAAGAGTCAGGCTTATTTATTAGTAACAAAGGTCAAAAGTAGTCAGTGTGCCAATCAGTGTTTGGCTTGTAGGATTCCTTTGGAAACCAATTTAAGTCAGTTGCATGAGAGGCAACAAGTATCAACTATAGTTTTATTTAGTCTTCTTGTTTCAGCAGAAAAGAGAGCATTCACCTGTCCCTAGAAGAATTGGCCATAAGTAATGGCATCAGTGAGCAGAGGCATCAACAGAAGAAATACTGCTAAGGAAGACACATATAGCTATCAATCTTTATTATTATTGGATGAAGTATTGTAATACACTATTTTTTAGTTTTTTTAGTTTTTTTTTACCTTCATCCTAATTTTAGTTGCTTTTTTTTATACAACTTATTAATTCGGGCCACTATTTCTATGACAACGAATAACAGCGCAATTGGAAATAAAGAGTAAGCCTTCAGTGAGAATCAAACTCACACCCACATTGCCAGAGGGAGACAAGTTTATGCCTAGCTGCTTTTACCAATAGGCCACAAAGACTTCATAAAAAAGAGTAAACTTTCGGTGAGAATCGAACTCACACCCTCATTGCCAGAGGGAGACTAGTTTACGCCTAGCTGCTTTTACCAATTGGCCACAAAGACTTCATGGATTAGCAGAAGCTGATTTACACTTATAAACTCACTCTCTACAACTGACTGTGCCATATTTATGTTGTTTTACATATGAGACTTTTTATAAATCAATCTTTATTATGATTGGATGAAGTATTGTAATATTCTATTTTTATTAAATTTCGCTAGTTTTTACCTTCATCCTAATTTTAGTTGCTTTTTTATACAACTTAAAATTAGGATGAAAGTAAAAACAAGTCAAATTTAATAAAAATAGATATAGATATCTTTTAATATCCTGTTTTTAGAAACCAACATATTTGTAACAGGGCAGAAATCAATTTCCACAATTTATGCAAATAATAAAAGAATTTCAAAGAAGCACATTTATTTAGTCATTGTTTCTTTTATGGAAAATAAACTCAGAATATTTTCTTTATGTTCAGGACTGTACAACTAGCAACACATATAAAAAGAATTATTATGCTCCATAGACTTATTAAGTAAGCCTAGAAAAAATAACATTTTAAATTGCATTCACCAGTCACCAAAATCTTTCAAGCCATTTCTTCTGAGAACGATTCCAGATGAAATAGAACAGAAGGGAGTAAAAGATATATTTTGGTCTCCTTTTGGTAAGAATTAATTGTTTTAAGACACGTTGAAGTTGTTTATAATTGTTTTTAAAATAAATCATTGACATCATCGATGAATGTGCAGCTTTTTTGGAAGTGTTCGTTCGTTTGAACAAAAAAATTGAAAAAAGGTGCCAAATTGTCTGTGACATCATTCCAAGGAGAATTTGACAAGGTAAATCACCATTTTATAAAATTGGAGTATTCTGGCATCCATTTTGTATTTTTCAGGTCTCAGAACTTGCTAGAACTATGAACATATGACTTGTGTATTTACATTATAGCCAATCAGCAACTTGTGAATCTGTTATGGGCCAATCAGAAGTCTCCAGAGAGTATTTCATAAAACACTTGGGGTGAATATTTAGTCTGAGAAATAATATTTTAATGATAGAGTTAATAAGACAAATTGTATTGTATGCAGTTTTAAATTGTCCAATTATGAATTTCCACATACTTTTCAAAAACTTTACAAAAGACAATATTCCTTGGAAACAACTACAAGCATCCCCCATTATAATGTGGGTGTTGTGGTCCAAGAAAGCCAACTGTGTTATAACTGAGGCGCGATAACTGCGGTGGGTATGGGAGATATTCAAGAGCGAACGATAGATCAAATGCAACAAACATGATCTATCATATAAAAACTAAGTGAGATTTGAACAAATAAACAAAGGCATTCTTTAATGTCTGCTTTTTCTTTTATCAAATAATACCACAAGAATAACTACAATGTATTACAAAGTTTACCAAATTTTAGAATTTAAAAACAAAATATTTACATATTTATATCAATGACAACCCATAAGCTGCTGCACCTTCAGATACCCTGTATCCAGTGTTGCCAACACAATATTTTCACACTAGTTTGTCTGCCGAAAGGCGCTAAAAAAGCGCCAAATTTTTTTAAATAGCCAGAAATGGCCACAAACCCTGTTTTAGGCGAAAACGTGCTAATTTAGCGCTTTTCGCACTGCCAAAACAAGAAAAGCACTAAATCTAGCGCGAAACACACTAAATTGGTAACACTGCCTGTATCTGAGCTCAAATTAATAAAAAAAATGTTTTGTTCATTGACAATGGAAATGATTTTGTCTAATTCATTTCATTTTTACAGTTGGTCTGCTGGCATATGTCAAATATATTTAATATATAAGTGGAGTAGGGGTGGGAGTTGTGTCACCTGTCATCAAATGGGCTTACGGTGTAGTAAAATAGCACACAGCCCGAAATATTGGGCTTATGGGTTCAAAAGGAAGTTCTGTTTTTATCAGTATAATATAGGTAAAAATGTTGGGGTTCACCTACCACATATTACAAACTGCGTTATAATGAACTGCATTACATTGGGGGACGGCTGTATTTCTTTTTTTGCCTTGTCATTCTTTTTTTTCCAGTTCTATTACTTTAACTCTTAATTTCATAACACAATAGCTGTGGAAAACCCCACAGAATTGTTGATGGCTAATACTGATCACTCCAGCTAGGAAGTTAGGATAATTGATTGATTGATTGATTGATTTGTTTGTTTGTTTAGCTGCATGTCAACCCTTGATAGGTCATTTAATGCCGAAATCAGTTTTAAATTTTAAAAAAAATAGTTTTGCGACTTTGGTGAAAGGTTACTTTTCCTTAACTAGAGTCTTGCAACTTTGGTGAAAGGTTACTTTTCCTGAACTAGAGTCTTGCAACTTTGGTGAAAGGTTACTTTTCCTTAACTAGAGTCTTGTGACTTTGGTGAAAGGTTATTTTTTTTTTTTTTAGTGTCTTGCGACTTTGGTGAAAGGTTATTTTTTTTTTTAACTAGACTCTTGCGACTTTGGTGAAAAAACAGGTGCCCCCCCGGGGTCTTAGTTCTCTGCAGGGGATGCAGTCGGCGCATTCTAGGCCCCAACTGACAGGGCCGAAGTTAGGATAAGAGAGTGTATACTTTAATATTTTCTATGAATAAAGTACTTCTGTAGGAACACTGAAAGGCTATTCTGCTGCTCTTCTTTGAAATTAGAATTATTCTGTTTTAGATGATTTTTGGAAATGACAGTATCAGCCCAAGAACCTCAAACTTCCCAGTCTCGATTCCTTTGTCCCACTCAATGAATTGCATCCATGAGCTCAAATGGCAAAACAAGCTATCCAAAAACTACTTACCGATTGGGTTGGCACATGTATGTGTAATTGAACTGATTGTCTTTTACTTCAGTGATGTCTGTGTTGTTCACATGTACCTAATAGTCAAGAAAAAAAATGATAATGATAAATAAAATTATTATCTATGTTTTAATCTATTGGATTTCAAACTTTGTTTAGATTGTATATGAATAGAAAAATGCAAAATATTACTCTCTGTTATACAAAAAGAATGATTCTGTAATAGATTTCCTTTTAAATTAGTTTTAGAGACAGCTGTAATGATCACATGATGTAGAGTGACCTCCCTTGTCATTTGGGGCAAGTAAGATCACTTTCAGATGAAGGGATCAGGTAGTGTTTAGGTGACATTTTTGATAAAAGGATAGGTTAGTGACACCACCCTAATTGATAAAATGCAGTTATTATAACTAGAAGGGAGCGTGAGATAGGACAGATTCCGTTGTGAAATCTGCACAAGATATATGGATTTGGTGTGGGTTGATTTATGTCTAATTATCAGGTTGGAACAAAATAAATAGCCGTTTTGAACCACAAACTTTAAAACGTTGGCTCAAAACACAACTTTATTAGTTAAAGTAATGGACACAATATTGCCAGCAATCATGATAAAAACTGGAGTCACGGGAGTCAACAAACAGCCGTAATGCATTGAATAATGTTGCCATGTATATGCATCTAAGGCCAGGAAAAATAGGTAATCGGTAAAGGGAAGGGTTCGTTGAATAGGGAGGGTGGGGCAGGACATTGATGCCTAGCTGAATCAGTTTTTGCTGGATGGTTTGTGAAGTATGACGTCTTGTGTTATCCTGCAGTAGGATATACCACTTTCTGTTGACCACTGCTGGCCAAAATATTTGCAACTTTTGATGCGTCACTTCCAAATCACACTAATAGGGTTCTGTCGTTATGGTCTGACCAGGTTGCAAGAGGCTGTAATGGATTACTCCATTACAGTACCACCAAACAGTCAGGAGGATCTTTTTGGGGTGAAGATCTGGTTTGGGGAAGGTTGAGTGGGGAGTAAGTTTATTGACCCAAAGAAAGCCACTTTTCCGATTTTTATCAACAGCAATCACTTTTCATCAACAGCAACCACTTTTAATTAACAGAAACCACTTTTCATCAACAAAAAACACTTTTCATCCACAGAAACCACTTTTCATCAACAGAAACCACTTTTCATCAACAGAAACCACTTTTCAGCCACAGAAACCACTTTTCATCAACAGCAACCACTTTTGATTCACAAAAACCACTTTTCATCAACAGCAACCACTTTTCATCAACAGCAACCACTTTTAATCCACAGAAACCACTTTTCATCAACAGCAACCACTTTTGATTCACAGAAACCACTTTTCATCAACAGAAACCACTTTTCATCAAAGCAATCACTTTTCAGCCACAGAAACCACTTTTGATTCACATAAACCACTTTTCATCAACTGTAAGCACATGATCAAGAAAAGGGTCATTTGAACAAGCAAGTTGTAGCAAGTGTCAAACTGTACAAGCTGCTGATCATCATTCAAATCATGGGGTACACATTTCTGCATTTTCTTCACTTTGCCGATTTGTGCCAGATGTCTTCCCCCTGTTGTATGGGCTACCCCCCAGCTTTGCTCCCAACACCCGAGATTTTGTTTCTGCCCTCAATTCTTCATTGTTGAGTGAGAGATCCAGGTCATCAGAAATGAATTTTTGGAACCAACCAACCAACTCCTGCCCCCAAGCACTGTTAATGTTGTGAGTGGCTTCGGCAGCTCAATGGCCGAGTTTGAACTCATGGAGCATAATGACATTCATCTTTGCTTCGATACCTGATAAAAAAAACCAGAAGATTCAAAGAACACCAGAAAGAGGAGACACAGAGCTTTAAGATAGATATGTTGGATATTTAGTTTGCCGTGGGTGGAGTTCACAGATTTGACCCCCACAGGTGGTGAAAGATAAGCAGGATATTAACTGCAAGGTGTCCAGGACTGGAAACGGACACACCGAGTGTTCAGGTGTCGTAGGCAGGTGGTGGCTGGAAAACAAGCGTGGGTGTTCGAACCCCATAAAAAAGAGAGACACACAGGATGCTCTGAGAGACAAGCAGAGAGAGACATACCACCAGGCCTGGGAAGACACAAGGCCAGTTCCCCTGTTGGGAACAGTCTGTCAGCTCTCATTATCTCTCTCTGCCACTCTTCATTCCCCGCCACGACACAATGTATCTTACAAAATAAAAATATATCCTCATATTTTTATAAACAAGTTTTGAGTCTTCCTTTTTCTCCAAGTTCAGGATTTTCCTCCCGTGGACCAAGATGACTATACAATAGATGTACACATAAACAGAAGGGAACGATGCAAAAAACTGATTGCACCAATGCAACACAAAAACGCCCATTTATTTTGTTCCAACATAATAAATATGCAATGTTATATAACTGAAAACTTTCATTCAAGAAAGGAATGGATGCCATGGCATTGTGTATCTCTAATTAGAGAATAAGGAATGGAAGCTATGGCAGGACAGGACTGCTCATTCAACTGAAGAAGCTGGAAAAGGTCTCTTCATGTACCTAACTACAAGCTAACAGACTTGGTTTCTGTTATTTGTCAATACTTCTTGAGCTAGTCAACATGTTACTGCCACCTTTATTGGATTCAACACAAACACAGTGATATCATCAGCACACAAAGTTTCAAATGTTGTCAAAGAACTTAACACTGTACAGGTCCAGATCCACCCTCAACTTTCTAAGAAAGGGCTCCAAGTATAAGTATATATATATACGCCCCCTCAATTTTTAGAGGTAGAGCACTATCGTAGAGAATTACCTGTTTAC
>VCCN01000432.1:7597331-7607680 GCA_006491835.1 Architeuthis dux | reverse complement strand
TCTATATATATATATATATATAAAATATAGTGGATGACTGAAAACCCCAATGCTAATCTGTAACAATCTTTGCCTGTCACCAAATAAACTTGTGGTGTAGTGTTATCCTGATGCAATATTTATGCCATTTCTCTTAACTAATTCCAGATCCTATTTGTCAATTGCTGCCTCCAATTGGTCTAATTGGGAGAACTACTTGTTTAAATCAATTGTTTGGCTTTCTGCAAGGAGTTCATAGTAGAGGACTCTCTTCCAATTCCACTATATACATAGAATAACCTTCTCCCGATTGGCTTTTGGTATGGTTATGGTTATCAATGGTTCATTTCACTGGTCCCACAATCTCTAAAAGACCCCCCGCCTCAAATCTTGGAAGATGGTCAGCTCAACAGGCTGGATCTGCCTTTGTGTACCTAGTTGTGTCTTATGGATGGGCCTTATCTAATCATTTGAAGTGTAGCTTCCTTAGTGGTTGTTAATGCCTATGTGCTGTAAAGTGACTAGTGTGTGTGTGTGTGGGTGCGTGCGTGTGAATTTTAAGTCAGGCACATATGATTTATGATCAGAAATAAATCTTCTATCCAATATATATATCTTTGCGACTCAGTGGGTTAGGGTGTTCATCTTATAATCTAGAGAAGGGTGGTTTGAATCCATCTGGGAGCAACTCTTTCTTTAAAACATTAGTAGTTATTGTTGAGGACAAATTTTCTGGTAGTTGTGTGTACATATTAATATTGTTTTTCTTTCTTTTTTTTTTAATAGTGCCCCATGACAGTGATCCATGTCCACATCATGTGAGGCGGGTGATTCTGACAGGCTGATTTTGTGTTAATTTTATATTTATGCTATAATCAGCAGAGAGATCACTATGATGGAATTAAAATAATCTATTTGTCTACCTAGAATTTATAAATGACATCTTAAAAATTCATAAAATCTTAAAGAAGACAGGACCAGTAAGAAAAATGTCTACATGCACAATGTGTTAATATAATTGTAAAAACTTAATAAACACTGAACAAGAATATTTTAACATAAAATACACAAAAAATATTAATGCAGTGGTAAAATTTAACAATCTTATAGTATTTATCAGTTGCATTGTGATAATTTATTGATGATTGGAAAACAAGTTTAATCTGTAATGAAATGTTTTAAAAAACGACAGTGGAATAAAAATAACATTACCAAGAGGTGGAAAAGCTGAGTCATCAATGACTGTGATGTATTCCATGTATTTTGCTTTTGGATATGGTTCCTTTGCAAGGGGAGACAACTCAAAGTCTTTTGTGATAAGAGGCAGTTTCACTTCAAGCACATTGGATTTTCGCGTTTCTTGAACAGGATCTGAGCACAAACACACACAAAAAAAAATTAAAATCATCAAATTTTGTTTTTCACTGCTTTTAAATAAAAGCATTATTAAATGACATTTTAAAAATGTTATTAAATGAATTAAACTGTTTAATTACAAAGGAAATTGAACAATCATCGGAATGTTTATTAAAACAAATAAGATCAAACAACCACGACTGCATTGAACAAACTCATTAAATTCTTCACTCCACAAATCATTCAGATACCATGTCTTTCTAATAAATTATACAATCAGATATATTTTTAAAAATCTGATGACTTTCCTTCACAAATTTAACTTAAATTACAAAACATAACACCTCAGTTGTTAACCAATAGACAAAACAATAATTAATCAGGTAGTGTGTTATAGACAAATCTAGATTTAATGAATGAAGAATCCATTTTGTAAATCAATTTTATTTTTTGAAAAAATAATCATCGAAGAGTTGATCTGAAAACTACCCTTTCTTAGAGGAAAAAACAAAAAAAGGAAAAGATAATGGCCTTTCCAAATGATATGCTCAGCTCCTGGGACATATTTACCTGTTGAGATCTGGGTATTGACATATTTTACCCTTTTACAAGTCACAAGAGATTAGATATCATTTGATAAGCTAACAGTAAAAACAATGATTTTTTTAAAAAATGAATGTAAAACACCAACTTATTCAAATAGTATTTTCACCCATATAAATCTTCAGTCTTGCCATACTTCTCTTCTCACATTGGGTGTTTGAACCTTTAAAATGACCTCAAGTAAATTCTATACATTATAGTAATCTACCAGCAAAAGACAATTATATTCTTCTATGAATTAATCTTTGAGGAAAATATTTGTAAAAAAACAAACCACAATTCTTCCCCAGATTTTGTATTATCAGGGTATAGACATTGAAATAGACTAAAAAATGCATGATGTAAAAGAAATGATTTTTAATGAATGAAAAAAGTAATGAGTTCCTGCTTAAAAGTTACATCATTTTAAAGAGGACAGATTAGGAAGTATTGACAAAATTATTTTGCTAGATTCTTTAGAGCAGGAGTGGTTGGTGTGATCTTTATAGAGCAGAAGGAGTTAGTGTGATGTCTTTAGAGCAGGAGGAGTTGGTATGATCTTTTTAGAGTAGGAGGAGTTAATGTGATGTTTTTAGAGCAGGAGGAGTTGGTGTGACGTTTTTAGAGCAGGAGGAGTTGGTGTGACGTTTTTAGAGCAGGAGGAGTTAATGTGATGTCTTTAGAGCAGGAGGAGTTAATGCGATGTCTTTAGAGCAGGAGCGGTTGGTGTGATGTTTTTAGAGCAGGAGGAGTTGGTGTGATCTTTTTAGAGCAGGAGGAGTTGGTGTGATCTTTTTAAAAATGGAAAAATGGCAATTTTTCCAATACCACTCCAGTTTGCAGTATTTATGCCTTTTAAGCCTTCATACTCCCCACATACAAAAACTGTTAAAAATCAACACCTGCCGGAATCATTTTTTTTTGGGTGGGGAAAAAGCTGAATCATTAAAGGTGCTGTAGAAAATATTATTTTAGTCTTGTTAGTAGCTGAAATAACATTTGTGAATAAGCATTGTCAAAAAGTTTTATCACTGTTCTGAGGTTGCTTGTCTGTGTCTATGGCAAGAAGTATTTCAGATCTTGGCCAATATCCTTTTTGGTAAGTGTGGTAAAACAGAAAAATCTATGTTTATTTTACTGAACTATAGAAAATGAATTTGTAATTTGTAATTTACCTTACAATATTTTAATTGTAATTAGAGTCTTGTGCTTTTGTTTATGAGATTCAAATGAGTGAATAGTGTCTCCCAAGTGCAGGGGTGCCTCGTAGCAGCATTACTACATTACCACACTTTTTCACACCCTGCACACACAGAAGTAGTATGTCATATCATATGTATAACATAATATAATGATCACCTTGCCAAGGTGTAATGGTTAGCAAGATGGTTTCATACATCATTATCACTGAGTATTGAGTTCTAACCCTAACCCTGCTACTCCATACTTGCTTTGCTTAATAAATAACTAATATAATGATCATGAAGTACTTGGACCATTAGACTCATGAAATACATTCAAAAGTTTTATGCAAAACAATTTTTTAAAGTAGCTTCTCAGCTTTTATTTATACATTCAAGATTTTTCATGCATTGCCACATGTTGAAGCCTCCCCACATGTTAGAAAATAGCTGTAATGGAAATGTACAAAGCAAGGGCATTCATAAAACTCCACACTTTATAAAAAACAATAACAAAATAATACTTTACAAACATGGTGCAATATTATCCTGATGGATAGAGTGGTTTTCTCTTATTCATAAGTCTAAAGGTTTCAAGTTCAGAAGTACAGGTATAAATTATATATTTTGTATAAACTACATCATTACATCGTTGCCCTGGAGATTCATGGTGGCTGTGGTGATGAAGGGTGGCCTCTTTGTTCTGATATCGGACATACCAAATTTAACTACCATTTTTTCTTATTAGTTTAAACCCGGCCCAAATACACTGAAGATGGCTTAATAACGCAATTAACTGCTGTCAAAAAAAGCCTATTTTAAGTATATTCAAGTATATTATAGTTGTGTTGATTGGTTGTGTCTATGAAAGTTGTTGTTTGTCAGAGAAATTTACTGATTTAAAGGCTTATGTATATTTTTACATGCAATATGAATAGGTGTGCATGTAGATATATATGCATTATATGAATTTAGAAGAGATCTTTTATAAATTAAATATGAAGGCATGTGGGTGTTTGCATGCATGCATGTGTATGTTTTTATTTGAGTTTAAGAGTGTGTTGAGAAGTCGAAGCCACATCGGGTTGACCTTTTGATAAAGTGCGGATTTCAACCTGATGTGGCTTCAACTTCTTAACAGACCTAAACCCGACAAGACAAAGACACAGAAACACCCGCGCCCTGTGCTATAAAGGTTATCCCCTTTACATAAAACTTAACTTAACCCATCACACTTGGATTTTACACCTGAAGAAGGCCGAAGAATGGATCAGCTGAAACATTGTGCTTACAACACAAATAACAAGAAGGAGTTCAATCGTCCGAAGAACCATTTGAACAATCAATAACCTGTTGATATTGATATCTATTTACTTATTTTAGTCTGTTCAAATCTATGTACATATGAGGGTGGATCAATGAGTAGGCAGCTAGACACGTAGTTATTGGCTGAATTGTTCGATAATGTTCGATCAATGCGATTAATATTCACCACTGAATTAAATGCATTGACAAAGAAGGAGATTATGAAATATTTGCTGTGTAAAATAAATGCTTTTTTCACCATTAGGCTGCAGACTTATTGATATACATATGGTCAGATGGTAGGCAGGAGTCTTTTATCCTACACTTTGTTGGCTTCTCCATTCTCATGTTCGTATTTTAGGCACAAATATAATTCATATTCTGTCGATCGGATATAAAATTATCCATCATTTGATGTCATAGTGTCGACATAAGAGAGCCGCATTATATTCCGCGTATAGGTGGCTTTCAAGGTGGACACGGGTTCGATCCCTGCACGGAGTTCGTTTCTTTATTCACAATTACGGCCGCTCGTTTAGGAGTCGCTCACACCGACGCCAGGCAAATATAGGCTCTCACTAATAAATGTCATAATTATCATATTCTGTCGATCGGATATAAAATTATCCATCATTTGATTTCTTACTGTCGACATAAGAGAGCCGCATTATATTCATGTCTAAAATACGAACGTGAGAATGGAGAAGCCAACAAAGTATAGGATAAAAGACTCCTGACTACCATCTGACCTTCGTTAGCTCAGTTGGTAGAGCAGCACCACGTATAGGTGGCTTCCATATATGTATGTATATGTGCATGTTACCATGTACTTTAGCAGTATTTTTTTTACACATAGGTGTATAAGTTATGCAATTATGCAAATGATTCTGTCAACATTGCATAGGGTGTAGAGTGACCCGTGTTTTGTCTACAAAGCACATAAAACAATCTTTCTTTCCTTTTCTACAGCAAACACTCGTGATATTCAAATTTCGTGGATTAGTTTTTGATTAGTATTAAAAAAAGCTTTAGTATTCTATCTAGTCTGATTCTGGTGCAATGGTTACTTACCAAATGACATATCATTCCAGACTGGAAATAGAACAACAACAACAACATCACAAATATTGGCATGAATTAAAAGAAAGCATCCAACATGAAGAGGTGGGAAAAGATAAAGAAAGACATAAACAATTGTTTAGTTGAGGTTAGGTAGATGATTATGAGGGAGACGGGGGCTGGTTGGTACGTGGGGCAGGTTGAATCACCTGCTTTAATTTTTGTTTCCACCACTCATTTTGAGCAGAAAAAGTTTGAGTCACATGTGCTGTAAGCATGAAAAACAGTTTTTCACCATCATTGGTAAGTAACTTTTTCACTTTGACAAACGTGTGCTTAGTTCATGCTGTAATGTGCGGTTGATGATAGTGCAGTCTATGTGCAGTGTATATATATATACTACATTCCATGCAGCTTCTGTCAGAACTTTTTCTTGGAATAAAATGTAAACAAAATCATGTGTTTGGGACTGGTTGGTACATTGTAAGTGGGGCTACTTGGTACGATGTAATTGTATGCAATTGAGGCAGAGGAAAAACAAAAAGCCTGCCAGATAACAAAACAATCTTCAAACAGGTCAAAATGTGTTCAAACAAAAAAGAAAAGTGGAAAACTGGTTGGTACATTGTAAGTGGGGCTACTTGGTACGCTGTAATTGTATGCAAAAACTAATAACACTGATGAATCCACAGATGATGAAGCCTTTTGTTTGGTGTGCATAGAACTGTATTCCAATTCATGGCCTGGTGAGATTTGGCTAAAGTGCACATCTTGTGGGCAGATATTGAGTGCATTTCAGAAAACAACAGAGATTACTTTCTTTGTCAAAACTGTACAGCTGATGATTCTGAATTTTTTTAATTGTCTAGCACAATGGTTCCCAACCTTTTCGAGTCATTCCCCACCTTTGTCAATAAGATTACTAGTATCCCCCCCTTCCATTTATTAAGTTGCAACAAAGAATAATTTCAAATAATAACTTCATTTTAAATATAATTAGACAGAACTAAGAATTAGTTTAATTTTATAATTGTAGAGCTGCTGCTGCTGCTGTGTATTTGTTACACAAAGAAAGCAAGCAAAAATAATTGGGAACACATCATTTGAAATTCCAACTTATTACAAAAAAAATTAAGAATTCTGCTATCGTAACTGATATACACATCAATGTGATCTCTGTTCTTGTTTTTTTTGCTACTAGTTCTTAGACTTGTGGATCTATTAGTGAGAGAGCACATCTTAAATCATTCTCAACTGGGAGCTTATTTTGAGCCTTCAACTCGATAGATAGAAGTGCAGAAAACCCTATCTCTAGACTGGACTTTTATTTTTACCTAATAGTCTTATTCCCCCCTTGGACTACCAAAATCCCACCCCTGGGGTGAATTCCCCCCAGGTTGGGAACCACTGGTCTAGCATAAGGAATCAAATTAATAATTTGCTTTTTGGTGGCTAATATTAGCTACTGATGTTGTTTTGCTATCTATTTCCATTTTATTGGGAGAGGGGTGTCAATAAAGTTCTGTTTGATTTTGTCATTCTTTTCTTATTGTTCTTTTTTCCATCTTCCACCGTATTACAATGCATCATTGACGTCCACTCACACATGGTTCCACTTGTCCGACCAGGCGGTCATTATATTCCTAAAATCTTACTTTTTACTCAAATACATTTTCTATTACTGTTACTACTTCTGTCTGGTTTAACATTTTATAGTTCTTAGTTATAACAATATATTCATCACATTTGTACCTACTAGCAAGAGAACTAACTTGCCCCATCAAATTGTACCAACTATCCCCACTGGAAGGGTAGATTGGTACACTTTTTTCCGAATGTTTAAATGATAATATAATATATATGTTTCAGATTTAAACGACCCATCCAAAGGAAAGTCTTTTCCATAGTAACTTTTGGTCATATTTGGGTTTAATGAATTAATTTCATAGGAAGTTACAGCCATATAAGTGGAAAATGTACCAACTAGCCCCGGTTTCCTCCTACTATCTAGGTATCATGTATTACATTATGTCTACAAAAAATAGTATGAGGCATTTTATTCTTGAAGACTTTTATAAAGTAAAACAAATTTTCCCTACAGAATTTATAGTTTAAAGCATCATTGGGTTTCATAAACAGGCAACAATTACAAGATTATTGTTGCATCTAAATAGTATTTTAGGTGCCATTAATAATTAGCCATGAATAATTAGCCAAGCTGAAACAACAACAGAAACTGTGCTATCACCTGTGGAAGGTCTTTCGGTAGAACAGGAGTTGTGTTTCATGCATCGTTGGTTCTTTCAAAGTAGCCTTTAACAATTAATGCACATACAGCTTGTGAAATATTGCATTCAAAACTCAAACTCAAATGGTGCTGAGTTAGATGAATAGAAAAGGTGTCATTTTATTGCATCTTAACACCTGTCTACTAAAGCTGAATCAGTTGAAGATGGAAACTTTATTCCCCTAATCTCTCTTCTACAGACTACCATTTTTATAAACATGTAGAACACTATCTTACAAGCTGGAACCTGGCCAATCAAAATGAAATTGAAACATTTAATGAATTTATCGGCTTCTTATAATGAAAAATTATTTAGGAAAGGAACTGACAACTCGCTGCCAAGGTGGAATAAAACTACAGAAGCAAAATGGGAATATTTTGATGGAATATTTTTCTACAAATTCTTAAAATTTATTTTGTTTAAATAAATCAGCAGTTTCATATTGATCAGCTGATAACTCAGCCCATATGCAATCTTCTAGAAAGAAAAACGAGGTACTATCTAACGTGTCACAAAATCTATCGCATAATACACCTGGGGTAACACCGGATCATTTCAGCACTGACCTTGCGGTACTGCTTCAATATAGACCTTGGTCATAAGGTTGGTGGTCCACTTCTCAAGAATGATTCTGCACTTGTTTTTGTGGCTTTGATGAGTGACCTACAAACAAGAAGGAATTAGCCATAAGAAACAACATTTTTCCAAATTGCCATTTATGGAAATAATACAGAATTTTCAAAAGATTATTTTTACTGCTAAATGTATTTCCTTTATCTAACAAGCTTACTCCCTAGAAATGTAAGAGTGATGATATTTAGAGATATTTGGTGAACTAAAAACAACTTCAGCAAAAATTAAGAACTATGAAGCACATAGTAAAGAATGAACCCCACTAACAAAAGCTGGAATAAGGAACTTTTCATTTGTTAGATATTTAGGCAGCCGTGGGAGGGGGTTACAGATTTGACCCCCACAGGTGTTAAAAGTCATAAACAGGATATCGACCAAAACCCCAAACTGCAGGCGTCAGGACCGGAACAGATACAATAGTCATAAACAGGTTATCGACTGAACCCTGAGCTGCAGGTGGTGGACTGGAAAACCAGCCAGGGTGTTCAAACCCCATAAAAGCCACACAGGGCCCTCAGAAATCAGAGAGACAGAACAGCTAGGCTTGGGAACACAAGACCAATTTTCCTGTTAGGAACAGTCTGTCGGTTCTCATTATCTCTCTCCCACTCTTCATTCTCAGCCACTGAACAATGTATCTGATGCAATAAAAAATATATCATCACATTTTTATAAACCAAGTCTTCCTTTTTCTCGAAGTCCAAGATGGCTATACAACCCATTGCCTTGTGGTGTTACTCCAAACAGGTTCCTCTTACAGGAGTAACCGCGAAGAGGTTGGGAAGCACTAGTCTGGGAAGTATGAGGGATTGTTGTTGACAAGAATATTTCATACTGATTGATTCAGAAGGCTTCCAAGCGTGTTTTGAGTGAGCATCCGCGTTCCTTTGATTTGAAATGTATGTTGCAACATTGTCTTTAATCTTTGTTTGTTGTCTGTCTTCATTGTATTTTCTAACACAGTTTTAAAATAATTTTTAACTGATATTTTTACAATCTGGACGCATACTCAGAACTTGCATAGAATTGGTTGACTGTATATTGAAAATATATATGAAATATATCCGTTGTCAAAACATATGCTAAGGAGAAAACTTGTTTGTTAAAGTTGAATATTGCAAACTTCAAGGTTTTTTATTTTAGTTCTAAAAGGATCTTAGACTTGATTTAAGAAGTCTGTAATAATATTACTTTATATTGATTGGTGAAAGCAAAAGTGAAGTCTTCTAAAACCTGTGACACACAGAAACCATTTACTTTCAAGAAAGTATAAAACTATAATTCCAGCAAAAGATTCTCACACTAAAATAAAATGTTAAAATGTTAAAATAATGTTATTTATTATTGTTCAATCATTTCAAAAATTTAAAAAAATAATATAACCAGCTACTTTTATAAGCAGTTACTTTTCTCAGACTGAAGAGATATTATGTAAAGAAGAAACCTAATGAAGACAATTTTGGAAAGTTGGTTTGGTATCATGTCTGTCTTCTTACTCCAGCCTAAGGAGTTTCGTGAACATTTACTGTAATTTGCTTCTCTCTTTCTAATCTAATGTAGAAATCTCATGTCTACAAACAAAATTAAACTACAATAACTTTCAGTACATTTATAAGTTGAATATCCCATCAATTTTGTTAACTCTGTGCTATATTCGATAAATACAAGGTGTATATTTGATCCTGATTACATGTTTTATATTTGGTCAAATCCCTAGGAAAATAAAAATCTGCATTTTGCTCTAGAAAAGGGACATATTTGATCTTGCGCTTGTTAGGTTTCAATATGTCTACTATTATTACAGAGAAAAGTCATGATACAATTTTGGTGTTTCATGAAAACTGTGTATTTGTATTTCATTCTTTTGATTACCTCAGTTATTCCTGTATGAATATCATCTAAAGAGGAATTATTTTTGATAAAAGAAAGCCACATATACAACAAAAACACAACCAGTACTTTTTTT
>VCCN01000432.1:7565274-7586566 GCA_006491835.1 Architeuthis dux | reverse complement strand
ACTAATCAAAACTGCACTATTCAAGGTATTCCTGTATATATAATGTAATGTTATGGTGAATGGAAAATATGATAGGATGATAATATGAATCGTAAGGAAGCTATTATGCAAGTTTGTGTTTGGCAATCTATAATCTGATTCTGCTTGTTCCTACCTGCATCCGAATGTTACACTTTCAGTTATAACACCAGGGAAAAGTTAGGTAGTTTGATAATAGGGTAAGAAGAGAGAGGGGATAAAAAGTTAGGTAGTTTAATAAGAGGGTAGGAAGAGAGAGGGCAGAAAAAGTTAGGTAATTTAATAAGAAGGTAAGAATAGAAAGGGGAGAAAAGAATGTTAGGTAATTTACTGAGAAGGTAGGAGGATTTTTGCATATGAATCTAATCAAACTAATTAATGTTTATATAACAACATGGAGAGACAACAAAGATCGGAAGGGATAAGGGAGAGAATGAGAAGATACAGGCAAAAGGTGAGAGAAGAGCAGAGGCATAAGATAATGGATAATCTCCAACACCCGTAGAATTTCAACGGGTCCAGCTAGTTGAAGATTATTTTCTTTCAAATACTAAAGCAGTAAATGAATAAATATCTTCTAGCATAAAAAGGTACTCACAGTATGATTTGAATAGTTCACATGGACAATATTGTGAGATTCTGTCCATTTCCATGTAATGCACTGGCCCTGAAAAATCAAAATCAAAATGATGATTGGTTGTACCTGCTGAGGAGAAGATTTTCCCCAAATTTACCACCTGAGAATGTCACACAATAGAAATAAAATATTCTAAGTTTTATAATTATTATTAAAATAATAAATATTTAAATAGCCTCCAACAAAATGGACCAGACCTGATATATTATTTCAGGTATGGTTTTGTAATTTTTTATACTGATCTTTTCGGTACAATAGATTTAAAAACTATAAAAACCTACCTTTTCTATGACAATATTTGAAGGATGGAAGCCATTTTTATCAATATGTATCAAGATACCATCTTCTACTATGTCTGCAATGACGGAACTCAATCGAATTTCATTGTCTTTGTCACCCTGAAAATTAAATTAACATTAAAAAGGATATGAAATATTCTCTGTCTTTCTTTTAGATACAGAATTTAATGAATATCTATCTGAAATGTTTCAAAAGAACTTTTTTACACAAAAATACAAATGCAAATATGAAATACATATACTGTGTGCACACAGATTCATACACAGATACACACACACACAAATGAGGAAAGTAATTCCCCAAAACATTCTTGTAGATACTGCCATATCCAAAGGGGGAGGTAGAACAATTTGGTATGGCAAACCATATCTGGTGAGAGGAAGGTGCATATGACCCTATGTATGATGAGGTGCAAATATAGATAGGGAACATGAGAAAATTGAAGGAAGCAGCATTCAAAAAGTAGTGTGTTCTTTGTGAGAACTCATTTTTTTAACTGAGATGACTGTAGAAAGAATACTGTTGTTGAAGGTCATTACCAGGTTGTTTTTCTCACTTATTCTTTAATGAACATCACTTCTTCTGTGTCCAGTCATCATACATCTGTAACGGACACACTCCGGTCAAAAAGTGAAACCACTTGACATACAAATTTTCCTTTGGAACACCCAGATTTTTATTCCAAGAAATAAAGTTATCTTGTCCGCCAATGCTTTTAGATAACCAACTTTTCGTAACATGAAAAAACCATACTTGACTCGAAACAATATACCCTTTGTAGACAACAAGTCTGGCAAAACCCTTGTATTCTTGTCACCTTATATTTCATCTTGGAAATTTGAGGTTACCTATTCTTTTGGACGATATTTTGACCAGCCTCACACCTTCCACTCACCCATTACTATAAGAAGACAAGCACGATTCGATTCTTGGTCAATTCTCATTCTCTGTTAGTTGAATTCACGCCAGAATTGTCCAAGATCATAAGCGCTGTGTCAGTGTCACATACATTTACACTTTAATCATTACACACAAAGGAACACTTTTTCTACTTTGGATCTTCCGACACCTTTCAGGAACATTTTTGTTATACTGAAAGAGAATTCTTTTGGGAACTTTACATTACGTAGAATACTATGGATATATATATATATCTTTTAAAAGCCATGTTATATAGAATCTTCAATTGAATGTAGTCAATTATTCTTATTCATTAAACCATATTTATTTTATAGTATACCGAAGCTTCTTGTTATCTTTGTACACCTTGTAGATCACTTTCTTTCAGTTTTTCTTACCAAGGAAAAGGAAAGAACCAAACTGTGTTTTTGCCACGCACGCCAAACTTAATCTTTCTTTCCCACACCTGTTAGCTGATACTACAAGCAGTATCAACATACTCGCATCATCATCATCACACTAACAGGTCTTAAAGGGATGTCATACCTGCCATATGCTAGATACGCCACTGCTTATCACATAAGGGACCAACTCTAGTAAGTAGGTTGAGAAGGGTAGTTTTACTATTGAACTTCATCCTGATGTTGTAGCATCGACAAACCCTTTTTATCTGTTCTGCCACATTTCTTACATAAGGGATGTTTTCTGTAGCTTCATAATCGGTGCTACTAGGGTTTCTCCTCCTGTTTTCCATTTCAGAAACAATCAAGTTGTTACATTGGAGGCTGCTTCTAATGTCCTTTAATGGATTGTTCTGGTTGGTATATTAATAACCACAATTTGTATGCTTATGACTGTCCACATGATATCTCCAAAGGTTCTTAATGTATTTCAATGAAATTTTGTGGAAAGGTGGGCAATATGGAATGGAAGAAGCAATTAAATTTTGGGGTGGATCAATGCACAATTACTTTTGCATTGGCAGAGGTAGGTGCTCACTGAGTGCTTTGAAGAAAATAATTTAGACAAATAGAAAGCACTTAGAGAGTGCATACCATTACCAGGGGAAGTAATTGTGAGTTCCAGTTGGTTATAATTCTTTCAGAGAAGAAGTTTTGGCGATTGTTACCTTTTCCGTGTTAAATTCAAAACCTAAGGATGGCATAAACTATTTTTTCAGTGGCGAAACTACCATCACGATAATGACAAGTTTGCTGCTTTCATTTATTCCATAATTGACTTGTATAACCTTAACCCTAAACACTAAACCTAACCACTAACCCTAAATTATATCCTTTGTAGTTAAGTTTAATACAGTGTTAAATGGTCAAGCTTTCATTTGAAAATGAAATTTTGAAAGAAAAGATTTGATTGTCCAAACAAAAGTTAGATGTAGATATCTTCTGCAAATATGTATTTGTCAAATGGGTCTTCAACAAAGGGAGTCATTGCACTTTCTGATCAAAAACAACAAAGAAACTAAATAATACTATAATGTGTTTTTCATCACTGGTCTGTCTTGTTTGTACTAATCTAATAGTGCTGTTTTTTGGTGAGTTGTTTCAACTCACCAAAAAACAGCACTATTAGATTAGTACAAACATGTAACATCTGTATATAACAGACACATGATACATTAATATCAAATGTTAGGTCTTACCTTTTGTTTTAAAAAAGACTTTGAAGCAAAATGCATCAATCCTGATTTATCTATCACTTTAGCAACACAGCGCCTACAGAAAAAAAAGATATATTTAATCTTGAATAAAATGAAATATAACATTAATATATAAAATGTGACACAACACCATTTATACCAGTCAAGTAGTGCCAAGCAGCATATTTTACCTCTGTCAACGAAGTTGCAAAGAGGTATATGTTTTTGGTCACGTTTGTTTGTTGGTTTGCATTTTTTCCTGTCTGCAAGATATAAAGCAGTCGGGAAGATAAGTCAGCCAAGTCAAGTTTCGGCCAATCAATGTTCGGGAAGATGAACCAGACTCATCCAAAACACATAATATTGCCATATATTTTTTCTCCTGAATTTCATTCAAATTTTCTAGAAGGGTGGACAATAGGCAAATGAAGAACTGATTAAATTTTTGATTGGATCCATGCACAGTGTTTTCAATTTAGCACGTTCTGGGCTAGATTTAGCGTGTTTCTTGTTTTGGCAGTGCAAAAAGCGTTAAATTAGTGCTTTTGCGTCTAAAACATTCTGGCCATTTTCTGGCTATTTTTGACCATTTATAGTATAGTATTAGAGCTTTTTTAGTGCTTTTTTAGCATTTTTTTAACACTTTTTTAGCACTTTTTGGCAGTCAAACTAGCATGAAAATATTTTTTGAGTTAGCAACAATGTTCATGCATAATTACCTCCTCTATGTCATAGTTATATTTCCAAAACACATAATATCACAATTTCTTTTTCCTCTCTGCAAAATATCTCCAAAAGTTCTAAAGTAATTTCATTCAGATTTTCTAGCGGCATTGACAGAGGTATGCCCTCTCTGAGTGCTTTCTAGTTTACCTCTGAAAACAAAGTTGGAGAGGTATATGTATTCGGTCACGTCTTTCCGTCTGTCTGTCTGTCTGTCTTTCCATCTGTCCACAAGATATCTCCAAAAGTACTCTATGAATTTCAATGCGATTTGGTGGAATGGGATAAGGAAGAGTTAGTTAAATTTTTGGCCGGATTCAGGAATTCTTTTCTCATTGAGAGATATTTTTCCTTTTTTTTTCCCCTTATATTTATCCTCATGACAGTCCACATGACAGTCCATGACAGTTAACGTTTGTCTCACAAATTTGTGCACTTCTTCCGCAGAAGTTTTACATTTTGATGGTGACCAACGAAAGCAGAAAGAAGAAAAAAGACAAAACATATCTCACCGTGGTGTAAGCTCTTCATTGTTTCTATCCAAAGAAGAAGATATCATCTTTTTCTGGATGTTGACTTCGTAAACATTGTACCTCCGCTGACCCCTAAACACCCAGCAAAGAATGTCATTCACATTCACCAAAATAGGGTCAGGCTTGATTTCAACGATACTTACATCAACTTCTTGCACCTAAACAATGTATAAAATAATCTTATGGCTTTTGTTTGGTTTTTATCAAAAGACTTTTAGGAAAGAATTCGACTGATGAAGAAAACAACAGAAAAATTAAAGAAAAAGAAATACTAGCACTCCAAGGGAAATTATGAATCACTGCCACCCATATATTCTGTGTTGGGAGTGATCAATTAAAAAGTTGTAAAAAAGGTGATCAATGAATAAGTTACTTCTCATGCTTTTTGTTGAGCTGTGATCGCTAAAAAAGGTCTGAATTTTCAAAAAACAAGCATGCACAAACTAGTGACCAATTTAGCATAAACTTACATTGCATATTAAACCCCCCTCTAAAAACCTATTTAGGGGGGGGGATTTAAAAAAAACAAAAAAAATCAGTGCAAAATTTCAAGTTTCTACTATGAACAGTTAGGGCTGGGCGAATTCCGAATACATGGATAGATGGATACATAGATACATATAAATGTCAGAACACTTGAATAACCTAAATCCAGCAATAAACCAGTGTTGTGGGTAGCAGTGATTAATAAGAATAACATTTCTAAATCAGCCAACATGGTATCTATGAAGAGAATAAAGGGAGTTCCAAAATCATAAATATTGTTCAGTTCATTTATCTAAAAAGTAATCCTTCCACATGTGACCAACATCGTGACCAACATCATGACCAACATCTTTTAGCAGCATGCTGTGTTGGGGGTAATCAATTGAAAAATTGGAAAATCGGAAAAAGGGGTCGTCAATGAATAAGTTACTTCTCTCGCCTATTGTTGAATCACTAAAAAGTCTAAATTTTCAAAAATCAAGTGTGAATGCTGTGATGTCCTGCCAGGCTGCGCAAGGGAGCAAAATACCACGAGTTACCTCCCTTGCCACAAACCCATAAAACGGAAGTGAGTCCCCGGTCATGCGCCAGGCAGAGCGAGAACACAACAGTTCTCTCACTGACGGCGATCAGTAAACATCACATTTGTCTTTGTCCTTTGTTCCTTTGCTTCATCTTTCCCTTTCAGTGAGACTCCCACGAGCTGGGAGACACTACAAATGCTGCAGGACACAAACTAAGTGACTAATTTACCATAAACTTACATTGTAAAATTGAACCCACCACTAAAAACCTTTTTTAGGGAGGAATTTTGAAAAGAAAAAATGTTTTTTCTGGACATAATAAGGAGTAAGTATTTAAATTTTCAGCTCTCTAGCTCCATTGGTGTGGGCTGTATATGTGACATATACATACATAGCCAGCCAGATAGCCAGGCAGAATCACTCAAAAACTAAAGAGACCTATGTTGACAGTTTTGGTTGATGGTATCTAATAAAATCAACATGAAAATCAGACCCCTTAATTTTTGTCAAACTTTTTTCTGGCCTCTAATTTTAAGCAGATCTAAAAACTGAACATTTATTTCACCTGTGAAAATTCTTCATAAATATTTACATTAACAACACATCAGCTTCGAACAAGTAAAACAACCAAATAGAATAGTTTGCTCAGATATCATCGTTGAATCAGCAAATATACTATATACTATACCCATATCTATTAATGGCTCTGTCGGCTGGGGCCTAGAATGCACCAACTGCATCCCCTGCAGAGGGGTAGGACCCACCCAATCAGGGGCCACCTGTTCTTTCACCAAAGTCACAAGGCTCTAGTTAAAAACAGAACCTTTGACCAAAGTTGCAAGACTCTATTTTAAAAAAAACAAAAAAAACATTTCACCAAAGTCACAAGACACTATTTTTTTAAAAAATAACCTTTCACCAAAGTCGCAAGACTCTAATTTAGAAAAAAAAGTTGCAAGACTCTATTTTTGGGAATTTTAAACTGATTTCGGCATTAAATGACCCATCAAGGGTTGATATGCCGCTAAACAAATCAATTAATCAATCAATCTACATTAATTTGCCTACTATAATTTGTCCACATAAATTGTGTATTCAAAAAGAAACCGAATTCGGCACTAAATGACCCACCAAGGGTCGATGTGCCATTAAACAAAACAATCAATCAACAAAAAAAAACATATCTATTAAAGGGACACATGATTTCTCATATAAATCTAAAGCCAATAAAGAAATTCTGCTTCCAAAACAAAAAAAATAAACTACCATTCACATAATATTTTCAATGTTACAAGATAAAATCTCAATCTCTGTGATTTATTTCTAACCAGGGTATCCAACGGGTGTGGCTTCAAGGCTGGGTACATAAAGGCTATATACTAAAGGAAGTTTTGGTAGTTGGATAAAATGTTATATGAATACTAACTGGTAAGTAATTCATATGGGGGGGGGGGGCTGCGAGCGAAACGGAAAACTTTTTTTAGACCACGCCCATTAGATCGCTGGAAAATACCCCTATTGTAAAAAGTGCACTATTTAATTGATGGATACATGATGATATTTAGATATCTAATTGATGAAGATAATTATGAACAAAAGGCTGCTTAGGGAATTTTTGAAATATCTTTCAATATCTGTCAGAAATCAATGTATTTTTCAAGTCATCCACAGACTCGGGATAGGTCTATTATACACCTATGAACTAACAAAAAATAATTGAAGGGGATAATTGGTTTATTTACTCTTTCTGTAATCTTAAAGCTAGCTTTTTGTAGCTTTTTTGAAAAAATAAGGAACACATATTAGCAAATTATTGGGGGGGCGAGGCTTCAGCCTCCCCACCCAGTTCTGACGGCCCTGTTATGAGTGCTTACTTTGATTCTTAATCAGAATTTCTTGCTTCTTATTTCAAATGGTATTTCAATCAGTAACAAATGTACACCCCTTTTTGACTTACAATAAAAGAAAGTTAGTGAATTAATAGCCTCTTACATAAAAAAATGCTCTTATTCAAATTTGTTGCTGACAACAGCATATTAGGAAATCTTGATTAGCCAGATGTGGCATATATTATTAATGTCATTAACTTTATTACAACACTAGCTGGGGTTCCTAAAACTTTAAAAAATAAAATTTTCTCTAAACTGAGCATTCATGTGCTCACTTTAGCATTAATAGTTTGCATGTGAAAGCGGATTATTGGATTTAAATTGTGCCCATGTTTTGTTGCGTTTAGGTTGGGATTAGAGTTAGAGTTAGAGTTAAGGTTTTAGCTCTAAGAAAAACATGTTTTATTGTCAGGTTAGGTTTAGATTCCTTTAAAAAGATACTGCCAAACTGGCATAAGCACTGAGAGAAAGAGAAATTCACATCCATGGTCACCTATGATGAACGAACAAACATGTTTTATTGTCAGGTTAGGGTTAGATTCCTTTAAAAAGATACTGCCAAACTGGCATGAGCACTGAGAGAAAGAGAAATTCACATCCATGGTCACCTATGATGAATGAACAAACATGTTTTATTGTCAGGTTAGGGTTAGATTCCTTTAAAAAGATACTGCCAAACTGGCATAAGCACTGAGAGAAAGAGAAATTCACATCCAAGGTTACCTATGACGAATGGACAGTAAGGGTGCTGTTTAGTATTATAGCTACATTGTATGGTTTGAAGTTCTAATAGATTGAAAGTACATGGAATTAAAAGGAAAAAAATAAAAATGTTCCCTGTTGGATTTTGAACTTGATACACCAATTGTATTTACCTCATTTCTAAACACTAGTACATTGTTGCTCTCACTGATTTCTTTAGCAATAAAAATAGTTTTTTTCATGTGAGCGCTAATGGAGATCACATAGAAATCGACAAATTTTTTTTTTGTAAAGAAATGTGTACTGTAGGTGAATTGAGACCTGCTGATTTCGAATATGCCTTTGTTTTTTCCTCTGTGATGCATAGTACTCAACTTATAAGAGTAGAAATACACATACACAACTACTTTATTATATACTAGTATCTACCCATAAAAAATGACAGGTTGTTTATGTATGTATCAGCAATAAGGAGCCAAAAGCGATTTTATTAGGTAATTGTTTCTTTATTAATTCCAGTATACTAATTTTAAGTTTTTTGAAAGTTTCATGAAAAGTCACCACTGATATCATGCAGTATGAAAAAAAAGTTGTAGAAAGAAACTTATTTCCTTACAAAATAAAGTTGATGGCCAAATTTGACAAATCTGGCCTTTTTAAAAAGCATTTGGCTATGAACTTTTTGGTTTGGCCATATTTAAATTTTGAGCCATTTTGATTTTCTTTGGTGAGTGCTGTATTTGCATTTGTCCATTTTAGGTCATTTTTGCGAGTTTTGGGCCAGAAATATCTCCAAGAACCTAGGAACTGCTTTCCACTTCCAACTGATTCCTCACTGTGTAGGCTACATCAAAAGAGGCCGAAAGGAAAGAGAAACCAGACAGTCTATTTTGGCATTCCGTTGACACATTCTGTCTATAGACTTTGGTCGCTATTCTTTGTTGCTATGGAAACAGCATATCCGTTAAGCTCTATCACGGGTGTGTCATAGGAAAAATCTTCCCGGCTGTCAACATCACCTCAGTAACGGCAAACAATTGTCATAACAAGATTAGTACAACGGAGAGCGATAGTGAGAATATATTAACAATATAATAGTACCCAACAAGTTCAGGGCCCCAATTACAAGACTGGTAAATGAAAACATTGATTTATTTGTGGCCATGGATAAGGATCTTGGCAAGACCGGGACGGTGAAAATGGAAATAGATACAGGTAGCCACTGTCCCATAAAAAAGAACCCATATCGGACGCCTCTAAAACAGCGAAATGAGGTTGATAGGGCAGTTAATGAAATGTTAAAAGTTCAGGTGATTGAGAGATCCGTAGTCATTGGTCGTTTCTAATCGTGTTAGTCCAAAAGAAAGATGGTTCAAAAACATTTTGCGTCGATTACAGAGCTCTAAAAAACATTACGAAAAACAATGCATACCACCTACCCATCATAGATGATATCCTGGCCAGCTTAGATATGGCTAGATATTTTTCGAAACTTGACTTAAAATCCGGATATTGGCAGGTATAACTCGATAAAAGGGATAAAGAGAAGACAGCGTTCACCTGTCATAAACGGTTATTTCATTTCAATGTAATGCCTTTTGGATTGACGAACGGACCCAGTATTTTCCAGGAATTAATGTTGGTGGTCTTGGAGGGTATGGATAGGTATGCACTCACTTATATAGATGATATCCTGATTTTCACTTCGACAAGAGAGGAGCATTTAAGACATATTCAAAATGTGTTTAACCAGCTCCGTAGGCACAAACTGAAACTAAAACTGTCTAAATGCAAATTCTTTAAGGAAGAAATACAATACTTAGGATTCTCTATTAATGGTGAAGGCATCAAATCAGTTAAGGATAAGGTAGAAGCAATTCGTTCTCTTGCCACACACAGAACTGTACGGAACGTACATAGTTTTATTTGGTATGTGCTCTTATTACCGACGATGTATCCCAATTTTTTCCACAATCCCGGAGCCCCAAATTGAGCTAACGCAAAAGTATGCTAGGTTTAAGTGGACAGAAAGCTGCCAAAGTGCTTTCAATTTTCTAAGAAATAGTTTAACTAAAGTGTCAATGTTATCTTATCCCGACCTAAATAAACCATATAACTTGTATACAGACACATCAGAATTTGCAATTGGTGCTTGCCTTACACAATTTCAATTTGACCAAGCCAATGGTACAGAAATAGAAAAACCAATCTATTTCCTTTCTCATAAGCTAGGTGACACCCAATCTCGCTGGTCAACAATAGAAAAGGAAGCGTTTGCTATATTTTATTCGCTTCAAAAGTTAGATTACTATCTGCATAATGCTAAATTTACCATTTACAGCGATCATAAGCCATTAGAACATATCCTAAAATCACCTATCCAAAACAAGAAAATCTAAATATGGACACTTACTATTGAAGCCTACGATTGCAAAGTTGAATATTTAGCGGAGAGAAATAACATATGTGCTGATCTCTTATCTTGCTCCCCAAATCCAGCAAATGATAATGATTTTAAACCCTTGGATATAGATGACTGTACATACAAGGTTGCAGTAATTAATTCGAACGAATTCGAACCCAAAGACTTTGCATCGTATCGGCTTAAAGAGACAACACATATGGAATAAATAAAATCGCAAATGCTAGTTGTCGACATGAAAATAGAAGAGGATGCTGACAAAGAAATCAGATACTTAAGCATCGACTTAGGGCAGGAAAGTGTACTACTAGGGAGGAAAACAAATATGTTTTATTAGACAAAGTTATTTACTATTTATCGCAGCCGAGGACGAGCCGATAGTTTGTTATACATCCCAAATCATTTACGGGGGAAGCTTGTAATGGCATACCATGATGAAAACAGTCACATGGGAGTCGATAAATGTTTTAAAGCGATCAGATAAAAATATTTCTAGCCCAAAATGTTTCAGGATATAGCGAATCATGTCAGTATATATGTGTCTTATCAGACGAGGAATCTTACAAAAGTTAATCCTATAATGCAGGAGAGTGATTTATCCCATATCCATTTGCTAAAATTGCAGTGGATATTTCAGGACCTTATCCTTGTTCATTATCGGGTAATCAATATATAGTTAGCTTCATCAATCTATATAGCGGTTGGTCGGAGGCTTTCGTGGTACCTAACAAGAAAGCGTAAACAGTAGCTAACCTGTTGATAGATAAAATATTTCCACATTTGGTGTTCCTCTACAGATAGTTTTGGATAATGGTACTGAAAATGTTAATTGCATTATGAAAGAAACACTGGAGAAATTAAGAATTGATCATATCACTACATCTTTTTATCACCCACAGAGTAACAGTAGAGTAGAGAGATTTCACAGGACAATGCATGATATTTTAGCAAAAGAAGTAGCAGATAATGAAAGATCTTGGGATATACATTTAAATCAGACTCTAGCAGCAATAAGGTTCAACGAAAATGATACAACTAAATTCACACCATTCAAATTAGTTTATAATAGAGAAGTAATATTACCTATAGACAACATATTAAAAACGAGACGACTATACTACAGAGTTGAGCATCACCTGGCTTTTGTTAAAATGAGAGAAAACATGGCTAAGGCTAGAAAAAAACAACAGGAGTACGTCGATAGTAAGACTACTGAAGTAAGCTTTAACATAGGAGACACAGTATACTATAAGAACCACAGAAAAAGGAATAAATTGGACAAACGGTGGAAACCATATTATATGGTCATAGAAAAGACGGGGCCAGTTTCCTACAAAATAAAGGATCAGCTCACAGGGGCAATCTCAAAGACTCATGCCGGTGATCTTCGCAGTGCAAAGATCGATTAATGGAACATTCCTGAAGGGAGACACCTACAGACACTACATTAGCTGCAGCTATCAGCGAAAGTGATTCGGAAAGCGATATGTCACAGAATTCACAAGATAACGTAATACAAAACATTGAAGATGCTAACAGTGATTCTGAGAGGCATAGTTAACTCACCTGCATGTACAATGAAAAACTGTTCCCAATGGATCGTTAGTATCCAGAACCTCAGGTCAAAGGGTTATGATGTAGATGACAGTTTGAGAAAAATATTGTATATTGTTTGCAATGGCGTGTGTAGCGGAATGAACTATTAGCAGAAAGAAATATGGGTGTGTGTGGAGGCTGATATTTGACCCCAGGTTCAAGGGCTGTGTGTGCATGACTGAGTCTGGCTACTGTGAAATGTAACATGTTGACACTTCATGGTATCCGCCTTTTTACCATGCCCTCGGCCACACCTGTGTGTGCGATGTAGGCTGGCACCATCAAAATTCAACCAGGGG
This sequence comes from Architeuthis dux, assembly GCA_006491835.1. Classification (NCBI taxonomy): domain Eukaryota; kingdom Metazoa; phylum Mollusca; class Cephalopoda; order Oegopsida; family Architeuthidae; genus Architeuthis; species Architeuthis dux. The sequence goes on along the minus strand of VCCN01000432.1, from coordinate 7,573,880 downwards.
TCAAACTTTCCACTTCTCTAGTGATCAGCAAATGGGAAAAGGTTGCGTCCCACTACTTTTACCAAAAGGGGCATGGCTTAGCTGGATAAGTATGGGGGCGCCCAGCCAGTGAGGCAGATTTTTGGGCAGATTTCTCCAACAGCAAGACGGTTTCAATTCTTCCCCAGGACTTGCCTTTCTGTTCATCTTCCACGCATCACTCATGAATAGCTCACACACATAAGAAAAGCAACTGGACATTGTTGTCTTGTAACGCGCTCTCCTGGCGCTCTCTAAATTCGTTCACATGAGAAGAAAAATAAACTAAGAAAAGAGAATAATATTTTTCGCATACATGCTGTGTTTGTTGCTATTCCACAACCAAGGTCCTCTATCTTCGATCACCACGAAGTGTCTCCAAACCAAAGACATCTTTATATCACTACACATACATACTTTACTACTTTATAAAATAGATGAAAAATGATGAAAATTAACTGAGTTCAAATTTTGCTCACTGCCATCATATAAGAAAGTTAGATTATTTTCAATGTCATAGATTTGAACTAAGAAGTTAAATTTGCTTTCATAAAAGGAGAATGTATATCTGTGCTACTTTCTTTCATTTTTGCAGGAAAATATGGATATTTTAAGCCCTTACCAACTATTAAACTGAATGCTTTATGCAATTATCTTTTATAATATAAGGATTTGAATGAAATCAAGAATGTTCTTAATAATGACTTTTTAGTTTACTCTTTTAATTCCATTAGTATCTTACCTGTGCTTTTTTTTCAACAACAATAGTACCAATTTTCTTCAAACTGTTGCTAAAAATAGAGATATAGAAAAACAGAAGTTTTTAAGGAATAACAGAGTAAAATGAGAGATATTAGCAAAATTACATTTATGGAGCAGAATTACATTCATGGAGCCTCCAATGAATAATGAAACTCACAAAAAGTAGCTTGTGAGATAAGAATGCTAATCAGCACCCTATAGCTGGTATTACAGAATAAAATAATAATGGGAATAGCAAAGATTGATTTTCAGTCATTATAAAATTGATGCAACAACCAGTTAGTTGCTTTTTTGTTAATCAAACAATTTCAATTTCCATTCCAAAGTTCAGACATATACCCTTTCCTACTGTATATGCATACTTTTCTGCAACTGCTTTCTTCAAAATTATGTTTTAAATCCTTTTGTGCATGATTGTCACTTTATCTTCTGATTTTATGATTGAAGAATATGATCTGTTCAAAGGAGTGTGTTAACTTTAATCAAATCTTAACTGTTATATTTCAATCAATATTGAAAATGTCAATCCTGTTTCAATCTTTAAAAAGAGTTTAAAGAAAAAGAATCGAGTATTTTATTATGAAATGTCTTAAAATGTCTGTAAAATTTCATGTAAAATAGCTTCTGAACTTTTTTAGATAGACTTGTAAAGTAATACTGGATGTTTTTCACCAAACTAAAGTCTGCAGCATTATTTGTTATTTATTAAACTAGTTTAACCAGGCCGTCATAAAATGACAGCGGTATTTAAATAATTTTGCAATTGCATTGTACCTAAAAAAATATCAAAGCATTATGTTGCTCTGCATTTTCTTGTTTATGTTCAATCACAAAAAATAAATAAGTAAGAATTATAATATAACTATTACTTTTATCATGCTACAAAAGCCTGAAAGTTAATGATTCTACTAAATGAAATAAAAATACAATTAAAATAGATCATCCGAAAATATGGATCATATTTATTTTTAAAAACTATAACTGACTTTTCTCTCCAAATTAATGAAATAGTATTGCTAAAATAATCACTTACATTGCAAATATTAAATTCTAGAAATTCATCATGAAATTCTAACAAATGAAATTATTTAAAATGGAGTCACCATCTTTAGTGAATTTTGAAATACCTTTTGTAATAGTAGACACCAGGAGAAGTGAACTGATGCATGTAAGCTGAGGGTGAGTCTCTTACACTCCCACTGCAGAAGCCATCAGTGACTATCTCGTTTTCATAGGTTACCTTAATTGAAAATAAAATATGTGATTAAATAAAATGCTGGAATATATTCAGCAAGAAATTTTCACTTTTGACTCATTTGACTATGTTGTATGGCCTCTTCGTCTGCGGGCGGAAAATCCTGAACTTGGAGAAAAAGGAAGACTCAAAACTTGTTTATAAAAATATGAGGACATATTTTTATTTCATAAGAATACATGGTGTCGTGGTGGAGAATGAAGAGTTGGAGAGAGGTGACAAGAGCCGACGGCCTGTTCCCAACAGGGGAACTGGCCTTGTGTCTTCCTAGGCCTGGGTGGTATGTTTCTCTGCTTTTCTCTGCTTGTCTCTGCCCTGAGCGGGCGGCCTGTGTCTTCTTTTATGGGGTTCGAACACTCACACTTGTTGTGTTATTTCCGGTTTTCTACACCAGCAGTTCTTTGGGGTCTTGTCCTGTTTTCGCACACCCACACATGTGCATTTTTCCTGAGGTCACTGTGTTACCCCAGAAATGACCTCCAGTGGCACTATATCACAACAATTATTCACAGTACCTTATTTATAAATTGCACAAATCTTATTGTCTATAACGTTGAGAAAATTTTGTTTGAACAATTGAATCTCTTCTTTGCATCCTTGATGTTGTCAGCACAACGTTTTGGCTGATCCATTCTTCATCCCTCATCCGGTGTATATCCTGAGAGAAGAGTCAAAGTTTTCTTTCTCTCCTTCAGACGGGTTTGCTCATTTTTTTTACATTTGAGTCACATTTTTACCTTTACATTTCTTAAATTAAAAAGCATAATATGCCAATGAATGTTGCTTATTTTCTTTCAACTTCAATTTTAGAATCAATACACAAAAATATGCCCACTGATATGACAGATATCATAATACAACCAAAATTGATCATTTTCAATTAAATTAGTTAAAACTAAGTACTCCTAATGCCATCTGGCAACAAACAATCATTTTGGTCTACCCAATACTAAACTTACTAAGGCTGTCATAAGGCAAGAAATGTTGAGCACCTAGTAAGTATCAAACTCACTAATGGATTGGTGCTTCGGGCATTTATATACTATCCAAAAATCTCCCAAAATTAATATTGGGGCAAAAATTTTAAACAGTGATATAGAAATAAGTTTATTTTAAAACAGAGGCTACAAACAAGGAATGTTTTTAAAAGTTTTACTTAAACATTACTGTTTCAATATAAGTGAATGCAAGTCAGTAGTTAGTGTATATAAGAACAGTTCAAAGGGTTTTGATTGAGTGCTTTCAGCTATTCATTTAGCCATTTCAGACCTTAATGGTTGGAGACAAAAACTGTGATAATAGATGGTTGATTTTTAAAATTCAATTTTTAAATGTCAGCATTATGACATTTGTCCATCAGGGCTATTGGAACAAAATTCATATTGGAGCGAAGTGGAAATTTCTTTTTAGACCAAACCCTTTAGATCAATGGAAAACACCCCTATTGTAAAAAGTGCACTATTTTAATTGATGGATATATGATGGATATTTAGATATCTAATTGATGAAGATAATTATGAACAACAGACTCGGGATAGGTCTATTATACACCTATGAACTAGCAAGAAATAATAGAAGGGGGATAATTGGCTTATTTACTCTTTCTGTAATCTTAAAGCTATCATTTTGTAGCATTTTTCGACAAAATAACAAATACATATTAGCAAATTATTGGGGGAGCTGAAACTCCCCCAGCACCCCCAGTTCCAACAACCCTGTCCATTATGATGATGTTACATATGAGGCTACATGCAAGCCAGATTCTTTGAGCAAAATGTATCAATCAGTTGTTGAATACATTAAAAAATACCTTGCTTGAAGATCTTATTCAGCTTTGAGTTCTTCATTTTAATGAATCTGAAGCCTTTTTTTTAGGTTAACATAGTATAATGCACATGTATTATCAATGAGTATTTGGTTTATTTGGGAGAAACACAAGATGGACATGGATCGTACATTGGCCGGACAAATGTCAAGTTAATCTTCAAGATAAGGGGGTAGTTGTATGGCAAACATATGAATTAGATATGTGTACAACATGGAGGATACAATTTCAGTATGGTTTAATATTGATTTTTCAGGGAATATTAGAAATAGGAAGATGTTTTAAATTTTTTATAGTAAATTACTAACCTTTTATGTTTATCATGTTTCATCAAACTTTTGGGTAGCACCTCATATATATACAAGTGAGAAAGAGAGAGAATTACCTTTCTTCTAACTGTAGAGAAAAATCTTGCAAAAATTATTACCTGTACAATGTTATGAGGGTGTTTCTCATTTTGCCACACCCACCAAACACAGTCATTGACCCGTATTGTAAGGTAGTGTTTTTCAAAACCATCTTCTGTTATATGAACTGTGTGGTTCTGCAGGGGAAAAAAACAAATACTTTAGAAATACGCAGACATTCACTCTGAAATATTTAGTAGCAGAGTGGTTACCTTGATTTTAAAGAAATTCTTTTTTCAATTTACAAAATAATTCTTTAAAAAAGATAAAAGAATAACCTTTTCCTTAAGGATTTCCTGAATATTTTAATTTAGAACAGAAGATGCTTGTACGTCTGTTTGGAAAAACCAAAATACAATTACCACTCTGCAAATAAGTACCTTGACATGGTGGAGTGGCTTGCATGTTCCAATGACCCGGAGAGCTATGCTGGCCGGAATTCAATTCCTGGTAGGTCCAACCAAGTCAGACAGGTCAAAGGAAAGGCACTCGACCAAACCTTATTCAATCCCCCCTCTCACCAAGGTCGCAACTACTTAACAATATTCAAATGGTTCTTCGGACAATTGAACTCCTTCTTGTTATTTGTGTTGTAAGCATGATGTTTCAGCCGATCCATTCTTTGGCAGCTAACATCAAAATGTCAACTAAATGCATTAGCCAGACAAGTGCGGATTTCAACCCGATGTGGCTTCCACTTCTCAACAAATGTAAACCCGACAAGACAAAGACACAGAAACACCCAGGCCATGTGCTATAAGGGCTACCCCCTTTTAAACATAACTTCTGTTTAACCCATCATACTTGGATTTTACATCTGAAGAAGGCCAAAGAATGGATCGGCCAGAAATGTCATGCTTACAACACAAATAACAAGAAGGAGTTCAATCGTCTGAAGAACCATTTGAATATTAATGACTCTTCTCAAAACTATAGAAAATACTTAACAATATCCACAACTAAAACCAGTTCCGGCATTAAATGACCTACCAAAAGGTTGACATGCTGCTAAACCCAGCAAACACACTTAAGAGACAGAAGCTTTCCTTTTACTCTCCAAATTGTATACAAAACTTGTACAATTTTATTCATGGATATCTCATATTAAACTAGGAGTCAATAAACAAATTTAACTGAGCCGGGCCACCTATTTGCCATTAAAACAAAAGATTCTTTCACCAAAGTCGCAAGACTCTAGTTAAAAAAAGAACCATTTACAACTACTTAACAATATCCCCAACTAAGTTCTGGCATTAAATGACCTAAATGCCGCTAAACCCAGCAAACCAAACCAAACCAAACCAAAATACAATTAAATTAAAGCTTGAAATTAACAGCCAAATGAAAAATGACCAATGGATTTCTATGCAACTGGATGGACAATGTTTTGCTAAACTGTTACTATTTTCACAGCTTACCTTTTGTGGGTCTGTAAGCAACTATGAGTTGCTTTCCTTGAATTGTGAATAGTTACTAATGAATAATAACGAGTTATTCCCCTTTGTATAGTCTTGTTTATAAGCGGCCCTTTTTTGTGTTGATGAGTTTCGATACTCAAGCGGCCCAACCCCTTTGTTCCTTTTTAAATAAACCTTCTCCAACATGATATGTCTCTGCCTTCTCTGTTTGTACAATCACCTTTTGTCTCTTATTATTTCTTATTTTAGTAATGCTACAATTTCGTTTTTTCTCTACTTTTCTTTCAGATTTTACACAGATCACTAAAAACTTGTCTGCAAATTCTTTTCTGAAGTTAACTACCATATATATATATATATATATATATTCCGGTACTCTCCATCCTACAATGCTGTGCTTTTTTAATCTCTAATACTATACAAAAGTCGCTATTTTTGTGTGTGACTCTGTATCTCTGCAGTGAGCATCACAGCCAAACTAAAAGTCCCAGGTGTCTGATTTTTTGCATGGATATTGACTTAACCCCGCGATCAAACATAAGCTATTTTGTTTTTTGATAATTCCAATACTATCAAGTTTTTAGTGGGGGGTTCGATTCACAATGCAAGTATAAAGCTAAACTGAACACATATTTTATGTCCAGTAGGTAAATGACGGAGTATGACATAGTAGGCATCTGTATGTGTTCCAAAATTTTCGTTTAGAATAGAGAATATTTTTATGGACAGGAGAGAGAAATAGAATGTTTATATGTGCTTTTTTTTCTCTTTGCATTTCATCTACACATGTTTTCTTTCTTACTTTATTATTCGTCTAAGCATATTTGTTGAGTAATCGCGGTGCACGCACACACACACACACTCACACATACAGATTTCTTGAATTGTAATGAGATGTTACCTTTGAACTTGCTAGGACAACCACTGAGCAAGTACTGACAATGTCTTGTACACAGGAGACTGTGTAGGTGTACACCCCAATGGTATTCAAAGTTACCACGCCAATACCAAGAGTTTTGAGGATAGCAATTTCTTCATCTTCCAAGCTGTCAGCTTTGTCTGGGGAAAATTGACAAAAAAAGATTATACAGCTATTAAAACAGCAAAGCCTGGAAAATTGCATTTGAAAATACAAATTAAGCAACGTACAAAACTATATATATACAATATCTGTAGTGTCTCCCAGCTCGTGGCAGGCTCACTGAAAAGGAAGATGAACAAAGGAAAAGGACAAAGACAAGAACGATGTTTTCACGGCTCGCACCAGGAGAATAATGACTGGGTCCTTTTCTCCACGTGTGTGCACTCTTTATTTCTGCTAACATGGCGCATGAACGGAAACTCAATTCTGTCATGATTTAGACGGCAGCAAGGGAGATAATACTAGGTAGTTATCTCCCTTGTATTTATTTAATGTGAGAGCAACATCGGCGCAATATATGCTATGGATGGCATGAAGGTATCGGCCAAATACGATAAGCTGAAGCACACACTCACACAACACTTCACACAAAGGACTTTAAAACACACGAGTATATGAAAATGAAGCACTTTGCACAAGGGACCTTTTTAAATAAACAAGCACATTAAAATCATACTTTTGATAAACATGAAAATAAAATAAACATTCAACATTCACACAGGCTCCTACCTACACCAACTTTTCAAATGCATCCGTACATGGGAACAAAATACTTTGCTCAAAGGACTTTTAAACAGACCATATCATATACTGCACACACACATAAAGCAAAACACACAAACACAACACACAACAAAAGTGAAGGACCTCACAACGCTTTCTTACCGAGATATACTGTTATGTTGCACCGACACTAAATAAATACAAGTGAGATAACATCCTAGAATTATCTCCCTTGCCTTTCTCTAGGTCATGACGGGAGTGAGTTTCAGTCATGCATGTGCAAGCGGAAATAAAGAAGCGCACACATTGGGACTAAGGATCCGATCATTGATACCATGGGTGTGCTGCTGTAAGCATCGTTTTGTCTTTGTGTTCCTTTCTTTCGAGTCAAACCCGCTTTTGGTAGCAAGCTACAAATAGTAATCACTCACAAGCTGAGCGACTTTACAATATGAACCAGAATTTTTTTGATTTAAGAAATTCTTATTTTAACAAATGAAATTGTCAAATGGGATTAGTACACAATATTAACGTTAAATAATTCTCATTCTTTAAATTATATTTTTTTTCAGTTAGATTTATTAAAAAAAACAAGAAAGGGAAACGTCAAATAAATAATTTTTTTAATTGATAGAATTAATTTATTTAATAGTAGCACTGATATTGCATATAGATAGTAGCACTGATATTACATATAGATAGTAGCACTGATATTACAGCTTTTTTAAATTAAAAAAAAATGTAAAAATATTTACCTTGACAAGAACAAGAAAAACTCTTCGCCAATGGATTTAAAGTACGGTCAGCTTCATTTATAGTAGATACTTTTCCATCTTTTCTGTCTTTTTCTTTCCACATCCACCAAATTCTGTCATTAGTTTGGGAATGGATTAGATCTGGTTGAAAAAACAATATCAGCTCTTATATTTGTATCTTATTGTTTACTAAAATAAAGAAAAATACTTAACGACAAGTTAAAACTATCATAAATTGGATTTGGGGATTTTTACATACTTAAAATACTACAATTTAAAGAAAATAGTAAAAAAGTAAATAAATGCATTTCATTACACAATACATCTCTCTCTATATATATATATGATAATTATGACATTTATTAGTTGAGAACCTATATTTGCTCGGTGTCAGTCTGAGCGATTGCTAAAAGAGCAGCCTAAATCGTAAATGTGAATAAAGAAACAAACCGTGTGGGGATCAAACCTGCGTCCCCACACAGAGTTTGTTTCTTTATTCACATATAGGTTCTCAACTAATA
>VCCN01000432.1:7553978-7565174 GCA_006491835.1 Architeuthis dux | reverse complement strand
ATCAGTTAACATGTTTTGTAATTCTTTAGATGCTTCCGACGTAGGTACTGATAAATAATACTCTAATACACAATAAAAAGTACCTGACCATGTGGGACCATGTGGGACCATGTGGGACCATGTGGGACCATGTTCCCATTAAGCACCCTAAATTTTTGCAAATTGAAAAGTATGTTTTTTTCCTTGACACCTGGTACGTCACTGAAACGTCAGCAGTGTTACCAAGATAAACAAAGTTTGCATGTTGATATCGAAGAAAATAAATAGGCTGTACTGATGTCACTAGTCTGTCTCTGAAATGTTCGAAATTACTTACATTCGATAAAAAATAAGTTGTTTATAGGTTTGTTTGTTTTTTTAAACTAACAAATTTTCAAGATTAATAAGATACTTTCTTCCGAAAAAATTAAAAACATCACCAGTTCCACGTAGTATTTTTCTTCGATTTCAAGGGAAAAAAACCATACTTTTCGATTTGCAAAACTTTAGTACCTAACAAACTGATTTCAGCCAGAAATAATCTGACATCTTTCTTTTTCTATCCCTGCCCAGGGACACAAAACCCTTTTTTTTTAAATGCATTTTTTATGTGAATATGAGTAAAGTGCTGAGAATTACCATTTGAAAATCCAGTTTGTGCATTGACCTCAAGAACATGTTCTTTTGGCTTTGATTTGACAATAATGGTTCCCATAAATGTGGCTGAAAATTCGTGGTTCTGGTCTGAAAAGTAATAGGCGCCGGGCTTGGTAAATTTATGAGCCATTAAACCTTGGATGCTGTGGAAAAGAAACAGAAGAATCATTGGATACATTGAGATAACTAATGTTATGATATACTGGTATGGGAGGTCACTTCCGGGCCAACACATGGGCAGAAGTGGAAATATGCATATGCGTGGGTGTCCAAAAACAGGATGTTGAAAATGGAAATAACACACCGGCGTGGGCGTATGTAAGCCCATAAGAGAGAGAGACACAGGCCAGCAGATCAGAGAGACGGACAGAGCCGAGACAAGCAGCCAGAGAAGCAGACCGCCTAGGGCTGGGAAGGCATGACAGCTTCCCCTGTTGAGAACGGTCTCTCGGCACCATTATCTCTCTCCCACTCTTCACTCTCCACCACGAAAATGTATCTTATGAAATAAAAATATATCCAGATATTTTTATAAAGAAGTTTTGAGTCTTCATTCTTTCCTGGACCCAATGAATTTTCCCCTGCCTATACAACACTAATACTGCACAAGTAAATACCATAAAACAGCAATTTACATTATTGTATAACAGTTTTGAAATGAAAGAGTATGAAATGTTTACATAAGTGCTAGGTATGAACAAAATGAACAAAAACGAACAAAAAAAGCGTGTGATTTTAAAAAATGTATCGTAGTCAATGCAGTACACATATATTTGAGTAGAAAAATAAACAAGATTAAAATGCACGACAGCTGCGCCATGCAAAAAATGGCATGTTATCGCCTGCAGCTCCCATAATTTGAAATTTACATAAACAAAAAACAGAATAAAATATATTAAAAATACAGGCGGTAAATATTTTTTCATCATTTCACTAAACTTAATTATTCATCCTTGTTATAATATTTTTATATAAGTTTCAGTCGAACCAAGATGTAGAAAGCATAAAAAATATGCATTTCAAAAATTTATAAGATATCGGAATAAATTAATAAAAATGATGAAAAATATTTTTTTCTTTTTAAATATTGAGGGAAAAAATTTTGATAATTAATCAAATAAAAAATTATTTTACTTAATTTTCCTTTTTTTTAAATCCCAAAGTAAGGGTTCCATTCCAGCAGTTCCTGGATATTATTCTAAAATAGGTAAACATAATTAGTATCTCCAGGGATATATCTGTAAAATGCGTAAAAATCAACGAAAGCATCATTATATAAAATAGATAAATCATCAAACTAATAAAAGGTGGGGTAGATATCATATGAAAAAGAATTGTTCTTTGAAATTTGGAATGGAAAATTATTTTTTTTAAATTCGCCCTTTAATAAATAAGTATCGAAAATTTTATTAAAATCGAATAATATGCTGATTTTTGCCAGATTTTAAAAGATTTCTCACATGAAGATTTGACGCTGAATTTTTTGTCCATTTTATTCATACCTAATAAGTGTTGCATAGAACAGTAAAAACATATCAATACTTAGAAAACAGGCAAATGAAGTCATAGTTGTTGATGATATAGTGTTATATGCTATAGAAGTGGAAAATAGCAGAATAAGGAAAATTTTATCCTGAAATAAAAAATAATCAGGAGATTTTTACCATAAAGTTTATGGACCGGAACTCTTTCACAGTCAGGAGCATATAAATATTATTTTTTCTAATGGACATCATTTTTCTATTATACAGCCTGAAATAGCAGGGTGTTTTATGAAAATGCATTTCAATATTGTAGTTTCCAAGGGAGAAGAGAAAAACACTGACACAGTTCGATGCAACGAGTTCAACGTCACGTCGACATTGCAGCACGAACTACGCTACAACGTAATTCACCATACAGGTACACTCTCCAATGTGGCTTTGTCTAGTGAACCAAGAATCAACTGCTGAACCATTGCCATCTGTCCTTTTATACCCAGAAGCTCGCAACATCCAGGTCATCTATATATGTCGACGACCTTCTTTCTTCTGCTTCCCGGACACTCAAACAGACAGACAGCCGGCCACCTCCTATGGGCAAGTTCAATTTCCATCACATCGCCATAAATATATTAATATTTTCAAATGTACACAAATTTAAAAATAAATAAATATATATATACACAGGTCTGGTTAGTCACTCAATAGAAACCATCATGTGACCAATGTCTTTTGGCAGCATGCTGTGTTGAGGGTGATCAATTGAAAAATTGGAAAAAGTGGTGATCAATGTATAAGTTAGTTCTCTCGCCTTTTGTTGGATCACTGAAAGGTCCAAATTTTCAAAAAACAAGCATGAACTCTACCGGACACAAACTACAGGATCAATTTATCATAAACTTATATTGTCAATTGAAACACCATTTTAACTCCTTATCTGTGATAGGAATGAAGAACTATTGGCCAGGCTAGCGACATAAGTTAGTGACCGTATCATTTATTACATTTCATAGTTTCTCAAACCATGCATCTTTTTTTGTTACCAATGTTTTCTATACTTTTTGTGTCTTTCAGCTTACATATGAATTGCAAACTTGCTCACTTGACCTCTGCAGTCACCCCAATGTGGGTGAATCGTGTGTGCTAGTCTAAGTGTGGGGTCTTTATTCACGCTCACCTTATACTTAACTAGTTCTCCAGGGAAGTATCACAATCCTGATCCTCATGGCATTTGTCTCAGGACAGGAATTTGGGATTCTTGCCCCTCAGGCCTCTAGTCATGGGGATTTAGGACCCCCCCCCCCCTGCCTGCATGTTCGAGAACGTGTAGGACCCCACCCTAATCCGACCTTGTGTCAAATCTGCCGTCGTGAGGAGGCTGATAAAAAACACTTGGCTATTGTTATGTCACACCGACACTAAATAAATACAAGGGAGATAACTACCTAGAATTATCTCCCTTGCCATTTCTCCTGATCATGACGGAAGTGAGTTCCAGTCATGCTCGCGCAAACGGAACTAAAGAAAGCAAACACATGGGGGACAAGGGATCCTTCTTTTAGTACCGCATTCACTCTGCTAACAACATCGTTCTGTCTCAGTGTTCCTTCTTCTGGCCAAAACCCACTTTTGGTAGCAAGCTACGAATAGTAGTCACTCACAAGCTGAGGACTTTACATGTTAAAATTATGAAAAATAAATAATTGATGACTTACTTGAGAATTTAAATGTTAAAAGTGATGGTCTCCTTGTTTCAAGGCTTTCCTGTCACTTTTATGCACAACTCATTGCTTTTTGAGGATTTTTTAAAGAAAGTAGATGTCCTTTCTTTGATATTTATACCTTATCGCATTCAATTGTATTTTGCAATCAAAGACAAAAGGTTGCAGTGAGTATTAGCATAAATAAAGATAGCTAAATAAAAGATCATGGGAAAATTTGTGGTTCATAATATGGAAATCAGTGTATTAGCATCTGACAGAATATAAATTAGTAGTAAGTGTGATATATATCGGCAGGGAAATGTCTGATGGGAAAGAACTAAAATCAGATTAAAAGACGCTGATGAGCTAATCCTTTATTTGGTTAAATCTTAACATCCTGTTGAAAATTTTCTAAGTCCAAAGCCAAGTCTGGTAATGATTGAGCAGAAAATGACTAAAAACGGTTTGTTTATTCAAATGTTTATAGTGTCTTTACTTGTGGGCAGATTGTTGTGAAAATTGGCAGTATTGCAGGAAAGACTTGTGCGGCCTCGTGTGTTTTAGGATTTTTGGCCATTTTTGTTTACGTGTGGCCTCACGCTCTTTAGGACTTCAAGTGTTAAAGAATCTCTTAGTTGGATAGATCATACCACCCACTTCACTGTTAGAAACTGTCAACCAAAACTGCCACCAAAACTGTCAACATAAGTTTCTTCAGTTTTTAAGCTGGTCTGGCAGGCTATGTATGTATATATGTATCATGCATACAGGCCGCACCAATGGAGCTAGAGGGCTGAAAATTTCAACACTTTGTTTGTTTTTTCAAAAATTCCCCCGAAATACTTTTTAGAGGGCTTTTCAGTTTGCAATGTAAGTTTATGCTAAAGTGATCCCTTAGTTTGTGTCTGCTTTTTGGAGGAAACTCAATGCCAAAGAAAAGGCGAGGGAAGTAACTTATTCATTGATCACCCCTTTTTCCAATCTTTTAATTAATCACCCCCAACACTTGCATGGTGGTTTCTATTGAGTGACTAACAAGACCTGTTTCATTATTATTTATGATTTTTTAATCATACAAGGTTATGAACTCCAAGATGAAGTAAAAGACACAAAGATTCAGAATATTTACCTGGGCACTAACCAAGCAAAACCATTTTCCATTGGCTGCCAAGAAAAAATAAAATAAAATTTTACTTTCATTGAAAAAATTAAATCCAATTTCTTTAATGCATCTCATATTTTAAATAACTCTTGAAAAACTATTGACAGTATTGTAATGCAAGCTCCCAGCAGCCCCCATTATGTTTCCGATCCTAGAAAATGCGGACTATCACGTGTTTTCTTGTTCTGTCTTCTTTTCTTAACACACTTAAACACGGTTATGAATCAAACGCATTCTAATCTCACACAGCTAGAACAAAAAGACTAACAAAGTGAACAGTGGCACCAAACACAACAAGAACGTTACAAGTATTACTTGTCTTTTCATGGGAACAAAAATGCAAGCAGGAAAGACTTTTATTAATAAAAAACAATTTTAAAAATTATCCACTTTTAAGAAAATGTCTTCTTCATTACAATAGAATGTAAAACAAAATAATCTGAGTATTAAAAAGAATTCTCTTCATTTTGAAGATGAATAGCATTTTTTGCCATAACAGAAATAACCAAAGTAATATCAGATGTAATGTAATTTTTTAATAAATTTCTTCTCTTATGAAAATTCATCTGTAACTTTGATATTTGTTTACTATAACCATAGGCGTACAAGCCCCCATCCCCCCATTTGGGCAAAACCATGTAAAATTGCCCTCCTTAACAAAAGAGTTCCCATATGCCCATGGTCTACAACTTCACAAAAATATTTGTAAATGTCTTAAAGATATACATATTGTATCCAAAAAAGATGTTAGGTAAAAGAAAATGACAAGTTATATTTTAGCATAAATAATAATTGTATTCCATGTAAAAGATTAATTATTTTTAGGTCTAGTTTTACAATCCAACTAAAAAGAGTTTGTATTAACAAAAAGGTGGTACAAATTGTCTCTAGTGACTGTTTTTTATCTGCTTTTTACCTGAATAATCTTGGAAAAGGCATGAATTTAATTTTCCCTGTGCCTTGTACTATACTATCAGTCATCTTGACATAGAGAAAAGAGGTAAAGAATTTGACTATATGCAATCTAGCCTCTCCATAATCACATGCCCAAACTATAGGAGAAAATATCTGCTATATCCTTTGTCAATAAAGACAGATGCCAAAGAACGTATGTTTTCTTAGAAGAAGTGGTATGGTTATTTATGAAAACAAGTTAAGCTTGGCTCATAAAATATGTTATTCTTCTGTTAAAAAAACAACTAACGAAAGCAAACTTCAAATCTGTATTCAAGTTGAATATTCATTGAGTATCTCTTGTGATTCACTTTCTGTTGCACTCCCAAATGATACAAGTCTAAGAATATATTTTCCTTCTGCCATTCTGCAGGGCCGTCGGAACTGGGGGGCTGGTGGTGGCTTCAGCCCCCCACCCCAATAATTTACTAATGTGTGTTTTCGAAAAATGCTGCAAAAAGCTACTTTAAGATTACAGAAAGAATAAATAAACCAATTATGCCCTTCAGTTATTTTTTGCTAGTTCATAGGTGTATAATAGACCTATGCCGAGTCTCAATTTCAAGCAGATTTTTAGACAATTTACAAACAGAGATTTGAGTAAGAAAATAAATGTAGCGCATAAAGGCACACACGCATAGGTCACAGAAGAACAATTTAAATTATTACGGTCAGGTCAATTCCTTTCTAATTTTTCAATCGCTAATTTTTCAATCGACTGGTCTTTGCTCGAGTGAATTGCATGGAGAAAGTAAAACTAGAAGAAATTGCTGTAAATGAATATAAAAAACTCAGTTATAATTTTCAGACAATATGATTAATAAAAGAAAACGGCTGTGGATGACTTGAAAAATACATTGATTTCTGATAGATTTTGAAGCTCTTTTTTCCAAAATTCCCTAAGCAGCCTTTTGTTCATAATTATCTTCATCAATTAGATATCTAAATATCATCATATATCCATCAATTAAATAATGCACTTTTTACAATAGGGGTGTTTTCCAACAATCTAAATGACGTGGTCTAAGAAATGTTTTCCACTTCGCTGACAGCCCCCCCCCACCACCCCCCAATATGAATTTCGTCCAGACGGCCCTGTTCTGTAACAGCATCATAGTAAATGTTTCTCACCTCAAATGGATCATCTGGGGAACTGTTCAAATCAGGGGGTTTGATCTGATAAATGGCATGGTATCGTTTGCACTGGAAAGAAAAACAAAACAAATTTATTTTCTATAGTTTTGAGAAGGATTATTAATATTCAAATGGTTCTTTTCTATAATTTTGAGAAGGGTCATTAATATTCAAATGATTCTTTTCTATAGTTTTGAGAAAGGTCATTAATATTCAAATGGTTCTTTGGATGATTGAACTCCTTCTTGTTACTTGTGTTGTAAACACAATGTTTCGGCCAATCCATTCTTCGACCTTCTTCAGGTGTAAATTCCGAATGTGATGGGTTAAACAGAAGTTATGTTTAAAGGGTATAACCCTTATAGCACATGGCCCAGGTGTTTCTGTGTCTTTGTCTTGTCGGGTTTAGGTTTGGAAGCCACATAAATGCGGATTTCAACCCGATGTGGCTTCCACTTCTCAACAAACCTAAACCCGACAAGACACAGAAAACAAATTTAATCTCTGCATTAGGATAGAATAAATTTCTGCTTAATCATCAAATCTTATTTTGTTATGATAATCAATTTTATTCTAATGGTTCCGACATAATCCACCTCATATTGTTTTATTTTGTATTGGCAATGCATCTATTTACATTGAGGGAATAATAACAATTTTTCTGCATCTTATAAACTATAGGGCACAAAGTCTTTGAGTAAAGTAAATGTCTATATTTGATTCTTTTTTCTGTGTTGGTTCTGATTCAAGGAAACAATCTTTAAATAGCCGTTTCCAGTTCCTCAATCATTCTTGAGTGAGTTTGCAAAAGTTTAGTAAAAGAAAACTGCTTTGAGCTTTTTCCAATGCAGTTGTGGAATGAACCCTAATAAGCACTGTAACTAACACTTGTGGTAAAAAATATGGTCCTAAAAGATCATTTGCTTAGTAATATGATCAATATAAAATATAAAAATGTTGCCTAGGGACTTTGGAGAACTTACCATTGCTCGGCTCCACTGCCACCAAACAGTCTCACCCTCTTCAATTACAAGAATCATTGGCTGAAAAGCCTCATCCTGAACTTCAATTTTGTGTTCCCTTTAAGATAAAAGCAAGTATTATAAAAGTTAGAGGTTTAAACCTATGTTGTTTTAATTGAACTAAGAATCAGAAACAAGAGTTCTGCACTGGATAATGGATCAGACTATACTTTTTAATCGGACTAAGATCAAATCTATGAGTTCTCAATAAGATCAGAGGCTCAAATGTGGATATTTCTCTAGTTGAAATAGATAGCGGATGGACAAGTCAATGAAGGTTCAAGAGATGAAGGTATGATTCACACACTTTAGCCCTTCCGTTTAAAAAAAGCAAAAAGAACTACATCTCCACCTGCCCAACCGCAGACCAACAGATTTGTAGTGGTTAATCTCAGCCCCTGTCTTATACTTCTGAGTTCTTCATCAACCTCCTCCATCTTGACATTATTCCTTACAAACATGGAGACGTCGTGAAAGTGGTAAGCCTGACCAAATTGAAAACACTGGGTGATGATAAAGCATAAAAACTGGGTTCCCGTTTACCCTGTGTAGGGAGGGTTCCACACACAAAGACATTGAATAGGGGCAAAAGTAGACAACCCTGATGAACTGAGCAATACAGTGTGAAAGGTTTCAATCGTACCCCATTCACCTACACCAGTGATTTCCAACCGTTTTGAGTCATTCCCCACTTTTGTCAATAAGATTACTAGTATTCCCCCCTCTTCCATTTATTAAGTTGCAACAAAGAATAATTTCAAATAATAACTTTATTTTACATATAATTAGACAGATTCATACTAAGAAAATAATTAGAACTCATCATTTGAAATTCCAATTTATTAAAAAAAAAATGAGAATTCTGCTATCGTAACTGATATACGCATCAATGTGATCTCAGTTCTTGTTTTTTTTTTGTTACTAGTTCTTCGATTTGTGGGTTTATTAGTGAGGGAGCACATCTTAAATCATTCTCAACTTGGAGCTTATTTTGAGCCTTCGACTTGATAGATAGAAGTGCAGAAAACCCTATCTCTAGACTGGACTTTTATTTTTACCTAATAGCCTTATCCCCGCCCCCCCGGACTACACAACGTCCCCGGTTGGGAACCACTGACCTACACCATGGCTTCACAAAACGCATACAGTAAACAAATCCAGGTGCAAAAGATCTGCTGGAATCCGGCTGCAGACAAGAATGCATTGAACCTATCTAAATTGATCAGTGTGGCTCGTGTGTAATTGTGATGCCATCTATGATCACACCAACTAAGTGCAAGTTGTCTTACTCCCCTCAGCCAGTTGTTACAGATCTTTGCCACCAGGAGAAAAATCATGTGCAACAGCCTCAAGTAAAATTTGTAAGGAAGAGCATCGATTCCAGGAGAATTGTGCCTTCTGATGCTTTTGATGCCTTTCAAATCTCTTTTCCATGTATGGGTCTGTCGTACGTAGCCACTTCAATTGCTGTCAGGCGATGAAAGTCAGACAGATAAACATTGAACCAAGCCAAACTCAGACCAGATTCTCTTGGTTTCTCCAAGTACGGTGACCAAGCCTGTGCACAGTACTCGAGATGTGGATGGAAATAAGTCTTATATAGTATAAAGAATGAGTCCTTGTCTATATATGAAAAAGTATGATTAATCAGATTAATTAATGATAGTTTATAAGTTATTATGATACCAAGATCCTTTTCATTATTTATAATATCTAGTATATTTCCGTTCATACAGTAATCATAACATGGATTTCTATTTCCTACATGTAACACCTTACATTTATCTTCATTAAAAGCCAATAACCATTCTCTTGACCATAACATTAATTTATTTAGGTCCTCCTGTACTCTTACTTGATCAATCAGCGACAAGAATAGAATCATTAATGGTTCAGTGGGTAGTAAGATGACTCATAACAGAAGAATCATTGTGTTTTGGGTAAGTATAGGAAGCATTATTCATACTTTATCTATACAGATATGTAGATACAAAGAAGCACATGAATATATAAATGATACCTCATGTAAAATATTTTTAATTAAATAAGTTTTTACAATTAATCAAGAAATATTTTTGTTTCCACCTTTTATTCAAGAAAGACAGATATGTAAAACAGTTCAAATTTTTATTTTTTCCATACTCACCTGCAAGTATCTGTCACAACAACAGCACAATAGTGAAATTTGTTGAGTATGCAACTTTCTGTACGGAAATAGTAAATCCCTGGACGTCTGAAAAAGTTTTTTTTAAAAAAGCATTTTTTGATTTTCTGTGCAAGTTGAATACATTTTCACCATAATTTAAATAAGAAGGTACTTAAAGCTATTGAGTATTGTGGATTTTACAAGGTATTAGCTCTTAATAAAATAAACAGATGGAATAGAATTGGTGTGTTTACCAGATGAGCAATATAATCTATACCAAATAAGACCATAACTCTTCTTCCACTGACATCTTCTTACATATTTGTGATTGAGAATCGACTTTTCTGAATTGCTTTTTATGTCTTGCGGGCCAAAGCGAATAAAAAATGAAACAATGATCATCCAAGGCTATGGAAACAGCTTGTTTTGAAATTACTTTAATGTTCAAATGGCTCTTTTTATAGTTTTGAGAAGGGTCATTAATATTCAAATGGTTCTTCGGACGATTGAACTCCTTCTTGTTATTTGTGTTATAAACACGACGTTTCGGCCGACCCATTCTTCGGCCTTCTTCAGGTATAAAATCCAAGTGTGATGGGTTAATCAGAAGTTATGTTTAAAGGAGGGTAACCCGGGTGTTTCTGTGTCTTTGTTTTGTCGGGTTTAGGTCTGTTGAGAAGTGGAAGCCACATCGGGTTGAAATCCACACTTGTTTGGCAAATGCATTTAGTCGATTTTTCTCTGCTTCCAACATCGTTCTCTGTCAATAATCTGGACTTCCTCCCAAAGAGGAAGATGCTCGCTGTTCTCTCTCCAGATGTGGTCGGATGGCTCATGGGTTAAGGAAGAAGTGATTAAATTTTGGAGCAGATCCAGGGATTCTTTTTACAGTTACCCCCATTCTAGCGTAGCTATATGTTCACACAATATCTCAAAAAGTTCTCAATGAATTTCAATG